>OZ020607.1:38193709-38793709 GCA_963971545.1 Philophylla caesio
ATCAAATTTGATAATGGCCGAGCAAATGTTTTGGACAAAATCACGGCTCAATTGCCTTATTTAATCATACACATGAATTATATTGGCGAGAATAGTAGACTGTAAAAATACCAGTACGAAATATGAATATCGTTCCCATTCCTTTTATTTAAGTCAAAGATACAAAATATTTTTATAAAAAAAGCTAAAATATGCAAATTGAACACAATAAATCTCTTTTCTATTATATTTTAAGTGCGAGTTAAAAGTTACCACTCAGCAGGCTCATATTCAAAAACGACTCGCAAGGTGGCGCTGGAATCGAATTGTTACTTAGCCGCCAGGTGGTGCTAGTGTTGAGTTATTACCAAAACTCGCTTCTAAAAATTTCCGTTGATTTTTAAGACTTTTTTTTCTTTTTGCGCAATCCATACATTATCCGAGCGGTGAACATTACCGAGCAGTGCACCGAATACAGAGCTGGGGGACTATTCTGTAGTTCGATAGAAAATTTGTTCGAATTCGAACGATTTCGACTATGCAAAAATTAGACTTTCGAATAGAAATTCTTTACACTGGCAACAATTTTCATTTAGCAAACGGTTTTTTTTTATCTCTCAAAATCGGGAAACACGCGCGCCATACAAAGTTAAGGCGGTAGATACAGGTATAAGCTTTTCTATGACCAAGGCTCTAGGTATAGATTTGCAGAATTGTACCAGTTCTTGAGATTTTCAATAATTTCACATACCTTGGAAGCGAAGTTGCTCCCAGTGGCGGCATTGAAGGAGGAGAAGTGGCTAAGAAAGTCTAACACGGACCTCCTTGACATCTAGTTTTGGAGACAAAAATTGAAATGAAGAAGAAGACGACAGTAACGCAAGGAAGCTTATATGTAGAATAGAATAGCATTAACATTATCACAGGCATAACCTCGTGGCAGAACTCATCAAATGTGGAGAAGAAAAGGCGATCGAGAGGCGAAGCTACTCATGTTCAGCCGAATTTTGATCAAAGCGATTGTTAGCAACCGAACCAGATGACGTGCAAGAGTAGTAAATGACATTCGCTTCGACTAAATCAGCGTAAAAACAGAGCACTAATCGAGTGGACAAAATTTACTAATTGACTCAATGCTAATGCTATTTTCAGGGAATCTTCAAAATATTCAGGCGGGTGACACTGTGAAGCCTGATTTTTGATTTTCGGTCTGCGGGAGGAGCGGCGTGGCAAAATCCAATTTTCATATTGCACCACCAATGACATACATACATATGTATGTACATATGTACATACATAAGTATTTATATTTTTTTTGCTTTTTTTTATTTTATTCAAGGCACATCAAATAGGTAGCCGCAGCAAACTTTTTTTGTGAACTTTTTCATATTTTATTTTAATTTGAATTGTCACATTTTGAATTTCGTTGTGATAAGAATGCTTTCAGTACAATTCAAGGTAGTTGATAAAATATTTTTGAAAATTTAGCTTTTAAAAGCAAAAACAAAATATACAGAGCTCAAATTTTTTTTTTCAATTTTTCTACTGCTGCTACCTATTGAATGTTCCTTTATTTTGTTTATTTTTTTTTTGCCGTTGTCATGTTTTTCAAAACGAGACATCAAACTCTTAAATCGGTTATGTAGTTTCGAAGATATTTACAAAAAACCTATGTTAATAATGATCCAATATCAAAATTTTAAAACTTTCGAAATGTTGCATTCAATAATCCGAGTTTTCGGTTTATTTACAAAATATTCTATATAGGTATTAGTAAGAGGAAGAAAAATGTCTCTGCAAAAAATTTATTAAATAGGCGGCGCTGGAGTCGAGTTATTTATAGGATTTCATTTTTTTCAATTATTTGCTTCGTAGCGCTGGAGTCGAGATATACAGAAAAATATACACCTTAACTGGGACGACGAAATATTTAACTTGGAAATGCTGCTATAACTATAAAGAAAAGTAGGAAGCTACGAAAACGAATTCGAAATTTAGGTGTCCGTTTCATTCTCAACATTAAATACGTGTACAACATAGTTCAAAAAGTATTTCATATAAATTTTAGGCAGGACGAAGTTCGCCAGGTCTTCTAGTCGGAAATAAAAACATATTTACATTCGTGAGTTTCACATACTATTAAGCATTTTGGTACTAAGTGTTCGGGTCAATAAGTCGGTGACTTTTTGAATGAAACACAAGCTTTTGGATAAACAAATATTTTATTTTTCAAAACACTTAGTCCAACGTCCGTATCCGATTTCATGGATTTTTGTCATGGCAACTACACATGTGTGAACTGTTACAATGTCCTTGTGAAAAAGAACTTCTTGAACAAACGCGGTCGTTTTTTTTCAAGTCTTCATTAAATCGACCCAAAAAACGGTCGATTGTCAGCAAACGCGACACCCATCATGCGGAATGTTTTTTTATACCCAAGTGATTATTTAAAATTGAAACCACTATGCCATGTGAGATGCCTAAGGCTTCCACAATCTCTCGCACTTTCAATCTCCCATCGGCCAACATGCTTGTACGGCCACAACGAAATTCATTAAACCACTTTTTTACCATTGAAATTGATGGTGAAGAGTCCCTATAGTATTTATCAAGCTTAGCTTTGGTGTGAGTGATGGTCTTTCCCCGCAAAAAATAATGCTTAATGACGCAAGAAATTCAAAAGTCACGAATTTATTGAACCGCCCTCGTATAAAATATTAACAATTTTTTTTGTATTATTATTAGGTACTTTTTGGAGATATATTTTCACATGTATGGATACAATATAACCCTAACTTACATTAGCACATTGGCTGCTGGGGCCTTCAGTGCATATTGCTTCTACTTGTACATTATTATACTATGTTTTCTGATATATTAATACCGTTCATAAAACTGTATATGTTAATCACTTTGTCTTAGGTAAGATTATTTAATAATGTGGATGGATTAACAATTTTATTCTTTATTTATTTCGCTACATTTCAGCTCGAAGAGAGCTTTCCCCTTATCATCAGCTGTTAGCAATATTTCTCCGAATTCCGAATTTCTCCAGCAGTTGGCGGAAAGTCTATGCTAAAATTCGAATACACATACACCCGAAAAAAAGCAGCGAGCACGTGTTGGCACTCGACTGAGAAATAACTTCACATTGTCACGCAGAGCAAGCGCCAACTGTAGGGCGCGGGTGTGGTGGTGTGTTGCATTTCCCCAGTTTTCTTACAGCTCTAACTGTTATACGCAGCACTTGGCAGGCAGCAGTTAAACGTGCAAGCGTTCCAACACTACTTCCAACCAAAAAACAAAGCGTGTGCAGCTTCAGCTGTGTTTTTTTTGTTTTGTAATTTCACGCCGTTGTCTTCTTGCGCTTCAGCAGCATCTATTCGCGGATGCACTGCCTCACTCGCATATCCTTCTAATTGTAAATTCCTAACGCATTTCGCACATTTCTAAATTTTCGGCTTTTCGATTTGATTTTTGGCATTTTTTTTTTGGTTTTCATTTTACAAAAATTCGCCACCATCCATCCGCTTTGTTTGCGCGCTTAGAAGTTTGTTTTTTGTTTTTTTTTGGACTGTGCAGTTACCCTTCACTACGGATAAGTTGGCTGACATTTGCTATTGCTCTTGTTGTTGTACATAAGTACATACATACATACATACATATGTATGTGCGTTCTATGGGGCGCATCCGTTATTTTGGCTTTTGATTTTTAGTTTTAGCTGCTCGTCGTTGGTCGCCGGTCGACGTTTTGTTAGTTTCGCCAAAAAGTAAAACCAAAAAATCCAAAGCAAAAATATGTGATTGCAATCGCTTGAGTAAAAGGGATTTCCTTCCTCTTCACTCGCTGCTGCTGCTGCTGAGGATCTTGCTGATGTTGTTGTTGTCGTTGGCCACTGCAATTGACGAGCATTAACGTGACTGAACACACCTGCCTGGTTTTGTATTATGCGGCCTGATTTATTCGAGCGTCACCGCTGATTGCTGCATTCATTCACGCTGGAGCAAATCGTCGCTTTTTTCGTTTTGCGGTATTTTGAATTTCGCTCTGATTGCATATAACACTTGTGGACCTTTGGCACTTAACGCTCGAGCACGTTTATTTACGCAGCGTGGCAGCTGGCGCATTGATGTTTGCTGTGCTTTTACCTGGAAAATTGCAACCAAGTTTGCTTGGGATTTCCAAAAAAAAAAAAATAACAAAAAGGAAAGCGATTGTGTGCTGTTTGTGAGCGTGTAGCTACTCTGAGTAAATTCCACGCGTACCTAAACATATTTGGTTATATTTAGAGTGTGTTTGATTAGTGAATTTCGAATTGTTTGTTTAAAATAAAATCAAAGTGGTTGTGTATTTTGAGTGAAATAAAACCAGTTTCCCAGAGCCTAAATAAATAAAATATTATATTATTAAGCCATGATAAGCCATTGAGTTTTTCAGCTATCTACAGTCTTATAAATACAAACGCATCTTAGAGAATATATTAGTTTCGAGTCATGGGGGCTGCTAGATCAAGAATACCTCCTATTTTAATATTGGCTTTATATTTCTGTGCAGTGTACTATGAATTAATTATAATATTGAGGCTACTATACGATTAAAAAATGAGATTTAAAGTGTCCTAAATTAAAATTGACAACTAAAAATATCACTGTTATTTGGTTATGCGTATGTAGTAGGCATGGAGTTAATATAGAAACAGCCAATCACAAAAAAAAAAAATGTTGTTATACACTGAGATAATTTTTAACGAGAGTTAACTAGAGTTGGGAAATACAAAATTTAATTCGAGACGGTGTTATACAAAATAGACTGCGAAAATGCGTAAACATTTTTTTAAATTTATAATTATATATCTATATAAACATTTTTTTAACTCGATTTATCCGATATGTGACGAGCTTTGAACTCTATTTTAATACAAAACTAACAAAAAAAACTGCATAAAAATTTGTTCGCGTTTGCATAAAAAAAATCCACGTACGATCAGCCACTAAAGCAACTGTTTGTTCTAATTAATAGTAGAGGTTCATTTTGACTAATTTTGGCTCTTGATTTTCTTTTAAATTTTTTTTTAAATTATTATACTGTAAATTTTTAACAAAAGCCATATAAAAATAAATAAATAAATTTTATAATATTTTTTTTTTCAAATTTTCATCAAAATTTAAACTTTTTATTTGATAGGTTTGGAAATTAAATCAGCTACAAAGCTGCACATTTAAATATTTTCTAAATCTACTGAGAAAATTTTTTGCAATTTTGATGTAAATTTGTTAAATTATCAGCATTATTTAAGGTTTACAATTTTTTTTTATATAGTTCTGCTTTGGGAATAAACTATATTTAAATTGAAAAATGTTATGAAAAAGAAGGAAAATAAATAGGCCAAAAATTGTCAAAACGACCCTCTACTAATAAATTAAGCACAACTGTACATGTTTTGCAAATGTTCTTTAACTGAGCCAAAACCAAAGATTATCAGCCGTGCTCCCAGTTTCACATTTCAAATCCTGTGAAAGTGAATTAGTGTGCTCCGAATTTCACAAATTTCTTCCCATATCAGTTCATCCCTGTCACACATATCGGTTATCGTTGTAGCAATTCACAAACAGCTATTTTTGAAATTTCCCTTTCGGATTCAGCTATGTATGCTTTTTTGAGGAGTCATCAGCAAAACTCTTAAAAATACGCATATTTCAATGAATAACTAATACAGAAATGTTATAAATGGTTTCTACAAACATCAAAGAATATTTAAAAAATTATTCCAATCGAAAATAATTAAATATTCACACTTTTTGTCATTTACTTTTCATTTCACATACAACCAAGCATTCGGATTCAATTCACCAAAAATTTATGTGAATGTGAAATTGGGATTTCAAACCGAATTCACAGGGAAATTTGTGAATGTGAAACTGGGCGCAAGGCTGTATGTATTTTGTTGGGGGTTTCGGCGAGATTTTTTTCCAAAATATTGAATATTGAAAAACGCTTTGGTTTTAGCTAATATGCGCACGTTGGCATTGATGAGCAAAGCTTAATTTTTTTTAAAGTCCGCAATGAAAGTTCATTTAAAAATTTATTAGCAATTTATATATTGAAGCCGTTGGAACCATGAGCCCGCTGTACGATCCATTCAAGGGGAGAGACATATTTAGTGAAGTGCTCCTAAGGACTTCTCTTACTATGGGCGCGCATTGTGATAAAATGTTATTCTGACTGGTTTGTCATGGATTCCAATGAAATTGTTTACTTTGCCACGCACGCACGAATTCATCATAATTATTTTTGCGTTCAAACAAATGCATTCTGACGTGCAATACTCGTAAATGTGTGGACTCTCCGAAGACGCACGCAGCTAAACAGCGTTGCTCTGTCAGGGGTTTGTGATGAACTCGTTTAGTGAAAATTTCATCAGAATTCATATTAGTATTTATGTGTGTTATGAAGTAAAACTTCTTTATTTAAACTCATCACACCTAAACTCTCCACACTCCAACCATTTCCACCTCACCGTGCTCCACCTTCCAACTCCTCGTTTTCACTCAGTTCATCTTAACTTATCTTACTTCGTCTCAACTCACCTTAGAAAGCAAAGCAAAACATAAAAAAAAAACTTATTTCTTAAACTAAGATTTAGTCAAATTTAAAACATACATCGAAGCGTTTTGTTATATTATCTTAATTTGTTTTATGTTAAATTCGGTTCATCGTTATCTAAATTGAATTACGATTCACGATTAATAAATGAACTAAAAGCATTTTTATTTATTTTATTGTTTTAAAATTGCACCGACGAAATGTCCAGCATTAAAAGTACACCATTTGATGGCACTTGGCTTGGGGTGACAATGGAAGAGAAAGCCCTCTTCTGCGTTTGAGGAGTCAAGGGGATCACAGGGAGAAGGATTCGGTTTTTCGTAGAGTCTCTTATTAGCGACAAACAAAAACGCAAGAAGAAGAATAATGATTTTAAAAAATAACTTTGCAGCAACCTAAACACTTTACCATATCCGCTTGATTAAAATATATCCGCAAATTTTGAGAGTAGTGTCACCGCTATTCGTTGTCAAACTCGCTGGCATAATTCATCTGCATTGTAATTTAAATCAATCTCTTAATTTAATTTCAGTTTCAAGCGCGTTTTGGATTACCGCAGGAAAAACTTCTCATAGATGATTGGTTCCATTTATTACCAGTAATGAGAAATAAGAATTTAAAATCACTTACATATTAAAAATAACTTTCTTTCTCTTCTTTGCCACAGGATGAATCTCGAAATGTTCTTTGTTATTTTATATTTAGAAAACGGATTTTTATGCTACTTTCAGAATTGTATTCCGTCATTGCTCAAACTGAAATATCCAAAATAAATATATGTACATACATACATAGTTATGCATATACAGAAAATTTATTTATTTAAATGAAATATATTTATAAATTAATATACCACATATAAAAAAAAATCGCATTAGCTACGAGGCCTTCGCCTGTTGGCTAAGTTCTAACTTATTGTTATTTTAATGGAAACAACTTAAAATATTTCAGTATACATTTTAAAAATAATTGAAACATGCATATATGTAATATGAAATCCTGAAGTTCTGTTAAGTTAGGTGTGTAAGTCCGGCTTGGGTGATGTATTTGAATATGTTTGATATATTGTTTGATATAGTGGGTCTTTTAGAAGTTCCGATGGCGTAGTTATAGGCAATACCTGTTTTCTAATATTACTGAAAGTTGGGCATGTGTCTAAAATGTGTTCGGGTGAGTTCGCTGGGCTGTTGCAGAACCGACATATTGACAAGTAATGTTTGTACAGGAGGTATTGATGCGTCAGAGCGGAATGACCAATGCGTAGTCTACAAAAAACTTTGAGAGTTGAGTTGCTACATGAGGTGGGGTATGTTACTTTGGCCCGTTGAGGATTGATTATGAGATATCGATTGTTGTAACCATTCCATTCCTCAAACTGCTGTCTTTTTACAACTTTGTCCAAATGAATATCTTTTTTTTTTTAAAGGTCTCTATATAAAAACAAGGAGTGTGCGCAACATTTTTTGCTTCCTTGTCAGCTACTTCGTTGCCTTGAATATCACAATGTCCGCGAAACCACATTATCTTAACTTTGTTTCTAAATGTGATAAGATAGTCTCGTATGGCAGATATTACGGGGATCCAGTTGCGTACGTTTTGGATGGCAGATATTGTTGACAAACTGTCGGTGCATATAACGTATTTTCCTTACAAAAATAAAATAATATGACTTCCATTTACTTTATGCAAAATAATGTTCTTTCGGAATGTCTACTAAAATTGGGGAGTCGAATTTCATCTACCCTTTCGAACTGCCTCTCAATGTTATTGCTAAGAAAAAGCATTTGAGCCAATACTAAATGCTAACAAGTGCCGAACGAGAGTTTGAAAATTCATACAAAAGTCAACTTCTCAAACGCTGTGAAATAATTAAAATAATTAAAATCCATTGCAAACAAGGCGAACCATGCAAAGGAAGCAAATCTCAGAGCTGACAAGTCGTTTTTGACAAATGTAAGTTAACAAATCTATGCACGTTTGTATGTACATATGTTTTTACATACGAGTGTATTTACACGTCGCATTTGTATGAATGTTAGTAAAAAAAACCCAAATTAAATGAATATGAATACTTATGTATGTACATACATATGTGAAAGCGTATCTGGAGTAAATGACAAGAAATGCGAACGAACATTTTTTAACCTAAACAGCTGCAGGATATACCGCACATCGAGAGCGTGGCGGGGGCACTGAACTGTCAAAAACGAGGACGAGATGATGAAATGAAAATTCGTACACACACATATCTGTATGTATGTATATAAATGTGTGTGCCACAAACGGAAGTTTTTGTAGCACTCTGAGTATGAGGCTTTGTGAGAGGAAATGAAGTTTTTGGTCAAAAAAAAAAAACAAAAGAATTCGCTCGTATTTCTTAAAATTACCACATAATGGATAAAGCGAGTACGAAATTACACGCATACAACCCTGTCGGAAATGTATAAATCAGGGCTTCTCAACAAACGAAACGATACCATTTTGTTTTGTTAACGAGCAAAATTAACTTAACGAAATGAGTTTGTTGCGTTTCGGCGCTATGTTATCAAAGCGAAATCAAATCGTTAATGTTGCAACGTTATAAAATTTCCGTTTTCGTTAATTTTAATGTGCCTAAAAGTATGCAGCGCTTCTGTTTGCGCCCGTTTGCGCTTCTGTTTGCGACGAGTGAATCTCCAGCGTTTTTCTTAACGTTTTAACGTTAACGCCAGCATTTCGTTTCGGTTAAAAACGTAATGAAATTCATTATTATAATTGCTTTAACGATAATATTTTGAAATGTTTCAACCGAAACAAGAGAAAACATTTCGGAACGGTTAAATTTAACGTAAAAATGCATCCTTGGTATATATTGTCATCTTGGTCTTACTCGCTTTTTCATCTAACGTAACGTGGATCTTTCCCCTGAAAAGTGGACGAAGTTGGTAAAGCTGGAGTTCGACATCCATGTAATGGCAAATGGTAATAGCGTTGCCAAGGCTGCATCCCGAAATAAATTTTGCGCTCTATGCGCCTTTCTGCTACGCTTTTTTTGAGGAACCTGTGGTATGTTTTGGACGGATCAATCTGCATTGCTATCTATTAACCATCTACCCAAGAACACGGCCCTAACACATTCTGTAATAAATACACTTACAAAAAAATGGCTCAGAAATAGTGAAGAAAGGAATATCCTAGGATGAGAACTGATTGTTGCTGTGAGCCTCAATATATAAACTTTCTTAACCATCTTGGTCGCATCGTATGTGAACCAGATGTCTATTGCAATTTTGTAGGATTCCAGACGAGGAGAAATCTTTTGACTCGATACAGTTTCGTTTCCTATGTCAGCGAACCCAGACAACAGCGAGAAGTCTACGAACTTGGATCTAAGACTATTTATGGATGCGAGAAAGAGTCAACTAACATCCTAACATAATGTAACCCAATGAATAAAATATGCAACATTTGCATTGCTTTTACGAGGCTTCATTCTAAATTTCTGAAAAATCGGTTAAATGATGATAGGGCAGACGAAATTCCACCATCAACGCTAACAGAAATACGCTATGTTTGTCTCCTCCTGCCAAAGTGTATATGGAACGATTGCACCATCTCTACAGATTATTTCAAATTTGTTCCGATAATTTCCAGACGGAACATTTTTCTGTAGAGGACGAGCCCCGAAAAGGTCAACCAAAATCTTTCACTTATGACCTAACTGTGTTTCTGGTGAAGTCCAAAGTTGACAAAGATCCACGATTGACACCAAGAATAATTTGTGATGAATTGGATTTGAACGCCATGGCTATATCCCGAATATGAAGTCATCAAATAGGATACGAGAAGAAATCTGCACGGTCCCACGAATTTTAAATAAGGTCCCAAAAGAGGCTCGAGTTGCATTTTGCTAAATTTTTTCTAAATAAATTTGAAATTGGCAGTCTAGTAATTGTAGTAAAGTCGTTACTAGTGACAAATATTGGTAATATAAGTACGATCCGGAAACAAAGCAACAGTCCATGGTATGGAGCCCAACAGGAGCAAACTCACCCGTAAAAGCTAAGCAACAAAAATAATGATGCCTGCTTACTTTACCCGATTAAAATTCGTAGCAGCCAATTCTTAAGAAAACGTTCAGTTGGTAACTAAAAATGGTATACGGAAGACTGCTTACCAAAGGTTTTCAAAAATTTGTTAAAGAACAGGAAGAAAGAGGATTGGCGATGCTGCTATTTACATCATGACAACGCGCCAGCCCACGCTGCTGAAATAACGAGTAACTTTATTGCGATCTCTGGCATCGAAGAAAGACGACCAGCACCATATTCCGCGGATTCAATACCTTGTGATGTCTGGTTATTTCCAAAAATTGATGCGGTTAATGCTGAACTTGATAAACTTAAAAAGCAAAATTATAAAAAAAAATGTTTTGAGAAGTGGATCTATGTATAGGCTTACGAAATGAATGGCAATTGTGTTAAAAAGATAAAAAAGACAAAGATTAAGAATAAATACGAAATTGTTATTTGGTTTTTTCTATTCAATTAAGGGAATTTTTGTTACTCCCCTCGTATTATGGATCAAATCAGTACCTAGTGCAGACGAATAGTTTCAGCTATCTCGTGAGACCCGCATTCCCTGCAACAATTTTTTCTTCTTATCCAGTATCGCTCCAAATATCTTGATAACAAACACTTTTTCATATGGCCCGCTAAGCACGTACTTAACACATTTTTTCCTTGGTCCGACCCCTTCAAAAATGTTTGTTGTTTGGGGCCTCTCGTTGGTTGATCTGCCAATAATGATTGATCCATTCGCTTAGCTGTGTAGAGTCTCAGTAACCACTACTAAGGATTCTAGAAAAATAAAGGTTTACAATAAACTATGGTACTTTACTAGGTAGTTCTGAACATTTAATAGCCACCAATCTTCCTTTACAATAAATGACAAAATTCTAGTACATAGAAAGTTTAAAATATATCACGAGACTGTTGAAAAAGGATGAATTCAAACAAAGCTTTCGTGCGCCATTTTCCCAATTGGTAATTTCTGAAAATGCTTACATGAATACATACATACACAGGGGCTTAGTATGAAGTATCACTCTTAAATGAAGAACACCACTTGGTTTGAGATGAAAAACCAAAACACTGCACTTTCGAGTTGCTAAAATTTAATGGGTTCCATAGCTGCGAGGCAAAATGCGCCAAGGCTGTGAAGGAAATATTGCGATACACTCGTAAGATGCAAGCAGGCGGAAAGGAGATCGGGTAAACATTTGGGATAAATGGAAAATCCATGCCAAATGAAAAGCTCCTCGGGAAAAGTCATTTTACATGTTCGCGTACACACACACACACACACACACAAAAGCAAAAATAAAAAACCAAAATTCAAATTGTAAATTGTTAAGGAAAATGAGAAGCAAAAATTGAAAAACCATCAACAAAGAAGAAACGCGGTCCGTGGTGAAGAGACGAGGAAACATTACGATTAATGAGTGGCTGTGGCGCGCATAAAAATAAAATGAAGAAGGAGAAAAATGTGTCTGATGGAAGGAAATTTTTGGCAGAAAACAGGCGGCCAATGTCTTCTTAAGGCACAGAGCGCGCGAGTCAGCGTCGAGCGTCGGCTGGCGCAACGCAATGATTGACAGCACATAATTAAATTAATTGAGTAATCCTTTGGTAGTGCCGGGCACAATAACAACAAAAACAACAACAACAACGAACGCAAACAGCTTAAACAAAAGCAACAATAACAGCGACAACAACAATGGCAAAGGCGCGAGCAGCGATTTTAGCGAACAAGATGAATGGGTTAAATTCCCAAAGGCCGCCCTGATGCTGATTCGCAACCTTGCGCCTCGCTGCCTCGCTGCCTCGCTGCCTCGCTGGCTTGACTCATTTGCTTTGCGGGCTCTGACAGGCTTTGCTATACTCATAGCCAGCGCTGCAATCGTGACATGAAAGCTGTTAGTGGCGTGAGGATTTTCATTTAAAACCACGAAAATGCGAATGAGCGACGGTTGCGGTGGCATCACCGCCTTGAAGTTCCCAAGTATGAATAGGAAGGGAGTGGGGGGATTTTAGGTGGCGGGCGCTGGTAATCGGGATCATTGCGTACACTGAAGTCGTGCGGCGCTTAAGAATAATAAAAACCGCCTGACAATGTGTCGTGAGTCAAAATGGATTTTTGACAACTCAGCTGCGACGCGACGGCGAAGAACAAAGCGAAGTGGAACAGGTTGTAGTTGAAAGGTGAGTGGTGGCTGCGGTGGCGATTGTGGTTGTGGTTTCGGCGTAAGCGCCGCACTGTCTGCCAGCAACAGCAGCGGCAGCTGTAACCACAAGACAAGGTCCTTAAGTGTAGGGCACGAAAAGAAATACCATTTAAAAGAAAATGCAAGAACCTGTGAGTGCCTCGGCGAAAATGAGGTGGGGAGCGTGAATGCGTTGCTTGTGCGCCAAAATGAGTTTGAAGTCATGAGTGCTTTGAATGAAAAATTAAAATTAGTAAAAAAGTGCCGGAGGAAATGTGAGCGGGCTACATTGGTCCACAACCTAGAGAGGAAGAAGCAAGAAAGGGTTGCAGCGTGACACACGCACACACGCACACACCGATTTTCAATTCCGGTACGTCTCTCACGTTGCTGAAACTAAGAAATTGCGTCAAGTACGCGCCTCAATTTGCTGAGCTTCACACTGCCATACTTAAAGCAACAACCAACAACAATAATAAAAGTGCCAAAAGACAACGTAGGCTAAGTAATGGAAAACTCAATACGAAGGAAGCTTGTGGAGCTTTGCTGTCAAAGCGCAAAGACAAAGGATTAAATTCACAACATTGGATTTTTGGTGTTAAGTGCTTCTATTTGCAGTGAACAACTGCAACAACAACAACAACAATAAAATATAAACAGCGTAATAACAATACGAGAAAAGATATAAACAACAATGGCAACAGCAGCGTTTAGCAACGGCAGCGCCACCAAGGCAATCTCGGCAACAAAGCACATCGCAATGACAATCCAACTCATGATTTGATAGCAACGATTACAACAACAATATTTGTTGTTGTGTAGCATGTTTTTAATATAAAAAAAAACAGGGTAGGACGGCGGACAATATGGTTGACAGTTGAGTGTTGATTGTTGGGGGTTCGCCACAATGAAGTGCCATATAACGCGGCAATGTTCAAGGACACTCGAAAAATCGGCGTGATGAGGAAATCTTGATGGAGTTGAAGTAAGCAAATTTCGATTAGCCTTATTTAAAACGAAAGCCTCTCGAAATTTATAATGTTGTATTTTAAGATTTCGTAAATGCTACGGAAATTATTTAATCAAATTCTTTAAATATTTCGTCGGTAGCAATGCAAAGAACTTAGCAAATTTTAAATATAAAAAGTATTTATGGTGGTTCTTATGAAAAAAATCATAATTTTTAATAAATAACTATAGTGCACATCGCAACTAAACGCGACCCATATATTGGAAAACTTTACTTTTTATATTTCCTTTATTAACTTTTAGTTTCAAATGTACATAAATCAAAATTTGCAGTAACCAAGGCGAATTCATTCAAGGTGCAGTCAATTCTGCTGCAAATTTGATATTTATTGCTTTATTGTCGTGATTGTCATAACCAAGGCGAATTCATATAAGGTGGTGGTAATCAATCAGCTGGTTGCTTGTTCTTCTTATTTTATAAAATGAAGGATGTCAGTAAAAGGTAATGACGAAGAATTTTGTTTACATATTTTGATATTTTGAAGCTCGTGATTTTAAAACTTGTGCAATTTTGTAAAAAAATAAAGACATAAAAAAATAGAAAGTGGGAAAGGACCTTTTTTCAAGGTTCCAATAAGCGGCTGATGTGGTTGAGATCCTGCCGTACGCAGCTTGGCGCTAGTAAAGAAGCCTACAAATCGCGCAGGCGCTAGTGAAGCAGCCTAAAAATCCCACAGGCGCTAGTGAGCAGCCTATACAACAATAACTTCCATTCTTCAATTCTCTTCGATTATGACATTCTTAATTTGACAAATTTTGATGAATTCGCTTTGCCACCATCTTTAATCAATTCGCCTTGGTCATAACCGTCATTTTTGTTTACGTTTTTTTTGTATATTTACTTTGAAAACAGTCAGCTGATTATGACAATCGCAACCAAAAGCAAAAACAAAATACACTTTTTGGTTTTTGCAGGGATGCCACCACATTTAATGAATCCGTCTTGTTAGTAACGTAATAAAATTGTATCGAAACTTCGAACTTTTGTTTGAGCACGCTCTTTTGTAGTTTATTTAATTTTGAAATCTTCTAAAGTGAAAACTTCAAGTAACTAACTTAAAAATACTTAACTACTCTTGACTCTTGATAACTTTTTTCTTTCGCAACTTCGTATATGTGAAAAAATGCCGAAATGCGATTTATGGCAAAAATTGCATAACAGCGTTAATGTCAAAAATATTCTAAAATCAGTGGTAATATCTTGCACATGGTCTCATTGCCTTGGATCTTGTCACTGGACACTTAATATGAAGGGTACCTCTGCCCGACTGGTTGATATCCTCGTCTGAGCAAAAATGGACATCAACGCCATCTAAATAAATGCGATGGAAGAAACAGGAATCAAAACAGTCGACAACCACTTTCATGCAAGGTTGCGTAGATTCAGTGCCAGACTCGCAGCAAAGCGATAATCTTCAATATCTCGCTAACTTGCACTCACGCCCCCACTGAAGGGAAGGACGATGGAACCAAATATCGCTGCTATTAATTCACGAGAAGAAGAAAGAACCCGAAATGCGTTAGTATAAAGAGTTTGAGATGATATCCGGCAGGGAAGAATACCCGAATTTTTTTTTTAGAAATTGTCCGAACTCAAAAGAGATCACAAGGCCGGGATAATTATTTGTCAGAACGACAACGACGACCTGGTCACTCTCTATCAGAAAAAAAAGACATGAAACATCGTTTTGGCGATTTTAAAGCCGCTTTTGACAGTATAAAAAAGAAGATGCATCTCTGCCGGAATATGTGTAATTGGTATCCCCGCAAAACTTCGCACCGTTTACCATATGCGGTTTCAGACAGGAGAATATGTTTCCAGTTGCAGAATTAGAGCGACTTGCTAGCACATGCCGAAGACATTAATTTCGTCGGTCTTAACAACAAAACTATTTGTTCTGTCGTTTCCAAACTAAATAATAAAGCAAAGCTAATGCATCTGGAGGTGAGCAAGGTCATTTTGAAGAGCGTCGTGTCTTCAAATAGAGAGTCAGTGGATAACATCAATATTTATTATTTACAGCTGTAGAGAGCACGTGTGGTATTCATTTTAAAACTTTACTGCTTTTTATATGTCTAGTTTAGTTACCAATTAATTAAAGTTTATTTTCAATATTCACAATGAAATAATATTGCATCTCCTTTGTTTCGCTAAAGACCATTACCTTTGTTCCACTTTTCGACAATTCTTAATTTTACTTGGAAGGCACCAAAGAGTGCTTGTAAGATTTTCCGTCTAACGATCAACAATTCTATTTATAACTTTGCAGTATCGCTCACATCAGCTGCTGAGGTTAAGCGTATTAAACGTTTTTACATAGATGTCTCGTTAGTGTAGGAGAACAACTAACTCTGCGGTATATTAAAACGTCCATAGCTATGTTAATGTACTGTGTGAGCATCACAACACATTGACAACAAAATCAACTTAAACATCAAAAACCACAAAATAAAATGCTCGGCTTTTATTTATTACGAATTCCGAAAATCGAGATACAGCAGCAGGGAAGGATAAATGCAGGCAACACAAGGCAAGTAATGCAAAAACTCGCATTAAAATACAAAAATGTTAAGCAATGCGAACAGAAACCACTACAGCAAGAAAACCGAGGACGATGGAAAAAAATCACAGCTGGAGTCTTTTTGGTAGTTAGCAGGCAGCTCTACTCCTTTCGCCAACTCCAGCACATTTATCTAAATGCGAGTGCTACTCAGTGCTGCTGCTGTGCCAGATGACAATCTGTGAACTAAAAATGTCGCAGAAAATCCTTGGAGAAAAAATATAAAAAAAAAAAACGGAGACGTTGTTATCCTTTTCGCCTCTTCAAGCCGGTTAGCGAGTTATGCGCGCGGATTTTGCCGCTAAGAAACTAACGTAGTGTGTTGCTATTTATTACCTACTAAGTTAGGTGTGCATCTGTATATGTGTGTGTGTATGTATGTATTTGTACTTGTGTTAGTGAATACGCATTTGAAGTGCTGCATTCCTTCACTGCCTTTTCAAATGATATTTGTATGTTTTTTGTGTTTTTTTTTTTGTTGCTTGCCGCCGCAGTCGACACAACTGGATTTCCGTCTGTTCTTGTAATGAGTTGATTATGTTTGGTTTTGAATGGAAATCCTGTGGCGGCAGCAAAAACAACCACAACAACTGGCCAAAAAGCTTACGTTCTGCAGCACTGCAAGTTGACTTTAAACGGAAGCAAGTGTATGTGTGTGTGTGTGTGTGTTATTGAGCATGCTTGTGGCAATCCGCTATTGCTTAAACTGTAGTTAACTTAGCCACTGAATTTGGCTTGACTTTTTAATATTCCGCTGACACCTCGCTGTGGCTGGCGTCTCCAGTATGAGCGCCACCTTCTTGTAAGGCAGTCCTGTGCGATCTTCGTTTACTCCGTGCGTTTATTTACGTATTTACTAGTTAACTATGGTTTTACGACTCCAGCCGCTGTCACTGCCGCTGCCATGGCCCATTGTCCTTGGCGTTGTCAGTGGCGCTGTCATTGCCGGCAACGCTGTAATTATGGCGATGATGAATAACGCGTTGCTGCCACACTTTCTTTGGCGCTACAAGTTTTTCGGTTTTTTTTTTGTACAACTTATTCTTTTCTCAATTCGCGCTTTTTTCCATCAACTTTTTTTTTGATTCACTATTTACTTGCTGGTTTTATGTAAGTAACCATTCACACTTATACACTCACGTAAGTATTTGCGTGTGTGTGCGTTTTGTCTTTTAGACAGTGCGAATTTATAATTTTCTTTTACAATTAGTTGTCGCGTCGCGGCGCGTGAGTTCCGTTTGAATTATATTCGTTCAAGGAAGAGATAAGCGCGTATTGGGTGGGAGTTTGAGGAAAAATGTCTGGTTTCCATGAAAAGTCAAATATTTACTTCTCATGAGCTGTAGCCAACTAAGATAGTGGGATGTTAATGCAGATCCTGGTGTGTTTGCTTCAATTTTGCAACATTCGAAGTCATACTTTAAATTATTATTTTTTAAAGTTTTGTATATTATTTTTAGCGGTTCTTAGTTTTTTCTGAACAAAACGATCATTAATAGTGAGAAAAAAAGACTTTAATTAAATAAAAATGAAATTAATTTATCTTTTTTTGTAATTGTGTGGTTTTGAAGTGAAGATGGCTTGAGTCACAATTTTTAACCAGTTGCCACTCATTAGCTTAAAAAAAAAGCCTCTAGTCTCAAAATAAAGTCTCTAAATTGTGACCTGGTGGTGAGCAGGTAACAAAAAAATTTTAAATATAAAAACATAAGCGAAAAATGTGGAAGCGAGGAAAAGCAATAATCTGTAACTCATTTTGAGACTTGAGATGATACCAAGTTACTGAATTTGGGCATACGACGTTATTGTTGAAAATGCGTTTATGATCATAAAATCAATTGAAAGTACCGATGTAAATATAAAGTTTATTGAAATTTTGCAACAGTTTCTTATTTATCACAAATACATTAGTTCATTATATGAAATATTCAGTTGATATATACCATGAAATACATAAAAATATGTGTTTTATGAGCTAGCTGAGATATGCATATGTATGTTGGTTGGGTTAACGTAAAAGAAAAAAAATAACCGATCGGTCTTAAGCTCAAAAATAATTAAATAAAATATTTATATGGCCAAACAAGAACAGAAAAAAAATCTGGTTTAACGAAAATTAGTGAAGAACATTTATTTTTGTTAACATTTCATTTCACTTCATTTTTTCATTGGTTAAGCTAGCGATTAGTACAATAAGGTTTTACACCTTTTATAGCACAACAAACAATTACGGGAATTATAATAACGGATAATTAAAGTAGTGTACTAAGAACACAAGTTATAAATAAGGACAAAATATAATAAGAATAAGGAGAAAAATTTAAGAAATATTAAACTAAGTTAAATTAAATTAACAGTGTGATATATATGCATAACTACATGTTAAGACAAGAAAGCAAAAACAAAATAAAACAAAAACAACGAAGATTAAATGTATGCTTAAAATTGACTTAGAATAGTTTTAGTTTTATAAGTTGTGAGGTGGCCAGTTTAAGAATTAGAGGAAGAGAAATAGTTATAAAGAAGATGCTTGTAGTTGCTTTGTTTAATTGGCTTCTTATAGGATTGAGTTCCAAATACGTGTGGCATTGACGAAGAATAGTCTTGTTGATGTAACATAATTAAAACTAAGATTACACGAACGAGGATTTACAAAATATGAGTTTGTTATAGAGATATGATGGGTGTTTTTGTTGAGATAAGTCGAAAAATGAAGATTCAACTTCGAGCGCTTTCTGATACTCAAAAACATCACAACCAAGCAGTTGAGATCTCCAAGCGGATATGTGGTCAAACTTTCTCAGGTTGTAAACATAACGCGTAATGTAATTAAAGGCAAGGTCTATTTTGTGGGCCGAGCACGAATCTAATTTATTGTAAACCAACTCAGAATAAGTGATTATTGGCATAATTAGTTGTACCGCGAGCTTCTTTCGTATATGAAAAGGAGTAAGTAAAGTGCGCAGATCTACTCAAATTGCGCAATGTGCAATAAACTCTACCAACAGTCGAATTAATATAGTCTGTACAAGTCAGGTTCGGGTTAACCGCAAAACCTAGGTTTGTAATTTTATTAACAAATTTGACAAGAATATTACCAATGTTAATTGATGGCATGCTACTCAGAGAAAATCTCTTTTTTGAGACAGGTAACACAAATGATTTTTCATTGTTTAAGCTGAGGCCATCGTACATTGTCCATCGCATAATTTACGAGAGAGATCACTATTAACTTTAAAACACAGATCACTTATATCACTGAAATTACTAGAAAAATATATCTGCAGATCGTGAGCATAAGCATGCATGCTTACAAATTTACTCACTTTAAATATGTCCTTTATGAAAAGGCTAAAGAGTAGGTGTCCAAGAATGGAGCCCTGAGCAATACCAGCAGTTAAACACTTTGTTCTTTCCTTTTTCTGTGAATAATATTGATTTTATTATTTACAAGAAATAGAGAAATTGCTTAAGTTTTAAAAGCTGTCTAAAAAATAACCATCGATGTTGATAGAAATATCGGTTTCTATAAAATTGTGATAAATAATTGATACATCAAATGTCGATATAACGTTTGCATACCTACTGAGTTAGCGGTGAGACGTATTTGTAAATAATTTACCTTGTCTAACATGAGAACTTACAACTTATCCTTCAATATTTGTTTGCTGTGTTTACAACGCAATCTACTAACCACTTAATTACATACACAATTTAAAGTTCTAGCATAATTAATTGCCTATTTTCAAATCATTAACTCTTTAACATTTATATTCACCTTCATACATATTATGGTTTGAGTAGCACGCCTTCAAGCGCCAAAAGGGAATTCGAAACAGTTGATTATCCTTTCCGTGTATATTTATATTTATATACATATGTATGTGTATATGCATTTACAAATTATAGGTGTATCCATTATTAGACAGGCTGATATATGTGTGTATGTGTCAATGTGTGAGCGTAGGTGAACATGAAGCACTCGATACCAAAGCAATCAACACTTCAGTGCGACACCAAACTCGTTAAACTCAATTCCCATATATGTATGTTTGGATCTGCGATAGAAGAAGTTCAAGTTGGAAAAGCAATAGAAAGCTTCGACTCAACACGCGTTTTAATTAGTTTCAATAGATTTGTGATAGTTGAAACGATAAATTGCTGCTGGTATTTATTACGTACATACAAACATACATATTTAAGTAAATGATGGGTTGGTAAGGTGTTAGTAAGTATTTCTAAATGAGATGTTGGTGAGTGGGCGTACATACATAAATACATACATGCATATGAATATTAGATTTATGTTGAACTGGCAATTGCATTCATTTTTAATTGGAACCAATTAAAACTTGAATGAATGGCAAATCGTCAGCAGCGAAAGCAAAGAAACACACGTAGCTACAAATTCAAGTGTGAATATAGTAAGTACTATGCGTAAAGCATGTGTGCTATCGATAACAAAGTCTGAATACTTATCTTATTGCATTTAGTAAAACCTGAATGATGCATGCGATGAAGGACTTGTCAAAGGATTTACATACAAGTACATAAATACATACATACATATGTGCAAGTAACTTCTGCACGTCAAGATGGCATAAGCGCGCGCTATTAAAATAATTTTATAGCTACTGTGTGGCGCACAATTGAACATTTTATATATTTGTATATACATATATGTATGTATGTATGTGAGTGTGTACAAGAATAAGAGAAAGAAGTCGGCAAGGCGAGCATTGCCTTGCACTGCCAGCAATTGAAATTATATTTATTACTTTTCCAAACGTTTATAAGAAAATTGCGTGGCAAGTGTACATCAAAGTTAAATTTATTGATATTTAATTGCCTTAGACGATGCGGTAAGTATATATTTACGATAGACAATTTCAATATGTGTATATAAATATGAAGCTGACAGGTGTTAAGAAAACCATTTAACGTACTCGTATGTTCATAACTTTAATTACACGTTTATTTCTTCGAACAATAGAGTTAAATTGTTGATTGAATAACACTTCTTGAAACTTTTACGCATCTGACAAGGAATACTCGTATAAGTGATAAGTCATAAAACAGGTTTGCGATTGCTGTAATCCTGAAATATTGATCACTTAAGAAAGCATATTTAGACCAAGTTAAAAAGAATTACCGAAAAAAAATGCGTGGAAAAATAGTTAAATTATAATAATAAAAACTTACCCTGAGTTACAGCGGTGTTAATGAGACAAATTTTTATATATTCAAATCATATTTTTTAATAGCCATAAAAAGATTAAATATTAGAAAAATAATGCCATTTTATTCCTGTTACATACACAAGGTCGTTGAGTGGAATCCGTTTGTTTTGCGTTTCTGGCGCTGAGTTTTAAAGGTTTTCTGTAAATCCGCGTCCAAAATGGCGATTTTACAACGTAAAACCTATAAAGAGAACGCCTTAAAGGAAAAAAATAGTCGTAAATGATATGAGTGGAGAAGTAACATAGCAAGCTAATTAATAAAAAGTCAAAATAAATTAACTTGACGAGGATATCAGTTTTAATATAAAAGCTTAATTTAAATAATCCTGGAAATGGCTAGATCAAGTAGGCCACAGTAAATTGATTAAACTGAAAATAGTAATAAAATATCAAATTAAATGACTAAAACAGTTTTCTGAGAAAAAATTGTATGTATACAAATGTGCACATTTTCTTGAAAAGTCAAATATTTCTATTTGTAATAATAATATAAGCTACTTTTTTTTTTAACTGTATCGTAGATTTGAGAAACTTGAATGCAAACAATGTTCTAGAGCAACAGAAATGCAAATCAAAGTTGAAATGCAATAAAAAACTATCAAAATCGTTTGGTAAAAAACGTATTACAGAAAATTTTATTACATAAAACTGGCTTAGTTGAAGTAATATTGACATACATACATATATTACCTAGCATTTATATGTAAGATAAATCATCAAATAAATTTTAATAAGCTACAAGCGGCCTACACAGCGGTTTATAGGAAAATCCTCATAATTGAAAGTATAAAAATATGTATAATTATAACTACAATAGTAGATATGACAATTTACATTTCATTTATTATTCTTTTATTAGTTTGCATCAAACTTTCTATACAATTAAAAAAAAAAAAACATTTGCAAACTTTAAAAATGACACTGAAGATGGGACAACGCTGAAACCAAACTTGACAAGGGATGACAAAAATTTTTTCCAAAACCAATTATATCTTTCTCCTTTTTAAGATATTTTTTTTTAATATTATCTCGAGAAACTACTCAGTTTTAGGTTAATAATATTTCAAGCGATTATATATTACTGCTGATTTTTGACAATTTTGAACTGAAAAATTCCAAAAAATAAAATGGAAAATTTTTAGGAATTTTTTTTAATTTTCTGGAAAGTTTGAATGGTTTAAATGGTGTTTGACAGAGAAATCCCGATATTTAAAATAAAAAATAAGAGTTAATAATAATAATAATACTAATAAATATAATAATAATAATAGTAATAATGAAAAGCAAAATTTCAACATCTAAGTATTTTCGATTTTTATTAATTAAGTTCATTGTTTAACGAAATCGCTTTAAACCTAATATTCAAAGTTAACGCAACATTTATGTATGTATGTGTATAAATATATTTGCATTAAACTTAATTGAAGCGTAGTTGGATATTTCACATGTGTGCAGATTGTTAAATTTATAAAAAAAATTATTTGAAAGTATGAGTTTATAAAAGTATTTTACGTTCGTTCTAATAAATAAAGCGCTTTGAGGATTAGTAACGCTACCAATCAAAGGACTGAAAAGCTGGAGCATATTACTTCTTATCTTTCCGGTAGGACGCAAAAGGTAGTTTTTAAAAATTTTCATTCTGGGATCATCGATGTTTCCTCGGGAGTTCCTCAGGGCAGCCACCTCGGACCGATTCTGTTCCTGCTATCCATAAACGACATTTCTACAGTAGTAAAGTACTCTAAAATATTGATGTACGCGGATGATGTTAAACTTTTTAAGACTTATGCCTCGGCTGAAGAAAGATCCTTGCTACAGCAAGATTTGGACAGCATAGTCAATTGGTGCAGCATTAATTATATGCCGCTTAACCTTAACAAATGTAAATTCATGTGCTTTTCTCGACGAACCATTCAGCCGGCCTCCTACAAAATAAATAACTACGTCCTAGAACATGTAAACAGTTTTGTTGACCTGGGTGTTGGTATGGATTGTAAACTCAATTTTAATTTTCATTTTAGTTCCACAGTTAATAAAGCAAGGGGTGTGCTGGCTTTTGTAAAGCGTTGGTCAAAGGAATTCCGCGACCCGTATATAACTAAAACACTTTTTACTTCATTGGTAAGACCAATACTGGAGTATGGTTCCATAGTTTGGAATCCTCGTTATCAGGTCCACTCAGACCAACTAGAGTCAACACAAAAACAATTCTTACTTTTTGCTTTGAGAAATCTTCGTTGGGATTCGCCATACAATCTTCCCCCTTACACTAGTCGTTTAAAACTTACTACTACTCTTTCGAGTCGCAGAGAAATGTTAAGTATAATATTTCTGGTAAAATTAGTCAATGGATGGATCTCAAGTCCATTTCTTCTAGAGCAAATTAATTTTAATGTACCCTCCCGTGCAACGAGAAACTTTAAACCACTTTTCTTGAAACTATGCAGAACTAACTTTGAGTTGAATGAACCGTTTCGGGGTTTATGCCGAGACTTTAACAATCATTCCAGCACCTTTGATGTATCGGACTCACTTTTTATAATTTAAAAAAAAACTGTTCTATCCTCTCTTAATAACAGCTAACGATCCAATTTTCTTACTTTGCATATCTCTAACTTTGTATTCGGCTGATGAATTCTTATTCTGTAGCTGAGCAGCTTGGGATCTCGACGCTTAACAAACTTTCTTCTGTCACGACTCGGCACCTAAGATTTGTATATTTAAAAAACATCCGTACGTTATGCGGATTGAGCCCCTGGTGTCGGTTGGGCAGGAAAGTGGGTTTCCGTTGGGTTATAATAATAATAATAATAATATCACAGGCCATCAACAAGTCCGTAGGCCAAGTAAGAAACAATTTTTTTTTTGGCAAAATTCGATTTTATTATTCAACATATGTAGTTGCCTTCGAGGGCGTTACACCGATTATAGCGATCTTCCAACTTTTCGATATAATTTTTGTAGTAAGATTTGTCTTTTTTTCTCAAAATAAGCCTCAGTGACGGCAGTTACTTTATTACGCCAAATCTTTTTCCCCGGAGCATTCTTTTGTGATCCGAGAAAAGGAAATAGTCACTGGAGGCCAAATCTGGAGAATACGGTGGGTGGGGAGGCAATTCGTAGCCCAATACATGCAATTTTACCACTGCTCTGAATTCACCAAAACGTTGTTGTTTTTGATCGAATGTACCCATATTGAAAAAAGCTTCCGCATGTCTAAACTTTTTTCCATTTTTTGAAAATAACAAAAGTTGCATGACGTTCAATGCGATAACTTGAGAACCCGTGGTCCGATTGCTGTCAAATTTTGACACGTATTATTTGAAAGATTCGAGATACATACGATATTTTTTCATAGTGGCGACATCTGTGTCTCCCTACGCACTTATTGAATGACCTGTTACATACGGGTACATATCAGGTTAAGTTAATTCGAGTATGCGGAATTCAGTGGTATCCTTTTCTTGTTTAAGACATTTAAGCGTTTTTTCTTTTATTTAGAACTTGTTATCTATTACAGTTTTTATTGCATTTTTTTAGCGCATTAAATTAATTTATTTTTCTTAAATTTAACTGTCATTAGCACCTGGATTCCAGTTTGCCTATCGCTAAAAGTCAATACTAAATGAGATTTAGCAATTTAAAGCTATTTAAATCAATTTTTTCGATTCTGATATAAAAAAGCATCTCTGAATATCTCCAAAATTATTTATTTTTGGTTAAATAATTGGAAAATTTTAGCGATGAACAAAATGCGTCGGATAAAATGAGGGAACTGTTTGCCAGATCATACAGCTAAAATGCCGATTTAGGCGTATTTTTCATAGCTAAAAATGGAAAATAACAATAGTGAAAGGGTGACAAATGACCAAAAAAATATGAACGTTCGCAATACTACAAGAAGCATTCGAATTTTCGACAATCCACAACTTCATTTCCTTTGCAGCAAAAAGCGTCGAATTTCATTAAGAACAAGTCTGCATATATCTTTTGGTAATCGAAAAATTTTATTAACCAGATCCCTGAAATAATGAAAGCGTCCGTGGATACCCGCAATAATTTTCTTTTGTTTCGTAAAAGATTCCTGCACCAGTTCGCTAATAAATCACTGATAAAAGTATTCGAATTTTCCTTGGATATTATTGAAGATGAAAAAGGTATAATTTAATTTAATAAAAATCGCCAAAAAATCGGATAATTTTTAACGTTGGGAATTTAAGAGATTTTTAGTGTTTCAGAGATAGCGAAAGGTGGAATGCGGCTGCTGGTTACTCATACACCAGGACAAACGGCTTTCTGCGGAAATTTGACAACGAAATAAATTCAAAACTGCTATGCCAACAATAATTCTAAGTACAAATGGCCGTAATTTTACAAGTATCTTAGTTTTATGGATTAAAAATATTTATAAAAATCAATTTTTTTTCAGACCAGTTTTAACAAATTTTCATGTGTGTAGTTTTAAGGCTAATGTAATGTCGAGAAGAAAAAGAGAAGAGGAGGAAGAATTCCACGAGTTTTAAGTGACTAAAAATTACCGATAATTTTTGAGAACTTTTGTCAAAATGTTTCAATATTTGGTGGGTGACCTAAGCATACTACAAATTAATCATACAAATTGTTTTTGAAGTGATCTCTTATTGCTCATAAAATATATCTTTTTATTTTAAGAAACCAAAGTAATTTTTAGAGATGTTCATGCGGGCTGGTGCTTAAGGTGTGTTATTTAGAAATTTTATAATAAAATAAACTAGTTTTAAATTTTTGCAATATATGTACGAGTGTGCACTCTGTTCACAAATTATAGCACATACACATACTGAGACATTTGGACAATTTGTTTATCCCACAATTTGTTTAAAATTATATTTAAATTAAAACATTATTAAATTTCTAAAAAACACCATTGAAAACCACTTTTTAAAACTCATAAAATGTTTAGAAAAGGTTCATCGAAATTTAATCAATATTTCGAACTTAAAAAAAAATTTAGAATTTCTTGGTGGTAGCTTATTCAATTTAAGTGACAGAAAGGAAAAATTGCTAGTAGCTACGAATTACCGCTGATTTTTGACAATTTTTTTTTACTGACACTCTTTCGCAATTCCGTCCATATAAAAAATAATCGCAGTTCTGCGTTGTATGGAGGATGCTGACAGTAAAAAAATATGCAAAAATCAGTGATAACTTGTATACCAAATACTTGAAACTTGCATTTTATTGTACTCAAAATTAAGGAGCCAAAAAACTGCATACTTTAAATCGAAATTTTGATGAACTTTGTTAAATTATTGTACATTTTGAAAAAATGTGTGGGTGTTCATGGGTTTTCTTAGGGAATGAACCAAGCTTTATTTGAAAAATAATTTTAATTAAGTAGAAGAAAAATAAACTCTAAAAATCTGTCAATATCTGGTTGTGCTATGATTTTAAAAAGGGTATACAAGTAAATTTTTTTTGTTTGCCTGTTCTAGTTTTTCGAAATTTCTAGATGGCAGAAACTCAAAGACCCGCTTTTTTAGAAAAAATTTCGTATTTACGCCTTACGAAATTGGTAATTTTATACATAAAATATTATTCTTAAATAGCTATTCAAACACTTATCTACCATACATTCCTCACTCCACAAGATATTCAATCAAAAATGTCAAAAATATATATGTATATGGGATATAAGTATGGGAGAATATCCAGAAAGGAAAAAAAGATTGAAAGTACATGAGAAATGTTCAAAACGAGCCTAATTAAATTCAATTAAATGGCAATCAAAGTATGTCACGCGGCAGTCGTAACTGGCCGTTCGGTGTCACATGCCAGGACACGGGTGAGGAAACCCCGTACAAGTGCACAGGAGTGCGGCGATTGCACGAGTATGAGATCACTTTACTGCCTTCGCATTGCATGAACGCCAAACGGAAGCCCATTTAATTTTCCTTAGATATATGAAAAAAAAACCTCTGCGGGATATTCACACAAGCATAAGTGTATACGTTTGTATGCATGTGCATAGAATGCCAAGGTGGCTAAAACGATTATAATGTAATTTTAATGTGAGAAAAACGAAAGTAAAAGTGTAATATTACAAGGAATAAAAATTTCAGCAATTATTTTTTATTTCATGTTGACTTCCATGATTATTCTTTTTGTATTCTACTCATTTTTTTCAGTTTGTAGATTGCATGACGACCAGTCAACTAGCTATTTACACACACAATCATACCTCCACAAATACTTACATATCTACATAAATTTTTTACATAGTAACAGTAAGTTTGTGTGCTGTTGCAGACTTTTTTCAGCGTCCACAATTGACACGCGATAACATTAAAAGAAAAAAAAAAAAAAAAAATAATAATAAATGGCTGAAAAAAATAAAACGAGTAAAATAAACAAAAAGAAAAGGAATGAGTTCGAGCAAACAGCACGAAAATTAGTCAACTGCTAACTGTCAATGGGTCGCTGAAGCAAATGCGAATGACAGAAGTCAAAGCGACTCTAGAACAACTGCAAGACACAGCCCCCGACATTTATTCAAATAAAACTTTTTTTCACATGCAACTTTTCGCTTTTCCCATCGTTTTTATTTATTTCATTTGCTTTATTTTAGCATTGACATAGTGGTTGTTGTTGTTGATGTTGTTGTTGTTGTTGTTAGCCCAACAAATGGACAACGCGTGACGTTTGAAATGCTATCGCTTGACAGTTGATTGTTTCAGTTGCGGCGATGGCAGGCACTTGCTGACTCGCATTTGTTGTTGTTGTCGCTGGCCGTTTAACCTGTTGACAGCACATTGGACAGCGCTGCGCGCTTGAGCTGCCAGCGTTGCTGTAGGACTTTAAACAGCCAAGTCCTTGGTGCTTTTCATCCTACTGTTGATCGCTCGCTGTGATATGGTTACAAGCTGTAATTAACGATAAGCACATAAGTACTATATGTACATATAAATGTTGTTAATTGGCCAGCGAGCAGGGCCAGCTTGATTATACAGATGAAACATTTAATTTTCAAGAGAAATTATAATATATTCACAAATTTTTTTTTCACATTTATGTAATTTGTGTAATTGGAATACAGTTTGAAATAAGATGATTAAAATAAATTTAAACTGGTACTCATAGAATGTACAAAATAACATATATGTATGTATGTGTGCAGCGAGGACTTAATCTACAAAATACGAGTAAGTTGGATAAAACAGCAGTTTGAATAAAAATTCTTCAAAGTTCGTTATTTCTATTGTAAAATTATGTGGCATTTTGTTATTGTGGTGAATGTGAAATTGCTTGTACTCAAATGTTGCAGTCAATGCTAGCAATTGTTTCGCAGCGCGGAATAAAAGAAAATTCATTTTATTTTATTAATTGCGTCGGTAGTTCATCAGACACGAACCCGTTCGTGAATGTTCACAACCATTTCGTGATCGATGCAGAAGTATTTTAGTATCATTTTTTTCATTTTTTCGCAGTGAACATATCTTAAAAATAGTTCTAAAGTGGTGTCGAAAAAGTCATAAGCTTGTGCCCAATTATTACTTCGAACCTAGTCTTGAAACGCTCCAGATATTGTTATTTATTAAGCCCGAAATGTTCTAAAAGTAGTACCTAAATTTTCTCCAAATACCGCTAAATAGACCCTAAAATAACTCTAAACTTGCCTCGCAATAGTCTTGGGAAAATCACTAATAAGTCTCGATTTGATTTTTAAATGGTCACACCCCATGATCCTGAAATAGTCCTGAAATAGTCTTACATGTTCCAGAACTTACACTGAAATATTTAAAAGTTTTGAGCAGTGCCCATAACTTAAACGAGAAAACCAAACTACTAATAAGCAAAATTGATAGAATACAAGCTAGAAAAGTGTGCAGAACTGCTATTTGTTGTTCTTCGGCGTTATTAACAGCCTATCGATATCCTCTCACGAGATCATCGTGTCACGATCATGTCCTTGCAAGGATAAGTACTTTAAACACTTGTTATTTGCGTAGTTATTGTCATAATGGAGCGCAGGGTACAATAAAGCTTTCAAAATTATTATCAACGCCAATCGCTCAAGATCACTTAAAAAATTTTAGGTTGTGTTAACACACATTTTAACCATATCGAAAGCGCCTTCGCCTTGAAATCAAAAAAAATTCTGCTTAAATAAATAAATTTATTTTCATTAAAAGTCATATATATGAACACTCAATCTCAAAATAATAACCGCAGCAAATATATAAGAATTATAAAATTTTTAGAATATTTTTAATTGAAATAAATTGCCTTATCTCTTTAAAACTAAAAAAGAAAAACCAATAAAAATTTCCATTTTCAGGAAACGTAGAGAGCATTTTTCAAGATTTTTATAAATTCTACGAAGCGTGATATTTTGTTGAAAGCTCGATGCATTTTCCTAAAATTTGCTGCGAATTGTGTAACTTGGTTTTATTTTCATTACTGAAGGATGATGATGATTATTATATCGATGAGTCTTTGAAAGATTCTCTGCAATATAAAATTATGAATTCAACATAAGCTGACTTCGTTGTACCAAAATGTTTGAAAAGAGTTGAGAAATCGGTGGCGTCATGTCTGGCTAAATAATAAAATTGTTACTTGAGTAATTTGGCATTTAAAATTGCCGAAATCGAACAATAACCACCCCACTTTCCCTGTCACATTTTTTTTTTTCAAAATACAAAAAATTCGGGCAATTCAGTATGGTTTTCGGGCTACGAATGCATGAATATTAGGCGTGGAAAAACTCTTTTCAGCATCCACAAGCTCACACCGTTAATAATTGTTGAAATTATTGTAGTTTTATTTATTTATTTAATTACAGAAATATATGCTATTTACTTTCTACAAAATTTTGAATCTTGGGAAAGAACATAGGACGAGAAGCTCGAATAATTAGGAGCCACTTCTTTAGAAGTATTTATCTGACTTTTTAAATTCATACCAACATATGTTTAATATAAATTTTGGACAAAAAATTTAACAACAAAAATTACAGTAAAGTCGGCAAAACCACTAGAGACTTCTTGTCGCCTGTCAATGTATGTAATGCAAGTATGTTTGTATGTATTTAAAAAAAAAAGAAGGTCCCTCAAGTCATCACAAGGAATTTGAAATGTTGTCGAATTGTCAAAGAAATATGTCAGCATGACAAGAACTACAACCGCTCATAGCGAGCGAACAAATACTGCAATGACTGAAAGGTGACATTTTGTTGGCGATAAAATTTGAAAATAAGCGAAATAAGGTATTTAAAGTAAATTACACCATTGTGACCACAAGCGTCAACTCACATTTCCAATTCAAACAAATCTCTAAACAAGCACGCATACATACATACATACATACACACACATACTAATACATTTTATTTCTAGATTATTTGCAGAAACACAGCGGGCGTTGGCAATACTTCCAGCGCCGACCGCGGCGGGAGGCTTTCATTACCCCAATGCGGTGCATAATAAAAATGACAACAAGCGTCATACAAATGTAAATTTTCAATTTAAATGCAAATATCAATTTGTCAATCTCGCTCAGCGCTGCCCCCTCTCATCACTGCCTCCGCACCTTTCCACCGTCGCTGATGCCAGCCCAAGGTTGGCGAGTTTTTGTGGACAGGTCGCACGCTGCACGTAGAGCACGAGTCTCGGCTATTGTTACATACTCGTATGCCGGTCACTAGTGGCTTATTGACAGCTCAGCGGTCGCTTGATTCGCCCCTCTCTGCGATCTCGTTTGCATTGAGTGAACTGCTTGGTTTCTTACTACAAATTCAAATCAACTTGACAGACTGTGAAAATGTTTGTTTTGGTGATTTTAAAGAGTTTTGCGTTTCTTCTTTCTTTAGTCTGGAAGAAATGCGGCCTTTTTTCTGAGAAGCTTATTATTGCTGTTGTTATTGTTACAGTGTTGTTTGTCAGTTTCCCAAGTGACGAAATTTGACCATAAAGCGTGCATTCGTAAAGAAGACAGTTACAGTTCAGAATTGATAAAAGTTGAGTAATGTCTTAATATGGCTGAAGTCCTCCGTTTCCTAAAAAAAATATGCTTTCTAAAGAAATTTGAAAATAAAATACTAGAATTTTGTTGAGCATATCAAAAAGCGTTCTGTGGGTCGCCTGGGCGACAGGCACATTAAAAACGATTGATTTTTTTAATCTTCTCTTGTCAGGAATTGGCTTTTTTTAAATATTTCCACAAGCGTTATTCCGAAAGAGCGTCAGTAAAACAAAAACAGAAATTGTCAAAAATCAACTGTTATCTTTGGCCACTCAAAACTTATATATTACTTTAATATAATTAAAACTGCTGCCCTTAACTGCCATCTATGAATAGACCACTGTCAAATTTTGAGCAAGCTGAGTTATTTAGTTTATCGTTGACAGCCATTGAAAACAGATAACCTCTTGACATTTAACAAAAATTGAAAAAAGCAAATTTCATGTGCTGATTAATCATTATTTTTTGCGTAAAAAAACATTACCCAAACTAAGTAACGGCTTGATAAATATGAGTACTTTTTGGGATACTGCACCATCAATTTCAATGGTTAAGAAATGATTGACTGAATTTCTTTGTGGTCGTATCAGCACAAGTGACGCCGAACGTTCAGGTCGCCGGAAAGAGGTCGTTACACCAGAAAACGTCGATAAAATCCATGGAACGATATTGAATGACATCACATTTTACACAAATATTTAGATATGAAAAAGTTATCCGCGCAATGGTTGACGCAATTGTTCACACTCGACCAACAAATCAAATGATTACTTCAAAGCCATGGCAAAAATCCATGAAAAACTGTTACCGCATCCAGCATATTTTCTCCAGATTTAGCCCCATGCGACTATTTCCTATTTCCATAACTGAAGACATTTTGCTGAGTGGTAAGAAGTTTGGGTGAAATGAAGAGGCCATTACAGAAATAAATGCCTATTTTGAAGGAATACAAAATTGAAAAAAAAAACAGTGGACTAAGTGTTAAGCGTTAAAACAGGATTATGTTGAGAAATATAGCGCTTTTTTGTCGAAAAAAAAAAAATTATTCCGAAAGTCAAAATCGCCTTCGTATTTTTAATAGTTTTTTTTATTAAGTAAGAAATTTTGTATAGAATTTAAAATAAATATGGGTTTTTTGCTTTTATCACAGAATGAAGTGAATTGTTATTAATAAATCATTAATTATAAAAAACATGTGTCAATACGTTATTTTGTTGTAATTGTGAAAGTCAGAGAGCGAGACCTCATTTAAAAGTCGAAATAAATGTATGCAAATATTGATGGATATGTATTTTAATAAAATCAATTTATCTACAAGATGCTAGTCAATAAATCGCTTGGCCCAAATCAATGGAAGATTGTAATTTTTTATTAAAAAAAATCATTAGTGCAGTTTTCCAAACATTTATTTTTATTTTTAACTTTCAAAATTATTTATTTTTGTCTTAAGAACTTATGTAACGAAATGAAAGCTGCCTGCTCACTGACTACGTCTTTGTTTAAAATTTCATTCTTTAAAATTATGATCTCGTACAAGAATTTTAATGGACTGGCCACAGCTGGTTTCATTGAATATCAGGTTAATTGAAGGCCCAATGCTACGACTACATCGATGTTGCAACTGAAGCTCTAGTTTGATGTCCATACATTTTTTATGATTAACGATTTTGCTTGTAATTTGCACACACATTTATATTCATATATTTCTAGCGGCTTTTTCTTTTTAAATTTTTTATTTTATTACATCTTCAGCAAGGAAAACAACAAAAAAAAAAAACAGACGTAGTGCACTTCAACCCTTTGCTCCATTTTCCATAGTATTTGGTAACAGCGGCCACAATCGCCAAATACGGTCGTGACGGGAGCTGACTGTGGCTCGCCACGGAAGAGTCAACTCATTGAAAGTTTTTTTACACCTTTGATGCGCGCTTGATGAATGATTTTTTTTTCTAAAACACACACACATATGTATGTACATGTAAATTTAAGTAAGTAAAAACGCCTCAAATGCCACCACATTTTCGCTTCCGCCGTTGTTTCAAATATATTTTATATGCAAATTGCGCGTTCCATGTGCTGCTCGCTGGCCCCATTTGATACGCTTTTTCTTCCTCGTCGTCTCCATTTCTCCTCGGTAACATTTTCTCCGGCACATCGATGACTGTCAAGGGATCAGAGCCACTGTCCGAAAACCTGATTCACGCCTTTTTCTTCTTCACACCTAAAGTAATAAAAATGCAATTATGCGCGCGCTAGCCGCTTCCTTCACTCAGTCCGCTTCTATTGCCAGCCGTTCGCTCATTTGCATTTGTGCAGAGCAAGCTCGTGTCCGTTTCGAGAATGTGGACAATGAAAAGGGGTTGCGGTTGTACGCGCGCCCAGCCGCAGCAACCACTTTGTAACAACTCGCTTGAAAAACATGAAAAGGATACAAAAAAATTATGCAAAAATTAAATAAAAATTTACTGCAGCAGCAAATTAACTCCTTTTAGCGGCTACTTTCTGCAGTCACCTGTTTTGCTGTTTTATATTTTTTATTTTTTTCCCAGCTGCTGTGCTCACGTTTTATTGAGTTTCTTATGCTGCATAATAAAATTGTTGGTGGTAAAAGTGCTAATGATTTTTTCACAATACTTATTTGCTTTGCTTCGCTCATTAGGCCTAGTGTTAGAAAGCAATAAAAAAAATTTTAAAAAAATTCTCTGTAGCCCATTCTGTTTTACGATTATGAGGAAGTTAATAACAGTTCCTGGCAGTACCTTTAAGAGACGTTATTTTTTACGAGTTTTTTTTAATACATTTTTAGTAATTAAGCTTAACATGATATATTAGAAGAATTTTCTGAAAACTAAGCAAATATATATTTTCTTTCAGTTAAATCAAAGTAAGAATTATGCATGCATAGCCTGTCTGCCTGTTTGGAGACATAACTTTCTCAGCTTTTTCTTAAAAAAATAAATAAATAAATAAACAGAGAATAATGGAAAATCACGGTGTAACCTCGTAAAAGAGAAAGGGAACTGGTAAACTGTTTTGGACTTGACCCAAACCGGCACTCTTTTGTAGTGCTATGATCTGACGATGGAAAATAGGAAAATTAAGAATCTTTTGTAATTCCGCAGTTCAAACACCAACACCGGGCTAAAGCTTATTACTATTGAAAAATATTTAGCTAGATTGATGAAATTTCGATTGCATTGATGCAAGTAAAAACTTCTTTTGAAATTAAATCGCTTTCAGAGCAGGCATAAAAATGGAAATACATTTTTTTATGCAAAAAATTTGGTAAATGTTTTGTTGAAGGAGCAGCTGGACCAAGGTATTCTATCAAGGTTTTCTATCTCATAAATATAGAATTTTTAGCAGCGTAAAAAATAAATATTTTTCAACTTGTTTTATTTAATTTATTTAACGTTAATATAGTTTTTTTTTACATATGAATTCATTCATTTCCTGTTTTGAGAACTTTAAGAAGAATAAATACTTAATTTAAGTGCGCAGGCATTAGAAGCAAACCGAATTCTCGCCTTTGTCCATCAACTTATCAAACATATTCTGAAGTAAAAATATTAAACACCTTTTTTATGTTTAAAACAAATGTCCATCGATTTTTTGCCACTACTGTTGTTATTATTGTTGCTGTTATCATTTATTGTTTACGGAGTTTACCAAAGTTCGTAACTGAATGAAGAGATAGAAAAAGTTTAAAAAAGTTTGATTCACTTTTCACTGAATTTTCATAAGTTTTGCACGAGTGACGTCAAAGGCGTCGCCATGCGCTGCCCACGTCTACAGCGGCGGCAAAGTTTGACAACAGACCGCGCTGCTGAATAACACACCGTCAGACGCGCAGACCGTGGCGGTTGGTTGTCTTTCAAAAAACGGGTTACTTGCACGCCTACAGGGCCTGGTATATACCATAAGCGGTCGTCAATTCCCACCCAATTCTCCACTCATCTCGCCACCAGCTCAACACTGAGAACATTACGAGTTTCTAAGTACTGCTCTGCTTTGGTTTTGTTTTTGCAGTAACAACGCTTTGTTTTGGGAAATTTCAGTACTTAAAAGCGGAAGTATGCCACAAAAGCTGTAGAAAGCGGCAAAAGTTAAAAACATGAATGAGTTTAATAAGCGTGCTAAATGATTAGGGATGAGAAGGGGCTGCGAAAGTGAGGCGCAAATGCGTATGTATGTATGTGGCAAAGTCGGCAAAGTTTTGAATAATTTTACTTAGTTTTGTACGCGTGCGCGCGGAGCGGTGAAAGTGGCCAACAGCCAAGAGCGTTGGTGGCGGTGGCGGCAATGTTGCGAAGAAAGCGAAAGAAGCTAACTTTTGCCGCAACGCGCCTAGAATTGGTGAATCTGGTTGTGTCGCAAGTAATTTTTAATTTTTGGCAATTTCGTTTTTATTTTGTTTTCAAAGAAACTTTAATCGAGCAAAAGTCATTGGCACTGCCAAAGCGGCTGAGGCAGTTAACGACACTAACGCTTGAAAATCAATAGTTAAAGTCTTTGGAGGAGATTGTCTTTAAGGCCAATTGCGTGTATGTTGACGTGATATTTTGAGGTAAACTCCAAAAATGTTTCACAGCCAACAAGGAAAACAATGAAAACTTCAAGCTTTATGAAAGAGAAGTAGATAAGTAAGTTTGCGAATTAAATTGTTGTCATTTGATGAGAGATATATAAATTACGTTCGAAAATAGTAAACATAAGCTTGGTGTTTGGAGACCTTACCTCTGGAAGCCATCACGACAATATGAAACGAAATTTTTGTCGCGAGTAAATAAGAAGGATCTTAGGTAATTAAAAAAGCTCATGATAGCAAGATGGCGCTATTAGCATTAGCAACTTTTGTAGCTCAATCCAACTTAAAGAATCAATTTTAAATGGGCAGCGTACCTCAGTGCATGTTTCTGCGTTGCTTTTCAAAGCCTCATTTTTCAATTTCCTCAAAAAGTCTGAATACGCATTTGCGGTGATCTGAAATTCATTGAGACAGTTTCGTTTTATTTTAGCGCATGCGGTTATAAAGTTGACGCAAATGTGGTCTATATACAGGGTGGCCCAAATAAGACCAGCTGATGTGAAACACAAATAACTTTTTTATTTTTTAACATAATTTATTTTTACTTTTTGCAGATTATAACTGAACTCTTGGAAATTTAAAATGAATACGTACAGTCCACAACAACGCATTAAAATTATCAGTTTTTATTATTCTTCTCGACGATCAATTGTTCTGACGCAGCGAAATTATCGCCGTTTTTTTTAACGTAAGATCAGCGCCCACATCTTCCACGATTACATGTTTAGTGGGGCTGCGAAAATTCAAGGGCAATACATCAGCATCAGTCACACCCAATCAGATGAACTGTTTGGTGCGGTGTTATGGCCACAAAAATCTTCGGCCCATATTTCTTTGAGAATGAGGATGAAACGCCAGAAACGGTCTCCGGGGCTTCTTACAGAACAATGATCGACAAGTTTTTGCGGCCAATGGTGGAGCAACATCCTAATTTGTGGTTTCAACAAGATGGAGCCACTGCGCATACTGCTAGGCAAACTATGGACATGCTGTGTGAAATTTTTGGTGAACGCATAATTTCAAGAAATTCAGATTTCCCTTAGCCTCCTCGTTCGCCAGATTTAACTGCGCCCGATTTTTGTTTATGGGGATATTTTAAAGAAAAAGTGTATGTTTATGTAGATTTGCTTGCATTTTCCATTATTTAAAAGTGTGAATATTTATCTCTGTAATGAATGATATCCCATTTTTTAATTCCAATTTGTAAGATCTATTTCGTTTATTTCTTTCGTTTACAAATAAACATAAACTTTGCTCAATCGTAGTTAGAAGAATATGAAAACTTTTAGAAAGCTCCACCCGAATACCCCCGATTTCGATGTTTTGAAACAAGCACGCAAAATGTATGAGAACATTTAGTATGAAATGATTATTTATTAATCTCAAAATTGCCACAAATTTATACCGAAATTATTTCTAACTTGTGCTGAAATATTCCAAAAATAGACCTGAAATAGTTTTGACATGCTATAAAGCTCCTCTAGAAACGATCCAGAAAAATACTGAACTACTTTTGAAATAGTCTCAAAAGTTTCAGAATTAGTCTCTAAATGTTTCGGAAAAGGTCCTGAGCTAGTTCCAAAATCATCCCAAAATAGTTTTAAAATAGTTCTGAACAGGCGCATAAATATAATTCAATAAATTCCGAACTAGTTCTGAAAGAGTCTTGAATACGTTCTGAAATGATCCCGAACTAGTCCTGAAATGGTCTTGAAATAGCTCTGAACTAAGCATAAAGCTTTATTTGTAGATACAGGAATCAATAATTCTGCTAATTTGAACGATTTCAAGAAGTTTCTCGGTGTTTGCGCAAAACACCAGTAATGGCCATTTTCACAGTAGAGAGTTAACTCTCATTCCAAGGTTCATAGAACGGAAACAGATCGCGCAAACAGGCAACCGAGTATTTGTAATTGATTTTGAGAAAAAAGTGAGTGAAATTTTTCGTTTTGTTAACACTTCATTCTTTGTTTCCATGTTCGTGGTGATTTGTTTTCGATTGAATCCATGTAAAATACTTTTTAATGCGGAAACCATATTTCATGAACACTTCTTGTTAATTTCCAACCAATTTAACTAAATAAATCTTGTTATTATTACAATAATTATATAATAATATAATGACTGAGATTCGATTCTCGAACTCATCGGCATATCGAGTTATAGCACGCACCGCTACCAACTAGACCACAGTATAATAATTCATTACAGTAAATCACAGCACTTTTTCGGAGTTCTGGTTTTGTTCTCCTCTCACAATAATTTTGCTTCTCTTGACAGTAAACAAACATACTGTTGAAAACGCTACGTCACTGACAGAAAATCTCACTGCCTATTGCGTGATCTGGTATAATTGGTTCATGGAATGGAAGGGTACGATATGGTGCAGTCAAAACTTTTTATTCCCCTAATAACATAAACTTGAAATGAGTTCTGATTAGCTAGAAGTTTTGAAATATAAGAAAAGTAGACCAAACGCAAAATAAGAAAGTTGGCGGATTGGATGTTTCAGCAATTATAGGCAAAGGGAAATTTTCGAAATTAAATATGGTCAAAGCTTACAATAACAACATAAAGTTTGTTACTTTACCTGAAACTTGATAAACAAAATAAGATTAATGCTTATTATTGTGTCTCATTATTGCTGTAATCTCCAAGTTGGGTATTCAATTTTCTATCTCGCCTCAAAAAAATTTAAATGCTTTTTAGCATAAATATGCTCAAAACAGCGCACTTCATTTTTTGATAATTAAAAAAAAACGTACAATTGAAGAAATACACATTTGCACGCAAATTGATGAAGTGTAAAAATATCCATGAACAAGCACGAAATTCAAGCGGTGCATGTCGGAGCAACATACAAATATACCTTAATTAAAAAATGATATTTTTTTTCTAAAATACTGCATTTTTATTTGGATAATTATTTAGTAAGATGGCAACTACAAGAATTTTGCCTTATACGTCATGCAGATGTCGAACATGACAGTTGTCGTAACATGCTATTCTACAACTATAAACCTCGCTCTCATTCGGCAGTTAACTGTCAATTTCAACATAAAAATCTCCACTGTGCAGACGAGATTAAGTGAAGAAAACCAATAAAACTGAATGTTTATAGTGATGACAAGAGACTGGAAAAACTATATGCATTACTTTCTCAGGGTGTAATACAAAGTTTTTAAAATAAAAAAATAAAGAGCAATTAAAAAATTGTGTAGTGCTCACACAAGTTCTGCCGTTTTGACGTAGATCCTCTTAGCTGATTACACATTTATTAGCAATTTTTTATTATTATAACCCAACGGAAACCCACTTTCCCGCCCAACCGACACCAGGGGCTCAATCCGCATAACGTACGGATGTTTTTTAAATATACAAATCTTAGGTGCCGAGTCGTGACAGAAGAAAGTTTGTTAAGCGTCGAGATCCCAAGCTGCTCAGCTACAGAATACGAATTCATCAGCCGATTACAAAGTTAGAGAAATGCAAAGTAAGAAAATTGGATCGTTAGCTATTATTAAGAGAGGATAGAATAGTTCTTTTAATTATAAAAAGTGAGTCCGATACATCAAAGGTGCTGGAATGATTGTTAAAGTCTCGGCATAAACCCCGAAACGGTTCATTCAACTCAAAGTTAGTTCTGCATAGTTTCAAGAAAAGTGGTTTAAAGTTTCTCGTTGCACGGGAGGGTACATTAAAATTAATTTGCTCTAGAAGAAATGGACTTGAGATCCATCCATTGACTAATTTTACCAGAAATATTATACTTAACATTTCTCTGCGACTCGAAAGAGTAGGAAGATTAATAAGATTTAAACGACTAGTGTAAGGGGGAAGATTGTATGGCGAATCCCATCGAAGATTTCTCAAAGCGAAAAGTAAGAATTGTTTTTGTATTGACTCTAGTTGGTCTGAGTGGACCTGATAACGAGGATTCCAAACTATGGAATCATACTCCAGTATTGGTCTTACCAATGAAGTAAAAAGTGTTTTAGTTATATACAGGTCGCGGAATTCCTTTGACCAACGCTTTACAAAAGCCAGCACACCCATTGCTTTATTAACTGTGGAACTAATATGAAAATTAAAATTGAGTTTACAATCCATACCAACACCCAGGTCAACAAAACTGTGCGAGCTACTCGTATATTATTTACTTTACTTTTTGGGCAATTAATAACTCAAATATCGTAAAAATCCTATCGCAAAACGTGATTCGGAGAAAATATATTAAATACTATTTTGAAGGCATTTGTTCAAAAGAAAAACTGGCCTTTTAAATAAATAAATAACTGAAAAAAATTGTTAAGAAAATATATTTTAAGGAAAAGTTGAACAAAACGAAGAAGAAAACTTAGAAATTTGCGCCTTAAGAACATTTTTTGTAATATTTCATTTCTTTGTGCTTATTTGTTTGTATATGTGTAATACATACATAAATATGTACACACATGCATACACAGAAAAATGTACAAAATTTGTTTTTATGGTATATCCATGTAATAAATTTCCCCAATGATCCATAGAGAGGCTATAAATTTTAAGATTCATTGTAGCTATAAAACTTTTCAGATGCTTTTGCAAAAATACAGATAAATTAAATAAAAAAAAAAAATTGAGTTTTTACTTCGAAATGAAAAGTTGTTTTTATGCACAATGCCCACAGTGGCAACTTAAAAATGCCTACTTGCCAATTTTTCGCCATCGCCAACTTTACAGCTTTTTTTTTTATTTATACACTACTTATAGATACATTTTATTCATAAGTTTCTTTTGTTATTTCGCCATAGCTGGTAGCTGGTGGCAATGGCTAACGGCTGTTCAACAAATTTTTAAATTGAATTTTATGCAAATGTTATTTACGAAAATATGTATTCGTATATGTGCATACTCAAATATGTACATACATACATGCATACAAACATACATACATACATACATATAAAAATCATTGTTATTTTTATTTCGACAAACGCATTTCTTTCTATGCGCATGAATAGCCTTCACAGTTCTCGCAGCAATTGTCGCAATTGTCGAATGGCGAAATAATGAGTGGCGGGGGAGTACTCCAGTGTAGTAACACACAAGCGTGACATTTTCTTCTTGGACACGCATGTTGGGTATATTCTTAGTAGAAGTGTATGAATGTTAAGCACATACTCCGCCTACACTTCGAACTAAAAAGTGCTGTTGGGCAGTTTCGCAAGCAAAAATTTCGCGTATTGTGTTAGCATTTGAATTGTAACTTTTATTTTTCTACCCAACGCATACAATTTAAGCGACCTAAATTTTTCTGCAGCAGATAGCAAAGAACTTCAAGTCGTCAAAGAGTATTGGCTTTTATGCTCCATAAATTTCGAAACAGCTGTTCGCATAATGTAAAATATACCATACATATGTATGTATGTACCTAATAAAATTTCGAAAAAAATTTAAATTTTCTTTTTTCGATTATATAAATTTTGTTGGTTAAAAAAAAAATAATTGTGACAAAATTTTATTTTTCAATTAGTGCTCGTAAAAATAAAATTTTTCAATGAACAAAAATATTTTAGCGGTTATTGTTTTGTTAAGAGTTAAACACTAAAATTTTCGAATACGCAGTTTTGTGGCATATTCAATTTCAAACTAAAAACCCGCATGTTCAAACGGCCAAAAGTTACAGACGATTTTTGAAAAAATTTTCGACAATTGTGCTTCATATTTATTTCCGTACAAAGCATTAATAAAAATAACAGCGATAAAAAATCTCAAAATTCAATGGCAAACTTTAGCCACCTGAATATTGCACTTTGTTAGACTAAAATTGAATGTTCTATAAAACTGCATACCCAAATACTGTGTGCTAAAAAATATGATTAAAAGGTTAGAAATTTTAATATGAAAAAATTTGAAAATTTTATAATTTTTAATGAAGGCCGTAAAAAGTGTGAAACTTGAGAATTATCTGTATTTTAATTTCAAAATGAAAATTTCAAGAAAAAGGAAAAACTTATCGTAAAAAATTGTAGACGAAAATTACGACCCCACAGCGTTTTATGCAAAATATTGCCTTTCTAAAATATTTTCCAATTAAAAGAGCTTCCCCTTAAAAAAAATTTCAGTTATGGCGTTTCGTTTCTATTGTCCGGAAACTATGGTCTTCAAAGAAAATAGAAATAATCCAAAAATAAGAGTATACAATTTTTGCTGTATAACTGTTTTTTAAGCAATTTTTTTAAACTATCTGCAAAATATGTAATAGTTTAAAATAATTTCATCAAAATTTAGAATTCAAAAAATTTTAGAAATAAAAAGTGTATATACAATTTTTGCTGTATACATAAATATAAGCAATTTTCTGCATAAATTTCCTTTTGGTTTTTGCTAGAGAATAATCTGTATTTCAATTGAAAAATTATGCAAATTATTAAAATAATTAAGAAAATTAAATTGTCAAAAGTATTATGGAACATCCATACCATAATTCTTTCGGGGTAGAATTTCTCATATGACGGCTTTTCCTGTCCATGCAATTAGATGAAATAAAATTTTTTATTTCACAGTGCAGTATTCTTATATCGGAATAATGACGCTGGCATACAAAATAATAAAGACAGAATGGATACTTTTTTATACTCATCCCGATCAACTATCACATCAACATTCGGCCAACTTCAACGCGATTCTTTTGGTTATCATTGCATTGGGTATACAATATTTGTATGAATTTATTTTGGAAAATGTTCGTTATGTTCGCACTGTTATTTGTTTGAATTTTATATATTTTTGACACACATGAATGGTCATTGCCTGAAGCCGCAATCGCCACTACTCCCACAACCAGCTGCTATTGTGCGCCACAATAGCCGTAATATATTTTCGCTTCTGCTTCAGTGGGCGCCAAAGCTGACTACGCAGTCAGCCTGGATAATAAAGCAAACAAAAGCAAAAAAAAAAATAGTACTTCGAACCGTTCAATTGAATTCGTAAAATCAATCAGTGCGCATACATTTATTTTCATATTCGCCAACTTAGTCACACTTCCCCCCGCAGCCACATACTCTTACCCCACACTCACACATACTCGTACATATTTACATATGAATAGTAAGCTGAGTTTGTATGCCTTTGGGTTACCCACCTCCACTCACATCCACTCACATCCTCTCTCAATTTACCCACATCCCGTTGGGTCAGCTCGTCTGTCATACTTTTGTGAGCTGCGGCTGCCTGCCACAACACACCCCCCACCTCATTTGTAATTTTTCCACATTTGAATGCCAAAACAGCCAACGCAAAGCTGTTACGCCGACGCCCGCTTTCATATTCACAAATTTACTGCATATTTTATCACCATTACCGCACCATAAGCCCACAGGCATTTCACCAGAAATTCCATATATCCATTCCTAAGCCACTTCCTTGCCACATGCCATACCCATGCGAATTTATGTATGTATGTATGTATGTACAATCACATACAGTCATTCGGGCGACCAGTAGTCAGTCATAACAATTTTGCATTGCGTCTCAAGGAATGCCATCCAGCTACTACCCGCAATTTTTCCATTTCAGTCAACCCTCTCCCTTTCTGCGTTATTTTTTTATTTGCTGTTGATTTCAATTTGTTTTCCCAATTTGGCATCCCCTCGGCTAACCCTTTTTTCTTAGTCGCTGCACGCAAAACAAAAGCGGAATTTTGCCAAGGCAATAACCAAAAAAAAAAAAAAAAGTATTGTGGGAAAAAAATGAAAATTTGTTTAAATAAACGGAAGAAATTTATGAATATGTTGATTCGCGGTGATGTGGCGTGTCATTGTCGGTTATTGATATTTACGACTGGTCGCACAGGATTGGGCGAACCGACACCCTTCTTTGCTTATTTGATTATTGGAATATCGGAATCAAAAGTCAAGAATTCAAAAGTCGCAATTGCCTAAGTAAATACAGTTGAATTCGATGTGCACAAATTTGGTTCGTACAAAATACTATCTTCGGTTCTTGGCATGAAAAGTCAAAGGACAGTCAGTTTGTTAGTCTAAAAAGAGTGTGTCAGAAATAATCGGTAACAAAAGCTTTAAGTATAGCTAGGCAACGCAAATTAAAAGTGTTTAAAGTTTGAATGTTGGAAGTTTGCAGTGCCTACAATTTTCGTGATGGTGTTGCATAGTTCTTTTACATGTCCCCAATATTTCGGATTCGGAATTGGTTTATAGCAACCTGGATTGTAAATCCAAGAAGAAGTTAAATGTCGCTCGAATTAACAATGCGAGATTAATTTATGTTCTAAGAAAGTATTTCCATAACTCAGAGCTCACCAAAAACTTGTTAGGTTCCTGCCTAGAAGGCTATCTGAAGATTTTTGTATAAGTTAATTAGAAATTGCCAACCATCTCTACCGAAAACTAAACCTTGTTGTTAGTGTTGTCAGTATCTGGAGTTCTTTACTGAACTCAATTAAGAGTGTTTATAATAATGTTTGGATGTTTTAAAATGGCAGTTGCAAATCTTCTTAAGTAATATCACTTGCCTTGAAATCCTCCCATCTAAAATATTTTTAGTAGCTTTTTATTGTATCATTTAATTTAATTTATATTAATTTATATTTTTTATTTACAACTATTATATATAATTAATAGCATTTCTTATTATAAATATAGTATTATTTTATACTTTCCTTTATCTAATTTTAAATAAAGTAAGTTAGAGAATTAATTTGGTTTATTTACACACTGAAAATACTCTGTGTTTTACTGTACATTTGACATTAATAAAAGAAATGATCAACAGCAGAAATTTGTCAGAAATCAACGATAATTTGTAACCACCTAAAAATTTAATTCGCTACAAAATAGCATACTCAAAAATTTTAAATTATTTTATTACACCGCGTTACACACACTCTGTCCTATGAACCCAATATACTTTTTCGGAAGGGGAGAAAAAATAAAAATACACGTATCGGCGATTTTCATGTACACGTCAGTCTTTTTTTTAACCCTTTTCACCCTTTTAACCCTTTTAACCGATTTTTAACCCTTTTTCCGTGGCAGGTTTTGAAAATTGTTGAAATTGAGAATCAATATTTTTTTAATTAATGCACTGTTTCAAAATTTCAAAATAAAATTTGCCGAACTTTGGTGTAAGCGTGATAAAATGTAAGATTTTTTTGGACCAACTACACTTTTTCTAACAGTATTTCAGAAAAACACAAATGAATTTCAGAAAAACGCAATTGTATTTCAGAAAAGAAAAATGGTATTTCAGAAAAACACAAATGTTTTCAGAAAAACGCAAATGTATTTCAGAAAAGACGAAAGTAAAACATTTGTGTTTTTCTAAAATACATTTGCGTTTTTCTGAAATACATTTGTGTTTTTCTGAAATACAATTTCGTTTTTCTGAAATTCATTTGTGTTTTTCTGAAATACATTTGCGTTATTCTAAAATACATTTGAGTTTTTCTGAAATACAATTGATCTTTTCTGAAATATATTTGTGTTCTTCTGAAATACTCTTAGAAAAGGTGTAGTAATGTTTTCGAAACTTCAATTCACTTCATATGTAAATGGAAATGAAAATGAAAAAACACAAAAAACAATATAATACAAATCGCATTAATGAAAGAAAAGTGATTTGTATCTTATTAATTACATATATTATAAAAATTCGATAAACATGGCCATTGCATTATATGTATTTGTGGGTATGTACATATGTATTAAATAATACCAAAAACGTATACAAAATTTAAATATTTTAACTAAACTTCGTAATTAATACAAATAATTGCCGCAATTCGCAAATCGAATTGATGTAAGCAGGGCTGGCGAAAGCCTATGGTAACATACCAGGTAGTCCTACCCACTCGGAAAACTCCAGATAATTTCAGAATTAAGGAAATCAAATACTACTTTTTCTCACTACCCACGCGGGCTGAAAGTGTTCCGCCGGCCCTGGATGTAAGCTGGTAGCGAATATAATTGCACGAAATAGTTTTTACACTATTCCAAACACCAAAAAAAAAACTTAATTGAAGCGCTTTTCAATTTTCTTGTAGTTAAACGGCCGACGTATGTATTTAAAACTTAGTGGCTTAACGTTGATAATAAATAAGCATTTGTTATTAGTGAGTAAAGACATTTATTCCAACATTGATCCCAACTGACTATTCTTGTGATAATTTCGTTTTTATGAGGTAACTAGTAGAAAGCAAACCAGTATTATAATGAGAAATAATTAGAAAACTTATACGTGAAAGGGTTCCCATCTCTAGATCTCGATTAGGTGTCGACGTTTGGATGAGTCGCAGGTTTTTACTCAAAATTGGGTCGAATGTGGGTTCTAATGGGACCTCGAATGTTTTTCAAAATCAGACAGACAATGATTTTCAAAATTCATTGACTATGAGCGAAGAAAAATTTGTGTAGTGAAACTTTCATAGCTTCAACTGAAATTACGGTTGCCAGACGTACCGACTTGAGACTGTGCTGTGCTTTTACGCGCCAATTCAGTACACGAAGGTACTTTTTTTCGGAAATTTTAACTGATTTTTGAGGTTATTTCACATAATTAAAAAACTTTTTTTTCATTTTCATGCTCACATATTCCACTTCGTTCACATACAAGAATGAATTGTGAGGAATTTCTTGGATTTTTAACAAGTAATGACGGCCAACAATTAGTCAAGTTTGGGAAATTGAAAGTAGTATTTCGTTTAGAAAATGATTTGGGTTTAATAAAATGTTAATGAGATGTACTGATTTTTTAGCGCTAAAAAAGTCGAAAGTACTGAATTTTTGGGAAAAAATCTGGCAACCCTAACGGAAATCCGTATCTCTGGAGCCGATTGTAGAAGTGACGAATTTCATTCACTCTACCTAATGTGTCACCATTTTTTTTTTTTGATTGCTTAACCGAAAACGGCTTTTTCAGCGATGCAGAGAAAATAATACAAGCCCCTTGATGTCATTGTATTAAAAAAAAAAAAACTCATAAATGTGCAATTGGCGCACGGCTAAAAATAAATCTGTACCTAGTATTTATGCAACTGATTTCATCAAAACAAATAAATTCAACTGCATGCCTTCCTTGTTGTAGCGGAGTTGTGTGATTTTCATAATAAACAACTAAGGTTGTCGCCGTCGTCATATACATAGATGACGTTGGATTGCGCTTTAAATGGCGTGACGACAGAAATTAACAACTGCTTACTAATGAGAAATTACACCAAAAAAAAAAAAAAAAAATAGAGCAACAACAATTAAGGCAGCACCCGACGTTGGATAACAGGTGCATAATTCTTTAGTTCAACGCATATCTGGTCGGTGTTTCGGAACCAACTGGTACCGTTGATGAACTGACTGACAAAACATAGAAAATAACGCCACTGCTGAGCAAATCAACTGCACAGCTTGGCGACGCGATAAAGTGACGATAATGCAACCACGGTGAACAGCAAAATTATTTGAATAAACAAAATAAATGAGCAGAGAAATTAAAACGCTGAAATTTCTTCATTTAGAATCGCGTTCATATTTACACACAAACAACACACACACACATACCTACATGGGTTTTGTCTTAACCGGATAGTGGGCACGTTGATTGTTTTTTCCACAAATCGCTACGTGATTGTCTTTCGACATGCATCCGAACGGAGTAAAGTGAGAATTTTTTCGTTTTTTGCCACTGTCACTGCTACCACTCCACTGCTCCGTCCGCCAGCTGCTTTTCTACTTAATCAAATACCGTTAAGGTTGCCTCCTGCAGCACCAAAGCATTTAAGGTAAGCAATAAGTTGAAGAAATAATGTATAGCGCGCGTCATGGCTTGCATGTTGTCACGTTATAAAAATCGCATTGATCCGATTTAAGTAGAAAGAAGTCTTAGTCTCAACCTGCGCTGCTTCAAATCAAGTGCGTCCGTATTTCCGTGCCAGCGCTTTTCTTTGGCATTTCCTCCGAGTCAAGCGGGCGCCCTGTTGCCGTATGCTACTTTCGCTAGCACCCCTGCCATCACAAATATACGTACGTATGTACATACATTCATAAATCTTCAACCCTTTTGTGTTGCTTCGTTTCGCAAAAGCGACGTTTTCGTGTCTGCGTTTCGGGTTAGGGTTAAGTTCAGTTGCGTGTTTGTTGTTGCCACTAAGTGTGTATGCATATCTATATATATAGTTGAGGCAGGAATGATTCGTATGCCATTTCTTAGCATTGCGTTTTTTCCAGCTGCTAATGTTGTTGTCTTCCTGTTTTTATTTTTGCCTTTAGTTTTGATATACGAGTATGTATATATTTTTTTCTGTTGTTTGCTTGTTGCGGAAACGAAATGTCGCTTGGTTGTCGGTTGCCCTTTAATCGATTAATTCGATTTAGATTGAAGTTATGGGCTTAAAAACCCGTTTTGCCACAACATGCATCACATTTAACAGTTATTTATTGAATTTTTATTGCTACAGCTTGTTCTGGAGCACTTTTTTATGTGCGAAATTCTCTGTCTCTGTTGATTTTTGTAACTGTGATTTTTTTTTGTTTTTCTTTGTTTCGAAGTCTTTAATTTGATGTATTGACTTTAATTTTATAAAGGGTTGAAATTATTGTTTAACTGAATAGTAAGTGGCAAAAAAACTTAGTCGAAATGATAAAAGAAATAACGGCATTGATCTAACATAACAACCCAGTGTTTTTGCTTTCATGTGTTAGATGTTAGGACTACACCATAAAACACAAATGCATTTAAATATTTATTTATTAATTACTTACTTGCTATTTAACAATTAGTAATAAGAGTTAATTGATTAATTAAAGGAACAATGTAGAGAGGCAAAGAAAGAAAATCAATCAATTGATCTATGCCTCAGCGAAGTGCCGCTGTAATTCCCTCTTCAAATGTAAAGCGTTTCTGGTGCTTGTAATTGCTAGAGGTAAAACATTCCAAAGACAAAAAACTGACTTCCAAATATGATGCAATAGCATTTAATATAAATTACTTGGAGTGCTCGTCGTGGTCGAGGATAAATAGGCTTGTGAGTGATTAAGTTTCTGCGAAGTTCGCTAAATGTTCGCGGCGTCCGATTTCGTAAAAACATCTGTCGAGAGTGTTACGTTTTTCCCTGCGTACATCTCGCTTCTATACTAAATTTTCGATAGCAAAAAGGTTTTCGTTAACAACAGCTGAACTTTTAGTGGTGTGAAATACTAAGTTGTTCATAACGAACTAAGCATTCCATTAAAATATTATTGTTCTATGCGAGCGTCCTGTTAAATACTACGCCTAGGTTTCTGGCAGTGTCCACAAAATCTATCACTGAATTGTTCAAAATTACTTTGTAATGTTCGTCCAGTTTGAAGTGTCTGCTACAAATTGTAATACATTGAGACTTTTTTGAGTTAAGGACTAATCCGATATTGATTGACGGAAATCCCTCATACAATTGCACTACGTCGTCTGAAATTGAATATTACAGTAATTTAAAATATTGGATAAGTCATTAATATATAGCAGAAATAACAATCAACAAGGTATTGATCACTGCGGAACACACCTAGACGTGGTCAGAAACTAAGACATGCAGCTTGTGATCTGTTTGTATGGTAAGATCTTATTAAGTCTAATGCTGTTAACGAGAAATTGAACAAGTTTTGTAGCTTTCAACTATGTTTCAAATGCCATAGCATAACAAAGAAACATGATTTTAGCTTTATGCGAGTATCAATTGAAACCTTAATTAATCGATGCACTAAACGCTCCAATACCTTGGACCTTGGATCACCTTTATGTTTAGAAATATGGACGATCTTTGCTCTCTTTCAGCACGCGTAAGCAATGATGGCGTTTACCATATATGTATGTAGCATGTGTAAGGTAAGAAAAACGTAGGGATGGGCAAATGAAAAAAAAATATCGATATATATCGTATCGATATTTTTAAACAATATCGAATAATATTGATATAAGCATAGTTAAAAAAATCGATATTTCGGTTTATCCATTTGTTTACCTCAATGCGCAATTACTCAAAGTATTGTCAAAATAAGCCGTAGTGAAAAAAATTATACCTATTTGGCAGTTTTATTAGTTTTATATATTATTAAAATACATATTCAAGTAACTATGTATAATGAATTAAAGCTAAGTTAAATTATTATTAGAATCAAAATGTTTTATACAATGGTTTCATTTTAAAATTTTTATCAAACCAGTATACGTCGGATATAAAGATCAGAAGTACACTTTCTTTGATGTGCTCCCCAGCTTTTATTGTGCGGTATAGCTAAGTTAACGACAGAAGCAAGCCTTTCGGAGGATACTAAGGAAGGTTGAATAATTAAATTAGTTTTAGTTAAATAATTTAAAGAAATTTGAGAGAGAACCGGCGTGATATGACGAAAATTCACCCAAAACTCTACATATTAGCTTTCATTTTTTGTTTGTTTGCACAAACTATAAAGGGACATTACGCACAGTTTTGCTCAAACTAAGTCAAATTGAGGTTTAACAGAACTTAAAAAATATCGAATTTGATACAAATTTTATATTCAGAAATAAATATCGAATATCGGTACATCGAGATTAAAAATAGCGACGTAAGTATCCATTTTTTTTTTTTAATGTCGATAATGCGATATGTCGATATGAAATCGTATATACGTGCCTTCACTGACTACAAAGAACTGTAGTTTCCATCTACAGAGTCCTAAAGTTCTGTTTTGTCTACACCCTTGACGCGTGATTTAAAATTTTCGTAATTGAAATTTTACTTGGCACAGATTCAAGGCACTTCCTTCTTTAATTTTCAAAATACATAATTTAATATTCGGTTAGTTAGTTAGTTAGTTAATTTATAGGGTAAAATAGGATCAAGGGACACTGCGACCTAAAATATCTTTTGTATCCCTGCAATTAGTTCCTAGCCCTGACAGCCCAAGATACTGTCTGCTTCTCTAATAAAAGCTAATAATAACTTGGTACACGAGTTCCTAATGTTGAGAGACTCGACTATTGCTGAGTTGAATTATCTAACTCTCAGTCTGGCCAAAGCCGGACAAACGCACAGAATGTGCTCCGATGTCTCCTCCTCCTCGAGACATAGACGGCAGTCCGTTTCGGTGGCGAGTCCAATCCGGTGCATATGGACGCGTAGATTGTTGTGACCGGTCAGATAACCGGTAAGCAACCTTATATTGCCCCTATTTAGATTAATTATGTCCTTTCTGGAAAAAGGATACCCAAATAATTTGGCCTGTCTGAGGGCTCCTGTCTCAGCCCAATACCTAGTGCGTTCAGAGCCCACCCACTTGGTGATTAAAGATTTTGAAGAGGACCAACTAAGTCCGCAAAAAGGTTCCGGTCCCATAAAGACAGACGAAGATCCTTTTCTGGCCAGTTCATCAGCGGTCTCGTTGCCTTCAATCCCGCAGTGTCCTGGTACCCAGCATAGTGTTACCTCGGTTTTCGTTGCCAGGAGCTGAAGAGTGTCATAGCACTCTTCAACGAGCCTGGAATTGATAACCCAATTGGATAGGGCTTTTATAGCCGCCTGGCTGTCTGAGAATTAATTAAAAAAGCGCCTTTCAAACCCTTTTCAAGGTTTTATCTGGCGCACGTTGCGATTGCTAGAACCTCAGCCTGAAACACAGTAGGCCATGTGCCCATTGCAATCGAAAGTTTAGTGCCGGGACCATAGACACCTGCACCTGTTCTTCCCTCCATCCTAGACCCGTCTGTATACCAATGTATATATCTTGGATCTAGTTGAGGAGGCCCGTTTGACCAGACCTCCCGACCCGGTATTTTGACCTGGAAGATTCGACCAAAACAGATTTCTTTTTGTAAGGAGTCAGTAAGCATGCTTGAACCCAAACCTGGGATTTTATCCAGAATACAGCTGTGTTGTGAGCTCCTATACTGAGCTTCATTAGTTATTTGCATTTGCAGGATCCTCGTGGCCGCGACTGATTGAACATGAATATGTAGAGGAGTCCACCCTAAAAGTGACTCCAGAGCCGCGGTTGGACAAGTTCTTATTGATCCTGAGTTCGAGAGCAGCGCCAGCCTTTGGAGCTTGTTAAGGCGAGTAACGGTGGTTTTTTGTAGGGTTTTTGGCCACCAGCCTACGGAGGCATAGGTTAGAATCGGACGGACCACCGTGTGGTAAACCATCCAATCAACTTGGAATTCAGACCCCATGTCCGACCAAAAAGTTTTCTGCAGGCCCACATGGCTCGGGTAGCTTTCCTTAGAGTGTTCTCTAGGTCGGAATTCCAACTTAGTCTCTTATCGAGGATTACTCCTAGATATTTGACTTCGTCGGAGTATTCAAGCACAGTGTCTCCAAGGGTTACCGAACCCAGATTCGGTTTATACCTTCTTGTAAACGGTACGAGAACAGTTTTTAGCGGGTTCACATTAAGGCCCTCAATGGCACACCAGCTTGTTACCACGCGCAAAGCTGAACACATAACGTCTGACACCGTGCTGCCGAATCTTTCCGTGACAATGATAACTAGATCATCTGCGTATCCAATAGCATCAAACCCGTTTTCTTGTAGTTTAGTTAGGAGGTCGTCCACTACTAGAGACCAAAGTAAGGGGGAAAGAACACCCCATTGTGGGCATCCTTTATTAGCTCTAAAATTTAGAGCACTTTTGCCCAAGGATGTGGTTATATCACGCTCGCGCAGCATATTCGTTGAATCGCAGTAAAATTTACGATAAAATATTGTCCTTAATTGGTCTTTGGGAGTTTTGGTCAACCAGTTGGTAGGATTATACCTATTATACCAGCTCGGGAAATTGGCTTAATTCTAATTCAGTTCTAGACAACGGAGCATTTTAGCAAACTTAGATTTAGTAAAGTTTACATAAAATATTTGGACACTTCGCAAGTTATGACATGAAACAATAAAAGACAATCTTTCAAGGCGTGAAGGGCAGGTACATTAGAGTACCTACAGGGACGGATTTACTTAAAATGCCGACCTGGGCAACTGTAAAAATGCCGCCTTTTTTTCTTCTATCCACATAAAATAGGATGAAAATCATTATAAAAGTGCAATTCATAGCTGAAATAAATGTACAATTAAGTGGTTAAAATTTATTCATTGTTAAATTATAAGAGAACAACAACATAATGCACGGTTTAATATGTAAATAAATCTTAAAAAAGACAAACAATATGATTTAAGCAAACATAAGTAAGTTTTAGCAAATTCTTTCGTATTACCCGTATTATCTCAACATAATCAAAATCCAACAATCCAATGACGAATAAAATCATCTGCCAATGAACATTTGAATTAGTATTAGAAAATTTAAATGAATAGACTGGATCATTGCTGACGAATTTTGTGTTCGAATATATCTTCTTAAATGCAAGCATGTCTTACTTTTTTCCGCAAACTGATTGATGATATCTTCACAATCCAAACGTTTAAGCAAGTCCAACTCAATACATAAAACAGCTAGACTAGTCAGCCAATTTCCACTTATAGTTGAACGTTAATAGTTTTTGATCCTTTTTAAACATGAAAACGAACGTTTTGCGCTGCAATTCGTCACGGCTAATGTGACGAATATTCGATATGCTATCTTCACGTTTGGAAACTTAGTGTATAACTCGTTCATCCGTAATAGTTTCAAAAGATCGGATGGTGAATTACGTTCCAACTTTTTTTCAGAACAATATGCACCAACTCGTCGGTCAATGAAAACTCGAGGTCCGTGTTGTAAATTTTCCTAGTTTCACTTGGAATTTAGATTGCCGAATGCAGTGATAGCGGCAAATTTTTCGTTAATGCACATAATTACCTTAAACGAGAAGATAATTATCCAGTTCAATTTTTGTAAAAACATCAAAAGTTCAAAGGTGTTTCCTTTATCGCAAATAAAATCACATCTGATCACAGCTGGCAGCAGCTTGATAGGATGGGTGATGAGATGGCGATGCAATTAATGGTCTTTGCATGTTGAGGTGCGTAATACAAACTTGAATTAAGCAAGGTGACGTCGATGAAGTGAGTTTGTTTAAAACTTTCAAAAATGACGATAGCCGAGTTACTTTAAATTACAGCAAAACCTCATTTATCATAACACGCAAAAATTTTAACCAAATCTTACGATAAGTGAGTCTTACATTGAACATGGTTTTACTGTATAATTGCCATTGAATATTTATATAAAGCTGCAGTGACCAAAATGTCGCAAACTATCAGTGAAAATAATGACTTTCTCATGTATCACGTCTTTCTTACACCCTTCGGAAAGTTCATTATGACGTGAAAAAAATCTTATTTTATGTTTACAATTTTGCCGCTCCCAAGAATCGGCAGCCCGCTCTGTGCGCGCCAAACGAGAGCACCTAATGTAAATCCAGCGCAGGGTACATACATACATACTTCTACTATGCAGGAGTTGACATCGAACTTCGTAAGAAGCGATATACGTACATATGTACATACATCAGCATATATGGAAATATTTAAATTGATTAAATTATCTCCATAAATTCTCAATATTTTAGTCATTCTCTTTTTTTTTTTAAATATAAACATTCATTGAATGTTCAATCTGCCAATCTTCTTATCAAAACTGGAAATCGTTCGTTTAATTATTTGATAAAAATCCTTTTAAATTGCTCACAATTTTTATACAATTGCACCAACGATCTAGATAGAATCATCCTATGTTATGTTTAAAACTATTTTTCTCTAGCAGGTTGTTGTTGTGCGAGGTTTCGCTATGCCCACGCAACGTCGCTCTAACAAATTCTTATTATAAAACGTTTTAAAAAAAACTTCAACTACTTTTATTCAATATCCATAAATATTTTATTAACTAAATTAGTTGGGAACACCATCTTCAGCGAATAAAATCATGCTGAATACTGGCCTGAGGGAAGAACACACGCTATGATAATTTTCATGATAAACTTCCAAAGTTATTAGGGAGCAAAAACAAACTTTTTCATATTAACACGAAAGAAGATTTAATATGTTACATTTTTGGAAGGAGGTTTTTAAATAGCCTTTGTGAAATTTAACATAATTTATGAATTAAATACACTTAATTTTGTAATTAGTTTCAATTTAACTTTCTGAGCTACAATACCCAAAATTTTCATATTTCCTTTACTTAATTTCTATTGGAAATATTGTTAGCAATTTAACAAATTTTTTTTATGTAAATACCTCGATACGAAATGAAAATGAGGATTAAGGTAACATTTTATAAAATGATGCACAATTTCACAAACTAAAATGAAATTATATGCACGACTTAACTTTAAAATTTAGGACAAAAATTCGATTCAGTAGAGCGTAGAGCTGTCGCAAAGTTCTCGATCTAGTTGCGATAGGCTGTGTACACGACGAAAAGGTCCCGCTAAAAAACTACTCTCGTAGACTGTGAAGTTGAGTCTCTCCTTGTTCTCTATTGAGTATTAAGACGTTCTGCGCTCATAACTTTAGCCTGGTGCCCACTTCGAGTGTAACTAGTTTTCACTAACTCTTCCGTTAATTGCTTGGGCCAGTGAGTTTCTCATCAACGTTATGTCGTTCATTAATTTAGTTCCCACTTAACGGCATTTGAGTGTGGATTCTCTGTGGGCTTCCTTTGTGAGCGTCACTTATTTGAGGACTTACTTCACAGCATACTCGCAAGAAAAATCTTACGATCCACATGGATGTTGAGAGGTTCCATTAAAACTGTGCGTATTTAGGCGAAACATTACAAATCGCTTGCATGTATGTATATCGCCTAAAGTGAGGACTCTTTTCAAATCTAAATTAAAAATTTTCCTATTTAACGTATCGCGAAATTTCGAAATTAGAGTTGTGAAATAAAAAGTGTACAAATTTATTTTATCTCAATTCCATGGAAATTTGCTGCTTTTGCACATTTGAGTGTTAAATTTGCGATAATGCCAAGCAACAAAAATCCTAATAAAATTTTACGCTTCAACTATCGTCAGCCATTGGGACAGAGGTGAGTGAGTGAGTACAATGAAAATCGTTGAAAATTTTCAATTAAAATACTAAATTGCAGCAGAGTAAAGCGTCCACAACAACACCGACGCCTGTCGAAGAGTGTACTTAAGCTAAAATTCTAATCGGATTTCACCATTGATGTAAGCTGACGAACACTAAGCATTGAGAATGTGCAGTTATTTGAGTTAACCTGTCTATGTGTATGTGTGTGTGTGTGTGCGAGTGTGTGTTTGTGCATCTAACTTTGCATTTTTAATAACAACCAGAAATTTAATTTGATTTCTGAACCCTAAGCCAAAGAGGACTGCCGCATTTGTAGGGAATAACGCGATGCGAGCGTGCCTGGTAGGCGACAGTGGTGTGTCGAATGCGAAGGGTATGCGTCCGGGGAGGGGGTAAGAGCGTCTCAGGTGAAATGACATTTATTTTGCTGATTGTGTTTGCATGCAACAGCACTCAAGAGTGCAAGAGCGCTTGTGCTTGCTTGTTTTGCTTGTACATATTTTTCAAGCGCTTATTTATTAATTAAAATGATTAAAGAAAAATATCAAAAGCCGAGCAATACTGACGTGGCATGGGCTGGAGCAAAACAAAGGCGTTGCAATGCGATGGTGCAACGGTGGCGGGGTTGCGATGCTGCTGAGCGGATGGCGACGTGCACTTTGATGGATTTTCAAAAAGGTAACTAATGCGAGAATACACATACGCCCCGGTGCCCCACCGCCAAGCGTAGAAGTGCCAGGCGCCTACATGATGGTCACGAAAACGCTAATACATACTAGGTAGCTAAGTAAATATATGCACGAGAAGATATATAAATTAGTTACACATTTTTTTTTTTCATACTTACATAGTACATAGAAATGTATGTATGTACTCTTTCTTAAATATATATTTACTTGCAATTTATGTGTACTCGCGCGCTGGACGGTACGTATCAATGGCTGGAAAATGCAACTCATACACCACTACATCGACGTGAAACTCATATAAATTAAAACACAAACTAACTCAGTCACATCTGAGTGTGTTTGAGTGTGTGTGTACTTGCGCTACTGCACGCTCCCACTGGAAGTCCATGGAGGCGTTAATTTTCCGAGAGGAGGACACCTACAATTTTTCTTTTCCCATTTCCCAGTCACTGTCACTCTTCTGTTGCACGCGCGTACACCATTTATGTATATATATATTCGCTATACCAACAACAGTTTCCTGTTTTATATACTACATACATATGTATTGAAGAGTCGGTGCCACAGGCATTGCCACTTGCGAATGGTTGCGAAAGCAATGGGATGTCCTTAGAACGAGTAGCCTTTGTGCTGTGCTATACTGTGTTGGGGCATGCGCAGTTTTCGCTTGCCGGCCGTTTTCGGAGTAAGTACATTTCGCTTGCAGTGAGTTCGTTGTTGGTGCTGTTTCCGATTTCGGATTTCGCCGCACATTTAGTATGCGAATGCTAAACGCTGTGGCGGTTTGTGTTTTCGCGGCAGCTAGTGGCAGAGGATTTGGACGAGGACGGCGTAAGCGATGGCGGCGGTGTGTTGGTGGCAGAGCGCTACAGATTTGTGTTGAATTGGAAAAAACATGTATATATATATAAATTCAATTGTGATTATATGTATATATTAATTTTAATAAAAATATTTCTTTTTCAATCAAAAAAAAAAAAAAAATAAATAAAAAGTTCCTTTTGTCTGCGGAGATTTGATTTTTTGCATAACTAAATTTGCCGACGGCAAGAAGTTAAGATTGAAAAGCGCTTAAATGAAATCAATTCTAAACGGTTTCTGTATAGAGAAATCTATTGTAATGTCTTTAAAAGATAATTTCGAGTTACATACACACTTTTTCTGCAATAAAATCAAATTAATTTATAGTGCTAATTAAAAAAAAGGTCGAAATTCGAAAATTTTATATCCACTCGGTTATGAATATTTTTTTTAAAAGAGTTTATGTTATTATGTTTAAAATAATCTTGTAAGTTTTTAAATTTCCGGCATATGCGATATAATTTATGCTTTTATTGTTCGTAAAAATAAGATTGCGCCACTAATGAAGCAAAGGTGGTAAGCGAAATGTTAAGCCGGATAAGTGAAGTACGACTTGCACTTATCGATTTACTAATTAGATTAGCGAAACCTACAAATCCTAACTTATTTTATGAAAGCTAATCTTGAACATATAAACATTTATGTAAAGTAATTCTATTTATTTATTTAAAGGTCGGCTTTTTTTTCAAGTATATTTTGAAATTAATTGCCGTTCAAATACTAATTATGTTCCCTGCAGATATGTTTGGGAAACTGTTTAATTTTAAATACTACACTTAAGTATGTGAATTTAGTAAATGACAAAATTAAAATATATTTTATTTGATGTACCAATGATAAACTGTTCTCAGCTAAGCGTTAAGTAACTCAATTTTCATATTTTAAGGAAGATTGTTTTTTAATAAACAGCGACTGCAATTTTATTATTTTAATGCTTCTTATAGAGAAAAATGTGCAAGTTCTCGCCTACAGAGAAACTACAACTGTTATGACTTATTGGGAATATGTACAATTTAACCCAAAAAAGAAACTGAAGCAACTAAAGTCAACGTGAATTTCCATCCACTGTAAAATTGCGCATATTTTGCCATATAAAATATTAAAAAAATTCTGAAGTTACAAACCAAATTATATCTGAAAACTAGAACTATGTAATTTAAATTTTGTTGGTTTGCTGCTCTTGTAATTATAAATATAAAGGACCCTGAGTAATATGAATTTTGTTGTTTGAAAAAAAAAAAAAAAAAAAAAATTGTAGTTAGTTAGTGTTTGTGAAAATAAAACTATATCCGGAGCTGACAGCAGCTAGTGCTCTGTTTATTAGTCTCAAAATTAATTTTGAGCCTAAGTAATAATAATAATAATAATAAAACTATAACCGGTGTAGAAAAAAAAAGAGCAAATAATCGATACAGTTACCATTGCATTAAATGTACACGTGATCGCATATATGGTATATCTTTTTTGAGAATTATTTTGCATATGGGCAATTGAAATAATTGTATGTTGTTGAGCGTTGTAACGTTAATAAGACGTTAAGAAAAGGCTTACTATTTAATAATTTAAATTTCTCTTTAATACGTAGATATATATTTTTTATCAGAAAGGTTTCGTTTTCACTCATATCACTCAATCTCTTCCACAGCTATACATATTTTAATAGAAATTCAAAAAGAGTTAACAAAGTTCAGGTAACGGTAATTCTTGCTATTTCATAATCCAATGTTATATTCGCGAATTCAAAACAGTATTTTTTATTTTTACTGCTGTCGATGGTAGCTATTGAAAATAGGCAGGCCAAAGTAAGAGTTGAAAAAGACTTAACGAATTATTACTTCATTTTTTAATCATTTTATTTTAGTTTTTTATACTTTAGGTTCAGATTTGTACGTAAATATTCACATCATGTCATAGTAACATTTTTTCGGTTTTAGTGTTAAAAACTTGTAAGCTATGTAGCTATGTACCGTTGATTTTTGAGATTTTTCTCACGGTGGGTGTTCCGCTTTGTCTGTCATAGTTTTCGTTCATGTTTTATTTTAAAGAAGATGCGAAAATTTTTTTCAAAAATCAAAGAACCTTAATAAAAATATAACCACAATTTTTTTTTATTGTTCCTTTAAATGCTTACATTGGATTTAATAAAATATGTATAAGTATATTAAACTCAAAATGGCATATGCGATATTTTCAGTACTAAATGGTAGGTCAACGTCGCAAACACCACCAAAATTAACTTATTATATTTTGTATAAAGAATGGAGAAGATATTTCATGAAAAAAAGGAAAGTAAATAGCAGCGCCGCCCAATTTTTTTCTGGCTTCTCAATTTAATATTTTCGATGAATTTGCTAATGCTTGACATTTTTTCAAATCTCTGAAAATTTCCCTTTGAGAATTGACCCATTATTGTTTCCTGCCTTCAGGCACTAAAGCTGTGCTTTCGCAGATATTGGACTTGTTTTTTCCATACTATCCTTATTTCTTCAGGTAACTCTATTATTTTCAAGAGGTCAGTGTGCTGTGAGCGTTGGCTAAGTTAGAAAAAATACGTTCTTGAACTGATTAGAAGCTCTTCTGTCTTGATAAATTTTAGCAGCCATCAAACTTTATTTGTTAAATACTCGTGAAGAGACCCTTCGGCTCAGGCTTTTTCTTCAGCAAAAATGAATCATATGGCGAAATCACACGAAATTAACATCGGTGGAGATTAACACCAACTGCTTTGAGTCCGTCGGTGTACAGCGTTAAGAAATTCTCTTCATTTATAAGACAACTTCTCCACACCCTTTTATAGAGAATTTTCACCCGGCTTCTCCAGTACCGATAACTTATTAAGTATGCTGCTATCACCAAATTGCTCGGTTGTCAGCATTCTAGCTTTATTTGTCTGGTAGCGGATGTAGAGCTGCTCAATGGTCATCTGATTCATGGTTATATGAAGCTCGTTCCTTGAGAGCCGATCCAAAATTGTAATTTCAGAAATACAGCAAGAACGAGTTTTTTATAGTGGCTCTGGGCTGTCCATTATTAATGTATGTATGTGTGTCGGGCCGTTAAAAAAAACTGGTTTAAAAAGACGCATAACATACTACACCGACTTTTGGAGACAATCAATGTCAATTACGTGATAATGTGATATACATGCATTAATCATTATAATAATAATAATAATAATAATCCCAACGGTTGTATCCCTCCATACCCGCCCGACCGACGCGAGGGGCGCATCCGCATGACGCACGGATATATAAAAAAAAAAAATTTTGTTTTTTCATATATATTGCGCCGAGTCATGAAAGGCAGAGGTTTGTTAAGTGTCGAGATCTAAAACTGTTCAGCTACAGAACAAATGCTCATCAGCTGATCGAATAGTAATATATGTATATGTATGTATGTATTAATTATTGAGAGGATTAAGTATAGTTTTCTTTATGTAAAAAAGTGAGTCTGAAATATCAAAAGAACCGGAGTGAGTGTTAAAATCCTGACACAAACTACGGAGTGGCTCATTTAACTCAAAATTACTTTTACATGGCTTCAGAAAGAGAGGCCGGAAATGTCTTGAAATTCTGGAGGGAACGTTAAGTTTTATTTCGCTAAGAAGAGATGGGCTAGAGATCAAGCCTGTCAGTAACTTGACCAAAAATACAATGCCTAGCATTTCTCTACGACTAGCAAGTGTAGGAAGATTAATGAGTTTTAAACGACTTTTATATGGCGGCAGGTTGTACTGAGAATCCCAACGAAAATTCCTTAAAGCAAAAAGCAGAAATTGTTTTTGAATGGACTCTATTCTGTCGGAATGAACTTGATAGCGCGGGTTCCAAACAACAGATCCATATTCCAGTATGGGCCTCACTAACGTTGTGAACAGAGCCTTCGTGATGTAAGGGTCATTGAATTTTTGACCACCGTTTTACAAATGCAAAAACACCCTTGGCTTTGTTAACTGTAACATTGATGTGAAGATTAAAATTAAATTTCGGATCCATTGTAATTCCAAGATCAACAAAGTTAAACACTTGTTCGAGGTTATGGTTACCTATTTCATAAGATGTTGGTTGAACTGCTCTGCGAGAAAAGCACATTACTTTACATTTTTTAAGGTTTAGTGGCATGTAATTTATTTCACACCAGTTAGTCATGCTATTTAAATCCGCTTGCAGTAAGGACCTTTCCTCAACAGAATGATACGATCTAAAAAGCTTTACATCATCAGCATACAATAAAATTTTTGAATAATTTATTACAGAAGGTAAGTCATTTATAAAAAGTAAAAACAGAATCGGACCAAGGTGACTTCCTTGCGGGACCCCTGAAGAAACATGAATAATGTTTGAGGAACTATTTTTAAAAAGAACTCGTTGTGTTCGATTACAAATTCTTTCTACCATTTTTCCCTTCCCGATATTTAATAAGCTTTAGAGACGGAGCGAGCATAACAGTATTTACGACAGAGCAAAAGCATATTTTGGGAAGATATCTTCTTTCTTAAACAAACTAGAGACGTAACTATAAAAACTACCTAAAATTTGCTTAAGCAGTTTTATTAGTAAATTTTTTTTGACAATTACAAAGTAATGTTAACCAACGATTTTAATAAGGCATTTAAGCTTGGCAAATTTGTACCTAATATTAATTGAAATTCCAGAAAAATAAAAATTTTGATCGCCTGTAATATCTAACCTATCCATATCAGCATATATGTATTTATGTAGCTTTTGTGGATAACTGTAAAAAATTTCAGTGCAATACGCCAAAGATTTAATTCAATACTTTCTGTGCTCATTTTTCGTTGAATAATAAAATTGTCCCTTAAAAACCCACAGAGAATTACTTTTAAAAAGCGCGAGTGTCTGTCTCCTTTAAATCCAGCCAACATGACAATTACAGCTGATGAGCTTTAGCGCCAGCGCCATCGCCATTAGCTGGTGGAAAGTCAGAATGCCACTCAGTTAGTCAGTCATTCCTATGCTGTCTGCTGCACGTCAAATGTAATTAAAATTTCCCTCATGAATTCAACCAAACACAAGAACGAGTATGTAGCACCGAGTCGGCGGTGGCAACAAGCAGCGGCAGCAAAGCAAGAAAAAAAAGCAATATTTTTAGACAGTCAAAGCTAATTAGCAAAGCGTGAAGTATTGGGCAGAAAAATTCTCAAAAAAAAAACTAAAATAGAAATGAGTGGCAAACAGAAGAAATGCGATTTCTCATACAAAAACAAAACGCTAATCAATACGAATATATACGAATTGGGAGAAAACGCATTAAAAATAACAAAATTAAAATCAAAATCACAACAAGAAAATGTTAGTCAAAACAAGCAAAAAAAAAAAAAGAATTAGAAAAAAAAATTGGATGGAAAATATTTAAGAAAAAATAAACTAAATACACAAGGGGATGAATAATTAGATTTCTCATTGCGTTGGCATTGATTTCCAGCAAACCGAGCGTACATAAATATTTTTTATTGTGATTTTCAATTATTCCAAACTGGCGTGCTGCGTCCAGTCAAGCCCAACTGCCAGCTCTTTGCATTCTTCACAACAGTTAGCGCTGCTTTTCATTGTTTGCTGTTAATGTTGCTTTTGGTTATTAAGCAGCTGTTGACTTGTTGTTTTTAAGCTGCTCGTTTTTTTATATTTTTTTTTGGGGTTTTCTTCAAAATACCATCGCATAATGTTTTCATGTTCGGCATTCATTCAAATTCGTTCATTAAAAGTTGATGCCAGGAATTTGGAGTAAAATTCTGAAAACAAAACAAAAAATGCGAAAACCTCCCCATCCCCTAAAAACATCATAAAAAAAGTACTACTTTTCTAAGAGTAGCATTTTATGTCGTTTTTTCTTTGTTCTTGCCGGCCTTTGTCTTTTGTTTTGTTGCCTGCTAGCGCCCGTGCCTTCGTTCAGTCAATTGATTTCTGGGCACTTTTATGAAGTACTACAGACTTGGTTGTGGCGTAAATAATAAGTGTCCAATAAATGACAAATCACGAGAAAAAATCTAAAAAAAAAAAAAAATACTTGCCCAAAGTAGTGCTGCTTTGCTCTACGCCTTAACCACCCTCCAACATTATGCCAATTTACACTATCATCTTCATGTGTCTTCAAATACTTATGTACATACATGCATATGTATAGTACGAGTACATATGTATGTATGTAAGCGCGTATTTGTGCTCTAATGCGATTATCTTGTATTCATATGTACTTGTACGAGTTGCTGTAGTTGGACTAGCGTGCACATTCACAGCTGCCTTGAAGCACAAGCAAAAGCATGTTAGTTTGGCTATTGTCTTGATCGGATAACATCACATCAGCATCAGATTGACATGCGTCCATTAAGTGACCCAGCCGCGGCCTGGCATCATTCATTGTTGGCTCACTTGTTTGTTGCATCATTCAATTATTATTCAATTGTTATTTTACTGAAGCAGTGGTTGTTCGTTTTTGTCTTTGACTTTCCCATTGTAGCTTGATAATGTCGCTACATGCTAACAACTTTTAATCCAACCATAGATTGATTGGTCAGTGGCTGGACAGTCAGTCATATGCCAATGGAAATTCTATGCACACCGAATAATATCAACATACCATTATTATTTGAATAACTTAAACTTTTTATTTAATTTTAATTGGTCATATAAATACTCGTAGATGATGTCAATGATCTTAAGTCTCCGATTTGAGGGCAAGAATTTTGGATAAACGCCGCTTAGTTGGTGTAGTCGAGCTGCCAAGTTGATTCACGATCTCCTAAGTGTAAACGCAAACATCACAGCTTGCCTTATCGACACGAGTATTTTTTCAGCTATTTCTTTTAAAAATTTAGGCCAAATAAGTGTCGGTCACCAAAAAAGTTTCAGTTTTCTTTCTTCATACTTCTGCAGATCCTTTGATCCCGAGATCAAAATGTAATATCAAGAGCATTCCCGCAAAAGGATACAGAATTAAAAAAAACAAAAACAGAAAAAAAAACAAAAAAAATCGGAAACGTTCTCAAATAGAACAAAATGAAAACAGACCTTTCGGTAAAGTTCTCAAAAAGAACAAAGTGAGTACACTATATGCGTGAACGTACTGTACTCTCAAGAACGTTCTCAAAAAGAGCGAAATGAGAGCGAAACATTCGGCGATGTTTCCAATGTAAACGGAATGAGAAAAAAAGTATCGAACATGTTTTCATGAACGATCAAATAAGAAAAAATATTCGGTGAACGTTATGTCAGAGAACCAAAAGGGATTAAAAGTTTTGAGTGCTTTAATAATTAAAGGGGCGGAAAGAAGAAATTGAGGAAATGCTACTGCCGTCGTTATGGCAATTCGAATTAAATGACATTTTTTCTATGAGGTGTTTGGTGCAACGTGGTCGTAAAAAAACCCACGCTCAACTGCAAAGAATTGGTAGTGACTTTCGCGGCCCTACAAAAACAACAAAACGATCAATCAAAATATCAACTGACCTCCTATATTTCTAAAAGGAGGCACTAAGAGCATTTATTTCGTTAAAAAGCAAAATATCAACTTTTATATGAGTCTTAAGAAGCTTTATTGATAAATATAATATAATATGTATGTTTAGCCCGGCATTGAAAAGTTCCGGGGCATTTTTATATTTCTAACCACTTGAAATTTGCACTTTATGATATTAAAAATGCAAACTTAAAAATGTTGTTGCTTACTATGTATGTGTGTACATATTTTAATTTGTAAGAAAAAAAAGACGGTTGAAATTTCGCTACAATTTGTTTCTGTGAATGAACTTGAAATATTCATATCGAATCTAAGAAAAAAAAAAAATAATAATAGCCACTTTGGAGATTTTTTAATGCGAGGGTTAAATTCCTGACTTATCTTAAGCGCTTGTGATACTAAAATAATTGACCACTTGATTATTCTAGTGTTTGGGACAAAAATACGAAAAAAAATAATGTCCTGACGCTTACCAACTATAAGTATTTACTCATGCAGCTTTCGCTTTGCTTATAAACAGAATTCTAATTTCGAAGTGGTTCGTTGATTGGTAAGAAATGGGTGTATGAGCTGACTAGTTCGTTAACTCGTGTGATGATCATTTTTTATAACAACAACGCGCGAAAAAGGAAAAAAAAAACACTTGACCAGGCTTAGTTGTTGAGCAACAACAGAACTACTATGAAGTATCGCAGAACAGTTTCATCCTTTGCCGCTGTCTACTTGGCATCTGTGAAGTATGTGTGTGTGTAGGAATGCAAGTGTTTACGACCAGTCCTTGTAAGAACGAAATTCACCCTTAGGGAATTTCCATAGCGCACTACCAATATTTCTTTATGTACGAGTATAAGCGAGCAAGCTGCTTACTGCGTATAAATAAAAAGATGCAGAAAGTACAAGCTAGAAATCACAAATCAATTGAAAATATTTTTGCTTTTGTCAATTTTAATCTCTTCTTGTACTGAACTTATTGTTAGCAAACTTGTGTGAAAATCACAGCAAAAGCAAACGAAGCCAATTGCCAACTATGATTTCTATTTTTCCCCATTAGATGACTGAGGGCTGTGGACTGCTGGTTGCGTTTGCAATCGCAGGACTTTGGCTGCTGCTTGGACAATAAATTTATGACATTCATTAGAACGTCAGATTAAGAAATCTCGAAAATGTACAATAGTGAAGCAGCTGGCGACAAAGCACAAGACGAAACAGGCTTGGCAAACGAGCCTAACTGTCGCTGAAATTGGACGATTGAATTTTTCATTTTTTTCCGTTTTTTTTTTGTATGGCTTTGTATTTTTTTTGCTTCTCAACTAAAGTGTACTTAACCCCTGTGTTTTGTGTGTCGTTGAGTTGAAGTGGATTTTCTTGTAGATATTGACTTGCTGCCACCACAACTGCCGCCGAATGGGTGGATTAAAAATTTTTTGTAAGGAGCAGAGGAGTGCACGTTTACCGTACCTGTGTGCGTGTGTGTGTGTGTGTGATGACATAAAAATTTAAATTGGAAAATCGTAAAGTTGCCACCGCATTTTGTATATGTTTTTTTTTTGGCTATGTTTTATGCCGTTAATGTTGGCATATTGAAAGTCACTTTAAAGTAGCAGAAAACAGCTGTGCCCATCCCAAAAGTACCACAGCGAACGGTAGGTAAACGAGTATGAGTGGCTGCGGCCAATGTATGACGAGAGTCGGAGGCAGCATTGGGACGCTAAAAATAAGCTGCCGCTATACGCCGCATAATTAAGTGGGAGTAGAGAGCTACTTTGGCTACACCATTGCCTCACGACATCGCCCGTTCTCCACGCCCACTGCCCGTTGGCGCGAAACAGCTGTGCGACGCTTAAGAAGACGCGAATTGCGTTGCAAACGCGTTTACTTCACCTTTGGGACTCCACTGCCGGAATGGGCATAGCCGAAAAGGCCGTGGCTGAGGTATTTTGAGAGATGCGATTGCCTGTTTGGCAGATGGCAGTAGGATTTATGCTTTGTATGCGCGTTTAACAAACGACCACCGCAGGACATAGCATAAACGCTTAAGTGCGGTGGCGACAAACAGCGCAACAACAAAAGCAAAGAGCGTACTAGTCGGCTGCTAGCAGTCTACGCTTAAAGGCGCTTCGCATTTTTAGTGCAAGTCAAATGTTTGCCAACTGCCAGCAGCTAACGAAAGGACAAAGCAGCAAACACATCAGACAATATTCTGCCTGAGAACGCATCATAACGTGTGCGTTTACTATACTCGTATACGAGATTCTTGGTGACTGTCACGAATGCCACGAGCAATAAATACTCCATACAAAGTTGCTTCGATGGGCCCAGGCTCCCAAACAATTCTTACCAGCATGCTGAACTAAGTGGTGGGCAGATTAGACAACACTGTGGCCAGCGCGAACACTTTCAGCGGCGACAGCAGCGGGCGAGTGCCAATGACATTGCGCGCCTCGAAATGTCGGTTGGATGTGGAAGGGGGCGCAGGATGAGGATGAAGGTCGAGCGTGGAAGACTGCAATACTTTTTGTGGTCGCGTTCAGTCAACATTTGGGACATATTTTTGGGTGGCGCTGGCGTAGTTGTTGTTGGCGCCGCTTATTTAAGTATTCAGTGGAAAAGTTTTGTGTGCGTCTGTTGCATGGCGTACGTGCGTGTGTAACGGCGCAATGGTTGTGGCATGCGACCACAACAATGCTACAGCGCAGCTAATCAAGTCGAACGACAGCGAGCAGCTGGTAAAATTTTTAAAGTCTGCTTTGTGTTTGCAACTTCGGAGTGGTTTGAAATTTAAAATTTAAATTTCAGTGAAAATTTCGTATGCGTAGAAACTACTAAATTAGCTGCTTTAATTATTGCCTTAAAAAAGTAGCCTGACAAACAGCAAGGTATAATTGCTCTTTGTTAAATTTATAAAAAGGGACTATGTATTTAAAATAAAGTTACCAATAATTCAGTTAGTTATTTTAAAAATGTTCCACCGCAGTAATTTCTCAGATAAAATTGTTTATTAATACTCACTTACTTAGCACAAGAGCTACTGATGTCAACAGAATTTTAAATAATAGCATAGCTTCACTACATAAAATGTTATGTCGTAATTAAAGATTTGGCTACATAATTGTACAAACGTAGTTATTTACAATTAAAAATTGACAATTCGGGCCTTGAGCTCATCAAAAATCGATACATAATACAATTAAAAATTTTATTATGAAGTATTCATTATTTTTCTAGCTATTTAAGTGGGCTCAAAAATTATTGGACAAAAGACTAAGCGTCCAAACAAGTTAAATTTATGTCTGAGGTCATAAGGTCAAAAGTGGCATGACTACATTTCTTTCGGGTGTAACTACTTGAAACGCCATTTTTAATTTTCCCCATTGCGTGCAATTTTTTTTGAAAGAACCACAAATTGCCAGCTAGACCTCAGCTTTAAAAATATAAAAAAATATGTAGATGGCATTAAGATATCAATTGAAAAAGTAAAGCAGCTAAATTTTAAAATGTGTTTTTTCATAACAATTTAAGCCAAAAATTGTAAAAACTTTGTATTGAATTTTTTGTCTTGCAATAAAAATTTGAATTTTTTAAAAATAATTTCAAACACATTTTTCAAACTTTTTTGCAATCCCTTTTATAAAAACAGCATATAAAAATCCCCGACGGCTTTGGGAAAAACTATAAACGCAGTAATGGAAAAATAAGCGTAATTTATTTGAAAATTAATCGCATTTAAAACTATTTTGTTTAGAGTACTTTTACTTCCGAGGTCTTTAGAAAAATTATTGCTTTTTATTAATATGTATTTATTTTCAGTTTGCGCTCATGAACAATTCAGTTCGTCATTTAATGGAAACGTTTTCGAAAGTTTCGAAATTTTTATAAATTTTTGTAGATGTTATAATTTTTGTATAAAAAATTACTATAAATATACTCTTCATAAAGTTTAGAACCACTTAAAAATACATATTGAAATTTAGGTTAAATAAAAATATATTTTATCAAAAAATAAAATTTGTTTTCAAAATTGTTACATCAATTTTCTCAAATATCAAACTGGGGGCACAATATGGTAAATATTATTTTGGCACATTCAAGACATTAGTACTTTTTACCTGGCTAATAAAATATTAAATGACTTACCTTGACCGATATATACCGTAGGTTATTGAGATCTACTGTGAATGAGAAGTAGGCGTCAAAATTTCTAAAACACGCTGACTAAAGAGGTGAAAAATAAGTGTCTAAACAACCGCGCAGTTAGTTCTGCCTTCTCCAAACTGGATAGAGAAGCGAAGCGAATGGGTCTGGAAGTGAACGAGGGCAAGAAGAAGTATCGACTGTCATTAAATAGACAGTCGGCACATTCACGACTGGGATCTAAAATCACTGTTGACAGTTGTAACTTTGAAAAAGTAGAGGACTTCGTTTATTTAGGAACCAGCATTCACACCAATAACAGCGTCAGCCTTGAAATGCAACGCAGAATCTCTCTTGCCAACAAGTGCTACTTCGGACTGAGTAGGCAATTGCACAGTAAAGTCCTCACTCGACGGACCAAAACCATACTCTATAAGTCTCTCATCATGCCCGTCCTATTGTATGGCGCAGAAGCATGGACATGATGACAACATCAGAGGAGAGGGCTCTTGGAGTGTTCGAGAGAAAGATTCTTCGAAAGATTTATGGAGCTTTGCGTCTTTGCGACGGCGAATACCGCGTACGATGGAACGATGAGCTGTACGAGGTGTACAAGGACGTAGACATAGTGCAGCGGATTAAGAATCAGCGGCTCCGCTGGCTAGGTCATGTCGTTCGAATGGTTTTTGAAGCGGTACCCGCGGGTGGTAGCAGAGGAAAAGGAAGACCTCCTCTGCGTAGGAAAGACCAAGTGGGAAAAGACTTGGCCGCAGTTGGGATTTCCAATTGGCGCCAGTTAGCCAGAGATAGGGACAGCAAGCGTGCTCTGTTGACCTCAACCAAAATCGCTTAGGCGGTTAATGCCTAAGTAAAAAGTAAAATTTAATTTTCTGAGAAAAAAAAGTTTCCTCAAATGGATTCTCACACATACTACATACATACATGTATGTATGTAATAATATATGTTAGTAATTTTAATAAAATATCCCACACAAATTTATGTTTTTTTTTATTACTAAACACTATAGGAAAATGAGCTAACGGTTTTCGAATTACAAACAAAGTTTGTGTGAAACGGGCATACTCGAGTTTGAAATTAATTAAATTTTCGTAAAAGTTTCTTCTTTTATTCTTGGTGAGTCTTATGGTTAAAATATAAAAAAGGCAAAGCTTTCAAATAAAACGGAGGTTTTTGAAATTTCATAATAAAAATAAATAATGGTAATCCGAAACGGAATTTTTTTAACAACATAAATATATTTTTTTTGTGAGTTACAAATTGATTAAAATATGTACTATATAAAAGAGTGTTGTCCTAGCATTAGACAATTTCTAAAATACTCGTATTTTCAAAAACCGCATCGCATTGTAACTTTTTTCAACTGCTTACTTTGTGATATTTAGTTTGGGGTTTATTAAGCTTAAAATTTAAATATCGCCGTCGAACAATGTTTTTTTATAAATAATCGCTTTACATTTTCTCTGTTCACAGTTTTATTTTAAAAGTAAATATATAAAATATGTAAAAAAAAATCAACATATATTTTCTTTATAACCCTTAAATTAAGTAAAAATGCAGTTTAAACGTTCCAACATGCGCCAATTAATAAGACCGGTCAAGCCGGTACTCAGCGAGATATTCTGCGTTTTGGACGGTATTCACAATTTTTTTCACTTGCATTGGAAATTGAAAATAAACTTTTTTTTAAATTTTTTAATGACTTGAAACTGTCAATCATTCTAAGCTGGCAGCTACATTTCGAAGGAGTTGTTTTTTTTGTATGAACTGTATTGTTATTTCAAGTTATAGTCGAACATTTTTATGTCATGCAATCGTTGAAAAAGCTTGTACATTCGTTCCAGGGTGAATGAAATTATTTAGTAAAATGTGATGTTCCACTTAACCTTGCTTCCGTCAATATTTTAAAATAATATTTTTATTCAGACTTTAACTACAAAAAATGAATGAAATCCAGAATCGATTCAAAAGCCACATTACGCGTGGTTCTAAAAAAAAAACGCAAGAGAGAACTTTTGCAAATCGTTTAGAAATTTCAAGCACAAAATCATGTAAATGTGTTTTCATTACAATTATTAATAATAATTTTTGTATCGGCCTTGGGCCTGAAATAGCTAGCGAATATTCTTCTATTCAGTAGTGCTCGTATATATCAGTTAATATAAATAAAAAAATATGCCTTTTCACGCTTATGTTAAACAACAATCACAAAAGTCGCGAATATTGTAAGCGGAAAATAAACTAAAATTGATATGACTTATCATAATTTGCGAAAAAGACAACAAAGAAAATGCATAATAAATACAATGAAGCCCTCTACATAATGTAAATCGTTAAATAAACATAAACTTTATTGCCAAGCACAGTTATTGCAGATTGTTTATGCTGCAAGGAACAACCTGAAAAAAAACACACACAACATACGATAATTCGCACACATACATGCAAGCATTTTTTTTATTATTTGAGAAAATGTATTTAAAAATTTGACTTAAAAAAAAAAAATTTGTTAGCACATTTAACTAAGTATTGAAATAAGGGAGATGGTACAATAATAAAAAATTCAAGGTTCTTAAATACATATAAAGAGTGTAAAACAAAGTGAAAACGGCGTATGTACGTATAAATGTATGTATGTATGCAAATTTAAGGCTGTGAGTAGCTGGCGAAAGCCGAAAATAAAATAAAATAAAAATTTGCATGCGTGTAGTAAAATGAAATGAAATAAAGTCATAAAGTGTTATTTAATGGTGTTTTGCCTACATTACGCTTAGCGGTTATTATGCTAATGAGGTCGTTAAGGCCCTTAGAGAACTCGTTACCGAGCGCTCACCCTAGCGTATGCGTATCCTCGCCACTCCACTCGTCATTTAAGTAAATGGATGTGTGTATGAAAAATAAATAAATTTTAGTATGCTCGCGCGTGTGCTAATGTATGTTAATACGTATGCACTTGCAATACCTTTTTTTTTATTTATTCATAAATGATTTTGGCGCTGACAACACTCAGACCCATTGAATCTGAATTTGAAAACAGAGTATGTGATTTGTCTAATTTTTGCGATTTTATAGCATCTTATGTAAATCTCTGCACAGATTTTAATATATGCTAGGATGACAATACATACAATATGTGTACATACATATGTACGCATAGGGAACTTATGGTGGCACACAAAAAAGCTTTGTTAAAGTAAAGTTCGGTTTTGCAAGTTTTCACTTCATTATGCCAAAATGTTATTACAAATTTCGTAAATTATCCAAATATTTGGGTTACCCGTAAAAAAAATTCTCAAAACCAAAAATTTTTAAAAATCAAAGCGCAGTGCGAGCAACTTGAGAGTGCCTTCTTTGTTACGAAAACTGAATGTGCTGTGCTGCAAAATGGCATACTAAATAATTTTCCGAACTTTACGACGAAAAGCATTTTTGCTATTGCAAAAAAAAAAAATATGACCACCTTGTGATCACTTGTTCGATCTTGCTAACGATATTTTCAAAAATACTTGAAAGATTATTTCTTCGCCGATTATTGCCAGTTCTGGAATCCCTATCCGTCATCCGAGACCATCAATTTGGATTCAGGCAACTACATGGAACTCCGGAACAGTGCCATCGAATCGTCAAAACCATTTTAAGATGTCTGGAAGAGAAACAGTACTGTTCCGCAGTGTTCTTAGACATTCACCAAGCTTTTGACAGAGTTTGGCACGCAGGGTTGTTATTTAAAATAAAAAAGACACTGCCAGTAACACTCTATCTATTTCTTAGGTCTTACTTAGACTACAGACATTTCTATGTTAAAGTAAATGATGACACTTCCGAAATAAGCGAAGCGTCAATCTCAATCAAACAACTATTCCAAAATGAATCGGCGCAAAGTACCTCGGGATGCACTTAGACAGAAGATTAATTTGGCAACAACACATAAAAGCCAAGCGAGAGCAGCTTAAAATCAAGACCAGAAAAATGTACTGGTTACTCGGCCCTAAGTCTAAACTTAGTCTTAAAAATAAGGTGCTTTTATATAAATGCATTTTAAAACCGGTTTGGACATACGTGATCCAAATCTGGGGAATCGCAAGTAAATCTAACGTTGAGATAATTCAAAGATATCAGTCGAAAACACTTAGGCAGGTGAGATTCAGAAACTCAGTTCTAGATATGTTAACCGACTAAGCTGCCACCCCAACATACACGCCATAAACTTATTGGACAACAGCGCCGAGACTCGCCGACTGCAAAGGCTGCATCCCCTAGATTTACCATTTAGATCTGAAGTTTAAATACACTGAATAAGTTGTAAATTATAATACCAATCCGCTTAGGATTGTTACATAGAGTACAAATCTTAAACTTTAAAATATTTACCTTTAATGTATTTAATGGACAATTTACCACTTATGCATCAGCGCCAATTTTTAGATTTAATTGCATTTGCTTATTGTCATACGACAGATTGTAAATAATAAAAGGAGAGAAACAAAAAAAAACTTGTTCGAATCAATCGTACGAGTATGTGGTAGTTAGAAAGAAAATGAAATATTAAAATTATTTGAAAAACATTACGCAGAAATATATACGAGATGTGTTCAAAAATTATGGTGACTTTTCCAATTTCGCGTGCTATGTATGTATGTACATTCGATTATCGATTTTTTGTTATTGTTGTTGTATTGGTACACATATCCCGAACATACGCGTATTTTCGCAGTTTCAAGTACATAACAAACTTAGTTTATTTTTGACAAATAAAAAAGTCAGACGTCTTTTATTGTGCTCGTCGATTTTCTATTATTTTACAAATTTATTATAAAAATAAAGATTTTTTGAGATAAAAACAACACAACAATCATGCCTTAGGCAACATATTCTTCGGACTTGGCCCCCTGCGACTTTGTCCTGTTCCCAAAACTTTTTGAACACACCTCGTACATGCAAAGAATTTGCATAGAAGTTTGTGTGAAAAATGGAATGAAGTGCTTTTAGAACTTGAAATGCTCTAAGTAAATAGCAAATTGATGTATAAATAAATATTTAAAAAAAAATATATACAAAATCACCTTACTTTTTGAACACACTTCGTAAATAAATTTTCTTGAAAACCTATTATAATTACATGATGGAATAATAAAAGGTGTTGTACGTTGTGACAGCGCCAGTTTGAACGTCCTTAGCTCAATGTTGTGTTTGCGAGGTATTAGAGAAACGGGGAGAAAATAAGGTTGTTATTCTAGGAAAAAGTACAAATAAGTGAAAATATTTACATAATATTTTAGCATGATTCAATTATAAAAGGTTGGATAACTAAGCAACCTTCTCCCTCACTCTTAACAGGTGGTCTATCTTATTTAACATAGTTGCATTTTCTAAGCATTTTTTTGTGTGAATTATTAAAAATATTTTCAAATTGTGGTAGAAAGTTAAACTTTTAACTGAAAATAGGAAATTGACATCACTGATTCGTTTTGACTGTTTGACTTTTTCTTATTCGCTAAACATATTTTTTCAAATTGCGTAAAGTGAGTAAGTATTTTACAAGAAATTCAGATATTTTGAAATATAATTATATATTTTACATTCATTAGGTCATAAAATCTCGTTAGCTGCTTATTCCACAGAGTTGTGCTGTTTTTCGAAGATTTGTTGCTGTTTTCTTGGCCAAAGATGTATGTATGTATGTATTAAAGTAAGTTGCATTCCGGCTTTTTCACAATGAAAATGTTGTTAAACCTTTTTACAAGATTTCCTGCTGAAGTACATTGCCAGTCGTCGTCGCGCAACGTTTACACAAGTTTTCCTGATGGCCACGGAGCGCAACGTTTACACAAGTTTTCCTGATGGCCACGGAGAACCGTCTCACGTGCAAGTAAGGTAAACAAAATTATTCTTATAAGGGCCGGCTTATCCATCTCCGGTTAAGCACTTTTTTGAGCAACAAGAGCGGGTTAAGGCCATTTGTGAGAATAGTAGGCGCAAAATAGTAGCCAACAACTTGCAATTTTAACCGGAGATGGAAAACTCGGCGCTAAGAAGTGTACATTTATATAAAAACATCAATGCAAAAATTTTTCTTGCAGATCACGATTAACTTAGATTCCACGACGCGTCGCGTTGCTGAGGACAGCATAGTTTTACGCGCACATATGTTATGTTGTCGCTACTTTTCTGGAGTGTTCCTGCCCAGTTCAGCACCTGTTTGTGAGTGTATTCCGGCCCGAGTACTTCACTTGTACACGTACAACTAAGTCCAAGCAAATCGCAGCTTAAATGTAAATATGAAAATATTAAAAAGAACTTTTTCCTTTCAGGTCTTGGATCCGTATTTCTGTCCGAGTGTAGCACCGTATTGGCACCCGTTTGTCAGTGTGTTCATGCCTCAGTGCAGTACCCTTATAATTTTTTATAAAAATATACAAAAAAACCTAGTTTTAAAATTTTGATTCACGTAATTTTATTTATGGCTATAAACAAAAAATATAAAAATTTCACGACCTTTTGTAGAGTTTTTATAGATTTTGTTAAAAGTTAAAAATCTCATTTAAGCGATTTTTTGTTGAATTATGAACTATACTTATTTTAATCTATAAAAATTTTGCAATCCCAGAAATAAAAACTTTAATTTTATCAAATGTATTTCAAATTAAATAATCAGGCTTGTTCTCATTTCGATTTCAAAAAAATGTGGTGGTAATCGGAATGAATAGCGTTGCCCGAGTGCAGTGCCCTTTTACGAGTACGCATACGCATTATATTTGTGGTATTTTGTATGTAAGTGTTATAATCGTTCAAATCCATTCTTGCAAAAATGCACATACGCCCTAGTATCGACTGCGTGCAGATTAATAGCGGAAGAAATATCACTCCATGTCCAATGGACGTTTTTGTCGACATATCTAAGTTTCCGCACCTGCTCTTCCTTGAAAATAGACCACATTTGTTTAGAGCCCCTCAAATTCAGCGAATTTGTTTTTAAGGATTTCCTCCTCTGCGCCTCGAGAACTGCCTCTCGACAATCTTTTCTAAAGTACAAAGTAAATTTAAAAATGCTTTCGAGTGAAATTTTCGTTATATTCACTATGTTCACTTTTTGAATGGTTTTTCTACCGCATTCTCGCAAAAGGGGATTACATTTTGCCCCATTTCTACTTCCTTCGTAAATGCAACCTTTTGTAAGATAGAACCAAATTTGGCTGTCATTATTTACCCAACCTTTAATAATTGAATCATGATATTTAAGCACAACGAATGAATTTTATATAAAAACTGACAAAAATAAAAATAATTCGTGTTTTAATTTCTGATGAAACCTGCGCGCAGTACGACATTTTGTCTGTCCAGCGATTAATTTTTTTTATCGGGCAAGTAGAACCTCAAGGATCTTCCCACATCAATTTGGTTGTTTTTAAATGATTGGTTCATGCAGAAACTAACGGCAATCCTCAATTCATATGAGCATATAAACACTGAAGGCGGAAAAGCATATATAGTTCCTTTAGCCTTTATTATAATATTACAGAGTGACAAAATTAGTCTCTCCATTACGTAAATCTATGTAAGCACATGTGTTAATAAAAAGTTACAAAAGTAAATTAATGCTCTTTAAAAAACGATTGTTTTTTTTCTTGTATTGCAAATGCCAATAAAATTGTTGATGCTGTCCCAAGAGAAATATTTCATTTAATAATTTAATGAATCATATTTTATTATACAAAAACTTGAACATTTCACAAAAATTTATTCAAATTCTCGCATTCAGGAAACTAATTGTCAACAAATAAATAAAAACAATGCAAAATGCCAAAACAATCAATAATACCTTTTCGAAGTGCCACATGAAAAACTTAATTTTATACTGCAATTCATACACTTTTTTAAAAAACTGGTAACGAAATTCAGCAAAGGAAAATTACGGTTTCTAAGGGTGTTCAATATGGCCGATTTAAAGCGAGAAGTTGCCAACGTACAACACCTTTCATTATTGCATTATGTTATACATAATTAATTGAACAATGTCTATGTGGTTGATATAAATAAAGGTGCGAAAAATTAAAAAATCACAAATATAAATCTATCTAATATTGCGAGCCTGAATTTTGGTGTAATCCCCAGACTACAAACTAAAGATGTTTACCTTTATTCCTTTTCAAGTTTTTTGGTTTTATTCATTTCTAATTTTTTTTTTCGTTTATCCTATTAATTAGCTGATGACATTTAAGTGATGTTATTTTCAGACTAGATACTTTATTTTAAGTATAATTAACGTCAACAGTTCTAAATATGAGACTTTTTTCTCTTGCAGATACTTGAATGAGCGCTTCTTGAAATGCAAGTTTTTAATTTTTACGAAAGCTTTTCTAAGCGCGAATAGCTTGAATTTTATACACAGTTACCAAATGTACAGAAGCTAAACTTCTTGTTGGCAGTTTACACGCGCGGTGAGCTATGCTAAGTTTGTTATAGTAAGCTATTCCTTGGTTATCTTTAAACTACTTTTACCCTAATTGTCCAGAGCTATTCAAAATTCATACCAAAAAAAAATAAAGTCTTAGCGTTATTTTTAAAGCCAACGCATGCCAGTACTCTCCCAAGCGCAACCATTTTCCGGGCGCTGATAAAAAATCCCAAAAGGATTTGAGTAAACTAGAATAGCATTTGATAATTGTATGCAAATTTGATTTGTTACAAAGAGGCCAAGCGAAAAAGAAAATAAAAAAAAAATTATCTTAAAGGTAGTCAAAATGCAGCGATGACGACAGGGACCAGCCAAAGAGAAGCAAGAGAAGCATGTTTACAATTGGTCGACTATTTAGTATCACTGATACTCATATCAATGTGCCTTTGACGTACATAGACGTGCCGCACGCCCGCTGCTATCACTTACCAAACATACTTACAATAAAGCCCAACAGCGCCACTTGTACGCTATTATCCGTTTTGCTACTTTACGCTTGTAACTGTTAGTGTAAACAAAATATCTAAGTTGTAAAAGAAAACACACACACAAACAAGCAGTCAGCACGCCAAAAAGCCTAAAGGAAGTCAAAAGACAAACGAACGTCTTTTTTTCTTCAATTCATTTTTTTTTCTTGCCTTTTTTTGCCTTTAATTTTTTATTTTGTTTTGAGTAGGTTATCAACCCTTTCTACACATTTTTTCGCATTTCTTCTTGCATTGGTTAGACACTTACACACACGTACACATAATTGTTGGGCGCATCCTTTTCCGTGAAAGGGTCACTTGGCTGGGGTATCGCATGTCAGCATTGGCGGCTGCCTCAGTAGCTCGCCTCGCACTTCCTTGCCTGATAGCGTAATATCGTAGGCTGATGTCTTGTTTTTTTTTTTTATTTGTTGTTACTGCTGCTGTTGGGCAGGTTGTCCACCACTTGTTTCGCTTGTTCATTGGTAATTGTATGCCATTTTCAAAGATTAAGGGATTTGCACAGCATACCTTTAAAACTCCAGCCAGATCCCTTTGCTTTTGATATTGTTTTTTTTTTAATGCTTTTTCAAGGCGCATGGAATGCATAATATGTGTAAATATGTATGTGTACCGAGTGCGCCGAGGTCAGAGTCATCTGCTGAGGTGGAGTGGGTCTTCTGGGGTCAGGCAAAGGAAGTGCTTTTATTGCTTTAGAGCAGTTTACCCCAAATGTAAAAATAAGCGCAAAACATCTATGCCAAAGGTATGTGTGCATATTTTACTATCCATTTATGTAGTTGTTGTTGCTATTATTACAGCTCTGGTATTTTTGAGGAATTTTTAAGTAGCAAATGCTTGTGTTAAATACTTTTATTGCGATGGTAAGCCTTTTTATTAGCATCGCCTCGCTTTCTCATTTTCGTTTTTTTTATATATTTTTTCAGCGCCCTAAATAAATATGCAGCGAAAATATTTATTTAAGGCAGATGACATATTCCTTTGGCCTTTTTTGCCTTTTCATTACATCACAGTTAGCTGTGAAAGTCACTGTTCGAGAGCGTTCGCAAAAGGTTGCAGCAGTGGCGCTTTGTTATTTTCACTCTTGTTGTCTAGTTTGTGTTGTTGTGATTTTATGTTGTTACGCTGGTAATTAAAGTAAATCACCACAGGAAAAGAATATTGAAGTAAAGCAGCTAACGACCGGGATTGCTCTATTTATTTGAAGCTTGTTTTGCAGAGCTTAAGAAAATGTTTTCATTTACTTAGATAAGTATTTGTAGAGCGTGAATAATTAAATTTTTTAAATAAATTGCCATTGGTATCTTTAAGTAAATGATCCCTTATAGTCATAAACGTATATATATTGCGAGTATTTTAATCCAAGAAGGATACGCATTTATTTGTGTCTTAAATATTAGAAAATAAGGAAAAATCATTGAAAAACTTAAGTATTTATTGAAATTTTACCAGATTCTACATTTGCCGAGTCGTGAAACTAGCATTTGAAGTTTTTGTCAGTTGCGGCTCATATACATATTCCCATTAATTTTTTTAAAGTAAAATCACATTAATTTAGAAATTTTATTAAGAAAAATACTCAATAAATGGTTTAATTATTGTAAACAATAAAAATTACTAATGAAAGTTATAGTTTAAAAGCTAATTTAAAAGGTAATTTTTTAAGATAAATGAATCAAACTTCCAAATATAGTTTATTTCTGGATTTTTTTTTTATATAATTTATTAATTACTATACTAATGGAATAAAAGTGGAATTCTTTTTTTTATTCTTGCAACTTTATTATGAGCTATTTAAGTATCAAATGTAATGCGTGCTTTATTTATTTGCTATAATTTAATGTACGAGTATATTACTTTCCTTTTAATTATGATATGAACATTTATTGCCTGCCTAAGCTTGTTATTCTATTCGAATTTCCTTAAATTGTGTGGTTTTTTTTCATTTTGGAGGCTAGACATTTGTAACCAAATTCAAAATGTTATTGTATGCCACTATTGGTAATTATTTTTTGGAAATTTAAAATTGCAATACAATGCATTTTTTAAAAACACTATCTGAAATTCGAGAAATTCCTTCAAACTATTTTCTCAGAAATGTTTAAAATTTTAAAGTTTTACAGCTCAATTAATATTTTTAAAGTAATTTGCAAGTTTTAATTGATTTGCTTGAGCTTTTTCAATCAAAGTTGTTGAAGTTTTCTAACATTAAAAAATAATTTTGGCTTACAAAACGGCATATTTAGTTGAAAAAATTAAGAAAAAATTTAAAACTTGTTTGAAAATTTATTGAGTTTTGAAATTTATTTGTAATAGGTTTTCGTTAAACATAAAAATTAAAAAAATTAATATATTAGACTCCTTAATATACATGGTAATATATAGGGTCTTCTAACTATTTGCTTTGCTTAGAAAAAAAAGAGGATGTATTGACGATATAATAAGGAGAAAATGTTCACCATCCAAATTGATGCTAAAATTCTCGAGATATATATAAAGAATCAACTGGTGGAATATCTTGAAGAAAATAATCTAATAATTCCACAACAATCGGGATTTAGGAAAAATCATAATAAAAAAGTAATTGTCTTAGTTTTCCTTGACCTTAAAAGGGCATTTGAAACAGTCGATAGGGAGATTTTAAATAAGAAAATGAAACAAATTGGTATAATTAATAAAGAACTTAAATGGTTGACACAGAGGAGGCAACGAACAGTCATTAAAACTTCAATATCAAATGTTTTGGAAGTACCGATAGGGTTAGCGCAAGGATCAGTTCTGGCCCCATTTTGTTTTTAATTTATATAAATTATATAGCTATTTGCTGATGATGTTTTAATTAGGGTTACTGAAAATAATATTAATGTAGCACTATCAAAAATGCAAAATACACTAAATAAAATATATAAACTATATAAATGGCTGTGCTGAAACAGTTTAAAGCTCAATATTAAAAAAAAAAAATATATGATCATAACCAGAAACAAGGTCAATTTGGAGGATATATTAGAGCTAAAAATAAATAATGAAATTATACAAAAAATATAAATTATGAAATATCTAGGTGTAGTAATTGGCAATAAACTTAATTTTGAAAAACATGTTAATTATATATTGGAAAAAAGTTGCAAAAATAATATGGATTATGCAAAGAACAGCTAAGTATGTACAAAAGGAAAATAAAATAATTTTATATAAATCCATTATTGAACCGCATTTCGTATATTGCCCTTCTATTCTGTTTATAATATCAGACAACAAAATTGATAAACTTCAAAAGCTACAAAACAGATGTATGAGATTTATATTAAAAAAACGAAGAGATAATCCAACGGCTGATTTGTTAAAATGCTTGAACTGGTTAAGTGTGAAGCAAACAATTTTTTTCCATTCTATGAAGTTCATTTATAATATTAAGCAGCGAAAAGTACCAGAATACTTAAGTAAAAATGTAGTATTGGTTCAACAAACCCGCAACAAATATACTAGAAATAAATGTCACTTTAAATTGCCTTTGTTCAGAACAGAAACTGATAAACAAAACATTTTCTACAAAGGTTTAAAATGCCTCAATGAACTACCAATAGAAATTAAAAATTTTACTGAAATGTTAGCTTTCAAAGCAAAATTATACGAATATTGTAAAAACATAGTTATAAGATAGAATACGGACATTTAATATTTAGCCGTAATAATAATAATAATAATTATAATAATAATAGTATAAATGGACGCGAAATACAATACAATACAGGAAGCAGTTGACTCAGTTCATGATAGACTGACGCTGAGTCCACCTATCCAAGAACCATTCACAGTGAGTTTCTTCTCGCTGTTCAGTGATATTCCATTTGGTTGCACTTTTTTCGTTTCCATGGACTTTTTTATTCCCGAACAACGTAATTTGACATACAAAAAACTCAAACAAAAGAGCGAAACTAAAACAGGTAAACTAAGATAATAAGCGTGGAAGAATAGCAAAATAGAATTATTTTGCAAACCTAGAAAAACGTCAAGAACTTTTCTGAAATTGTGGAGAAATTCAAATTTTTTCCAGCGTAACTGTTCCAACTACATGTCGAATAGTTGAAGCTTTTGAAATAATTATTATGAAATACTTAAGGTGCTCGTTGCTAGGAGCTTTCCTTATTATTGACGATGGACGATGACAGAGTAATTCACGAATTGCTCAGAGAAAGAGAGAGAGAGAAAGGTATGTAACTCGCCGTGTTCATGAAAACTTAGTACTTTACCACTAGCCCGTGGTGAGAGCATTTGTTGATTTGACAGCATTTACCCATTCGATAACGTTGTTGTAGCTTTTTCATGCAATAAGCCGCCTTCACACGATCTTACTTGTATGCTAACATGAGTAACGAAACGAGATCTATAAACGTGTGATGGTAAAAAATGCATTCACATTTGACGGTTTTCAAAAATAGTTGTTTTTTTTTACTGTCGGAACATGAGTTTACGTTAATGTAGTTACGCACAATAGTTGCTTACAAATTTTGCCTTCCCAACTGTTCGCATCTTCCTCTCCTTTCAGGGTATACTACATACAACGTCACTAATTTTTGCTCTGAGCTCAATGGTCGTAATGTGAATTTCTATAATTCTTGGTATTTTAATACTCAAATTTCCATGAAATGTGACCTGTCAGTAAATCAATAAATTTTGTATAGTCCCATCTGTTAGGAAGATGTCAAACTGGCCAGATTTCCAGGTATCTCGTTCACATAAGTAAAAATAAGCATTTGACGATTACACTAATATAATAAAGAAAAAAAGAGGTTAGCGATAAAATATTCTGGAACGCGCTTAGTCAAAGAAGTGCCTTAAAACAGTCCGCGACGAGCGAAGTGGCTCAACATAACTAAGGAGGAAAATTGTATAAATAAAGGAAAATTTCACTAAGGCAGAACCAAAATATTTGAAGATCTCCCAAAGAAGTTTTCTCCTTACGTTAACGGCTTGATATTATATTATATTTGTTTCTATAGCGATAAAATTAAAAGCATTTTTAATTTTCTTCTTATTGGGTTTCCAAGCAAGAAGGTCTTTATAAATTACAAAACACTAATGTCAGCATTCATAGAGTCCTGCTCGCAGTAATGCACTCATTATTCTCATGTAGCTCATCAATTAAATAACTAATATTTAATAACATTTACTTTCCATTTCATTGGTTGCGCTGTCAATCTCAGGCACTTCAAGCCTCTCTGCTCTCCTGTATTTGCGGAAATAATTTTTCCTGAACGTGTGCATGTTTTACGTACATATGTATGTATGTACGAGTATATGCATTTGTCTTCCTTGAATATGATTGATTATCATTAAGTGTTATTTTGAAACTAAAAACGACGTAAGAATTATTAGGTCGTGGATTGAACACACGCGTCAACACACAAACAAGTGTACATATATTTATTAAAAACAACATCTAAACTACAACTCATTCCATCGAACGCCGTTGACTACAACTTGAACACGTTGCTTGACGTCGATGCTAAATTACGAATCGAAATCGAATTGAATTGGAATTGCGAATGCGTCAATGACAGACGCACGTACACAGGAAGAGGCAAGGAAAGGTGCGACGCGCGTGAAAAAAATCGAATGAACCTCCGCTCCGCACAAAATTATCGCACAAACGAACAAGTAATTAAATAATAATCCAACCAACCAAGCAGCGAACAAATAAATATAACTAACTAATGAATCAGCCATAAAGTAAATGAAGGTGGATGGGAAGAAAAGGGAAATGCAAAAATGCGCAAACAAATGGTGTTTCCATACGCAACATAGCAATTGACATATTACTTACTTACAAACATACATACCTATACATGTGTGTACATACATACATATATTGATGGCAGTTGGGGAGGGCTTGCAATTTTATTTGTTTTTGTTGCCAAGTGTGGTAATGAAAAAGGACATTGCTCACGGAGTGGCGCCTTCAGCCAAACGCCACCAAGGCGTATTAGTTATCCAACATGTATTCGCTCAAAGGTGAGGATGTTGCGTTGCCGGCGCGTGCGGCCGCGGCGGTCAAGTTCATAGCTTCATTTGGCTGGTTTTGACAACCTAAATTATAATGACAGTGACATGGCCTAAGAACAGAAAGTTGGCTAGCAAACTAGCTTACAAATTTCGGACGCACAAATACTCATTAAGAATTTGTATGGAATGGCACGCAAGATGACAAGCAGCTGGCAACTGAGAAGTTGATCGGGGGAAAGAGAAGAGTATTTCACTGATTGTTCAGTTGCCGTTTTTTTTTTTCGTATGAGAGTTCAATCTATCAAACTATTGCGGTATTTTTATCCAGTATAATTCGTAATGTTACCATTGAAGGTTTAGGACGACGTAGCATTTAGAAACAAGTAACTATTCGCCATAAATAAATTTCATAGTAATTCGATCTGTAATCAAAGAATGCTGCTGTTAACAAAAAGTTCGTAAATATGAACTATGAAAGATGCCGAATCTATAGAATTTACCAGAGTTCGAAAATATTTATTAACATTAGAAAAGATTACTTGAATAACCAAAATTCCAATACACATATTCAAGCTCTTACTGAAACACAAAAATGTATCGCCTTATTATGTGTTCTTCATAAATTATCAAACATTTACGAATATTAAAGATTGAGAATTTATCATGTTTTCTGTATACTAAACAAAAATGTAAAGCCATTTTCCTTGCTTAATTACCAATATTCAAATAATTATAAACTTTTGAATATTTCTAAATGTTTGATAATTTATCAAAAAAACACAGAACAATATAATAATTGGTTTGCCATTGCCTGCCGAGGGGTGATCGCTATTAGAAAAAACTTTTTCTATTATTAAGATTTTGCTTGCCCTGACTAAGATTCGAACCTCGAACTCACCGGCATATTAAGTTATAGCACGCACCGCTACCAACTCGACCACAGCGGCCACAAACAAGAATCCAGCAGTTAATTTAGGTTATTCGATTTTCTCTAAAATTTATTTGCAACCAAATAATGATTTTTTTGTTTTTTGTTTTAGACCTGTTTTATTTCATTTTTTTTTTAAATGAGCTAAAGACCAATTTTTATTGGAAAAAATAGAGAAAAACAACAACACCCAAAGCTGTAGAAGTTATAGTACCACATCTCCTCATCAAACTACTTTCTTCACGACTTCTGCAGGAAATGTTTTCTTCATTTGTGTTGAAAAATGAATTATTTCTTTCGCTAAAAACAAAAAAAAAAGTTTTTAATACAGTTTTTGTTCAGCTTTTAGTTCTTCATTAGTTATAAAGAAGTACTTTTTTCATTCGGTGGGGATTTGAACAGGTCAACTTTATTTAGCACTTTCGGGAGAATAAGACGAATTTTCAACATTCTGACAATTTTCTAATTGAGAATTTACTAGTCTTCAGATATTATGTATATTATTATTTAATTATTTATATCTTTTTAATGCATTTACATTTTTCAGCTTTATTTCAAGTGATTTTGTTCCCGATTCAACATCTCCTGAAAAGTGTTCCGAGATATCGGTTAGTTGTGAAAAATATACGCGCAACTTAATTTGAATCAGATGAAAGACAATTTACACAAACGTTTGAATGAAAACGAGGAGATTTAAGAATTTCACCCAAGTAAATGGAGCGCATTCCCAGACAGCGGCACAGAAAGTGCTCAACCGATGTAATTTAATTTCTTCATTTTTTAAATAAGCGTTTATTTAGCTTTAGTTTAGAAAAATGTTTGTTTGCTATAAAAAAAAAAAAAAATTTATGATATTTTTAACTATTTATACGATGGTAATGATGCCGGGTTAGTACGCTTATAGAATAGTTAGTCACTTTCGAAAGGTTTGCAATTTTTATTTTACTTAGCCGATATTATTAAAGTATTAAGATAATTCTCGTGAAGATTTCTCGCTTGTTGCTTAAGTTATTCACCCTTAACGTGAGTTTCGCCCGAAAAAATATTCACCCGAAATTTTTTCATTCGCCCGCATTGAATTCGGCCATTTTGAGTTTCACCCGAAATAAATTTCGGCTCGAAAATTCGAACGTGGAAATTACAACTCTGAAATGTGTACACTTGAAGTGTAGAATTATTAAATAACTAAAATTCACTGGTAAATTGACAAAATTTATCAATTTCCCAGATCGTTGATATATAACAGTCAATAAAGAGGCATTATTTAGATCTGTGCTAAAATCTTCAATACCACCAGCATGACTACAATTTGCTATTCCGCCAGTTGGGAAGCATGCCTGCGATTTTTCGCTGAAAGTGGATACTAAAAAGGTGTAAGTTTTAAGGTAACAGTTTTGAAATTAGGCGCGCGCAATCGTCTTTTAGTCAAATTATGCTGGAAGACATACAACTTTTGGCCATTCCAAGTCTATTTTTGTTTAACCCTTTCCTTTCGGACAAATTTTTAATTGCAGGCCCCAAACTATGCAGCTTAACCCTTAGCTATGTATTTTCATAACTCAGCAAAAATTTTACTGGTTTTCTTTGACAAATCTTCTTGCAATATCCGGCTTTTCCTGCATTCTAACTAATATTATCTCTCTTTCAACTTTGTTTACTGTTTTGTTCCTTGAAAAAAATTTAATTAAATTACTTACATTTTGAATCCGCGAGTTTTTCGCTTCTCAAATATAGTGAACAAATTCAACTATTTCCGCCCGAAATAAGTGTTGCCGATGAGGGGAAACAATGTTCGAAAGCGGAAAATTTCCGCCTGAAATTTATGATAAAGCAACTTTGTATTTATATTTATTTAAAATTAAGTTAATGAGTCAGCCTGAATGTGAGTAACCATTGAAGACGATTTGAAAGATTTTGAAAGTGAACGATGTCTGATGGTAAGATCGATCTACATGAAAGTGAAATAATATACTTAAACCTTTTTAACAAACAAACCTAATCTTGGTTCAAACCTGGAAGGCGGTGGTGAAGAATAAATAAAATTAAATAAAAACGAAGTCTGATGAGTTGAAGTGGTGATCTCCGAAATAGCGGCTATAACTTCTACCACTAAAGTTGATGTAGTTTTTCTCAAATTAAATCTTTCATTAACTGTCCTCGGCTCAATAAAATGATCAAATATTATTATAAATCAAACATAAAAAAATATCTTCAAAATACTGTTTAGAAAAATAGACTAAAAATAAATTATATTACTTCAAAACAAAGTGCACAAGTAGTTTTTGATATCTTGTAGAGAAGGCAAATTATCCAGTTTGGAACAGTTTCAGGTTACATACTCGTATGTAATGTGCCAGAAAGACATTAGTTTTTAAGTTTTTCCAAGAACCTTTCACTAATGGACGGTGTATTTGATGGTAGGCTTTCGTAAGCAATTCATTGACGATGTGTTTTTTTTTGTAAATTGACTAAAATATGGTAAAATTTGTGGAATGTGAATCACGTCGACACCATCAATAACTAATAAAACATATCAATAAGAATATTAAATATTAATAGATTGGTGTCAATCAAATGATGCTTGTGAGTGTTGTAATCTAAATTAAGAGAACCTTCATAAAAATTGGAATTTAATCGAAAAATATAAATATGTTAAATGTCGAAATATAAATACATATTAAACAAGTGCTAACCTATTAGGAAATGCTGTAAAATTTACTTCTTGCGCATAAATACTATTAAAAACTGTGTGTTTGCGCGCAAATACTTATATTTTGAAACTCATCTCAAAAATTTGCGAGTACTGCTACTTACTGCGGACTGGTTATTAGCGTTATTATTCGCCATGGAAGGAGCTGTCATTTAATTTTTAAATCAAGTACAAAATTAATTAGCAGAATATTGACATTGAAATGTTAAGTATTATCAAAAACCTGATTAAAAATTCAGCTTAACTTTCTAAAAAAGTATTTTAAAATAATAAAATTATTTAAAAAAAGGAGTTTTAAAGCTTAAATGCGTGCTTAACGATTCTGCGTCAAAAATTAAAAATAAAATGAAAAATTGAGCTCTCGCAAAGATATTGTGCAAAATCGGCTAAAATAGGAATTTTTTGTATATTTGACAAAAATTATTCACCTGATCCTTTCGTGATGAACCATTTTGGATGGCAGATTCTTATTTTCGCAAATTAATCTACAAAATTCATCATTGAATGTTTTTGGAAGCTATCACAGTTTCTCGACTTATCAACGAGTGAACAATTTGTCCAGTCTGGTCACTCTTGTTTGGGATTTGGAAAAACACTTAATTCTAATAAATAAATGTTAGTTCTGTCGTAGAAATTTTTATCAATTTCGATATTTTATGAATTGTGAGTTTGTACATTTTAAGTCTGGCGAGGCAAACCCTAGCTCCTCTGTCCTTATTTTGGGCGGCAAAACTATTTAACGATTAATTAAAAATAAACACTGATGAACTGTTTTACGTTACAAGATGCTACCACTGCTAGCTTATTTTCGTTTTGTTTCTCAAACTCTATTCCAAAATTTAATTTTGATTATTGCCAAGGTCTGCCTTTTAACACGACTACTTCCGCTATTATTTTTTCTCCACATTTTCTCTTTCATTGTACAACTTTTTTTGAGGCTAACAGAAACAAAAAGCAGGCGGCAACTGCAAAGAATTACGGAAATTAGTTTTTTCCACATGAATTTCCAATAAAAGCGCAGACACACCAAAAAGAATAGCAAAGCGCTCATACTTATGCCACAAGCGCATAGACAACAACTACTTGCATGTGTTTGTAGTGACGACAATGTACATACATACATACATATGTGTGTGTATTTTGTGACCTGTTTGCTGCTAAAACTCATATCTTGAGCGCTTTGTTGCGGCCGCCAAAAGACCACAAATAAGGCAATCGCGGCGATGACGCGGCAGCAACGAAAACAATAACCACCAGCGGCAGCGGCAGTAGCGCCACAACTCCTCTTTTGTCTTTCGATTCAGCAGCAGCAGCAGTAGCAGCGAAGAGTGGGTAAGTGGATGCTCAGCGTGTTGTGCGCGTGCCACGAGCGCATTAAATTGAAATTGTGCAACACATTACAAAAATAAGTTTTTATAATCAGGACACAAACAAAGGACGAAATATTTTATTGTGGTTGACTGCCAATAGATTTTTGGCTTAGCTGCCGAGCTGCTGTGCTTTGCACTGACAAAGAGGGCATTTCGAGGCGACAAATAGCTTCACACATGCCGCTGGTACAGTGGTGAGTGAGCTTGCATTCATTTGAAATATCTTAGTCGTTGAATTTTTTTTTTTAAATATAAGTTAATATAATGGATGAAAAATAATATGGGCATTTCTAAAGCATCGAATTCGAACATACATTCATATTTGTTTTGATAATAAGACACGACATTTAAGAATACATATATATTTTTTTATATAAAACTAAACAGTGAGAAAAAACTTCGAAAAGTTGTGTAAAAAGGAGCAATAATAAAAATTATAGTTTTCATAACTATGATTTTTTTTAAGTAAAACATATAAGGCAAAATCACAGCTTAGACAAAAACTAAACTCAAATAATTTTTTATATTTAAAAACAAAAATAAGGTTTTTAACGCTATGTTTAAGTATCGAAACCATGAAGTGTTCCGTAGGAAATAAGGAGGCTGGCTAATAGCATTGACAGACGGCAACGCTAATACCGATCAACTAAGCAATTGGGCCGATTAAAAATGAAGACCGACGATGGCAGGGTGGCGGTGTAAATGAAAAATTCACTTATTTATTTGATCGACTGAAACCAATGTTTTCAAATAATTTTCAACGGTTACATTGTGAACTTCTTAGAATTCTCATACTTTTATTTTTGATTTCAATAGGACCACTCTGTTTTTATAGCAGTTTTGTCATCGGAAATACGTACGTGGATCAACTGCTTTTGATTCGCAAGATATTAATCCGACGCTCAGTCAGCCTTCCAGACTTTAACTTTGAATACACTGTGAAATAAAAAGTGGAGAGAATTTTTTAAAAGCGGTGTGCTGTATAATAATCTTAAATAAATAAAGGTTTCTTTGGTTTATTTGTAGAGATTTGTTTCATAAGGTGTGGCTACAGGCTATGGCTTTACACAAATGGATATGTTTGAGTAATGTTTAAAATAAATTTGATTTTCTCAATGAACGGGAAATCAAACAGAAAACAGTTCATACTCGTAATAGCGTTGTCAGTTGACCGTATAATCGTAAGTAGAAAATCAAGATCCTGAAGTATTTTTACTAAATATTAAATACAGGCATCGATGTAGAAACAATATAGACAGATGAGATGTTAAAAACAATCAACATCTGGCCAATAGGTTCTTGTCATCCCTTAAATATTTTCCGAAGTCCGTCAGTGGTTGGTTCGTTCAAGGGTCTAAATAATCATTGAACTCTTTACTTTGATTATTTACCATGCACCATTTATAAAAAGTGTAAATTTTAAAAAGGTCGTCATATTCGAAACATCCAAGGGGAACACTAAAAATGAGCTAAAGAACGCAAATAATATTTCCAAAGTTTTATAAAATCAAGATCGTTGCATAGAACAATCATGTTTTGAAATTTTTGCAATACTTCGGTATTCAAGTATTTTTTATGTAAAGTTAAATACCAAGTCCGCGTGTTATCGAGATTTGTGACCTGTGAATTCAGCACATGTATTTGGTTAATGCAGTGTCCAATCGGTATGGTTGGTTCAATAGGTTATCAGCTTGGAATATATTGTCCTATTGCTACTTCTTCTTCTAACCATCACTCACTCTCACATTCCTGTACATTATTTTTTCACTTACCTTCTTTATTGTGTAATTTATTTTTACACAAATTTAATACGCAGCAGACAAGCTCCATTCCTTCTCTCTCTCTCTCTCTCTCACTGCCCGACCTTCTGCTGATAATCATCGCCGAACAAACATATTTAGCCGTAATTGCGGTCATATGTGTGCATCGCGTTAGCTTTGGACAGCCCCAAGGGAATTTTTGCACGAAATGAATGTACAGTGTCCAGTCATAAGGTCAGGAGGTGCGGAAAAAAAAGTATTTGCTCCAAATTAAACATTACGAGTGCTCTGCGCGACCCAAACGCGGCCAGGCAAACCTGCGCCAGTCGTCGACCAAAGACTCGACCCGCGTACATTCGCAACCACAACCGCAAGGACCACTCGCAGTGCAATGTTGTTAATGTTGTTGTTGGTTAGCTGCTTAGCTATGATAGTGGTGGTGGTGGTGGTGTTCGCTATTCGCTGACCGCTAACCGCAGTAAATCACTGCCCATTGAGACGCGCCAACTGCCAGCAGGGCCCAGTGCCCAGTGACCAGTGACCAGCGGCAACCGGCAACCGGCGGCGACATGTGCATTTGTCGAGGTGCTTCCGGTCAACGGCAGCGACAAAATCTGAACTAAAGGCTATCAGCGAGTGGAATGGCGTTGGAGTATCGAGCAAGTGTGGCATTGCTAATGGGTGTGCAATGGGAGTGCTTGGTTCGGGGGGGTTTTTTCTACAGCATATGATGTTGAGGGGTTGAACTCATTCGCATGTGAAATGTCAGCGCTGCGACTGTAACAACAACAGCAACAATGTAAGCAGCGCAAAGCACACATTAAATTAGAGTTTATTTCGCAATTAACGCCTGTTGCTGCCACACCCACTGACACAGCCCTCCCTCACACCCCTTCCCGCTCCTCACTCGCTATTCACCGCGCTTCCGCTCTTCTCGTTCTGCTAATAACGTTGACAGAAATTAGTGCTTCCTGCCGCAATGCCGTGGCGTACAACTGTTGACAGCTGGCTTAATAGGCTGTTGAGAGCAATGCATCTGTGTGTGTGTGCGTGTGTGTGTGTGTGTTTGTGGGCGAGAGTGTGTGTGCGGTTGTGTGAGCGCGTGAAGTGGTTGGGATGCCTCGTGAAGATATTTGCGAAATTCATTCACTTCGGTACAATGGCATTTTCACTTAACGTGCTGTCGACACCTAACGGGGGGGAATGTTTCAAACACACACACACACACACACACACACACACACACCTATGCACTTATAAGTATATGTAATTACACACTTATACTTATGTACATATGTATGTACATATGTGTATGAACGGCACTTCAACGCTATCGCTGCGAAATGGCGCTAAAGTCAACCAGTTGGCTTTGTAGTTCAAGCAACTGACTTGGCTGTTCATTTGCGGTGTTCGCGCTTTAAGCGCCCACACCAACTCTGCCTGACTAAATGTTTAGTATTTCATTGCAACCGTGCGTTACAGGTGTAAATGGGAATTAATTAACCGCAAATACTATAAACATTGTCTCAACTTCATGAAAACACAAATAATCACACACCCACTCGTACATGTACGAGTATGTATGTATGTCGAAATATAAAATAGTCCTTAGGCTTTATTGAACACTGAAGTAGGAGCTTGAAGTGGCTGATAATTTGGATATACTCGTAGTCAAGACATATTTAACAGATTTAACCTCATTAGAGTTAATATTTTGACTTTTTCATTTATCTTAATTGTTAAACTTTGTTTTGATTTGATAAAAAACCAAAGAGTATTTAACATAGTGTGCTAAGTACTAACAGCGCCAGAATTCTAGAGCGTTACTATGTCAAACCTTATGAAATTTGTTAAACCCTAAATGTGTTCAAAGTGGCCGCTGTAGTCGAGTTGGTAGCGGTGCGTGCTATAACTTGATATGCCGGTGAGTTCGAGGTTCGAATCTCAGTCAGGGCAAGCAAAATGTCAAAAACAGAAAAAGTTTTTTCTGATAGCGGTCACCCCTCGGCAGGCAATGGCAAACCTCCGAGGGTATTTCTGCCATGAAAAAGCTTCTCATTAAATACATCTGCCGTTCGGAGTCGGCACAAAACTGTAGGTCCCCCATTTGTGGTATAATATAAAGACGCACACCACAAATGGTAGGAGAAGCTCGGCCAAACACTGAGCTATATAGTGTACGCGCCAAAATTATATTATATATACAATGCTTGAAAGAAAATTCAGAAAATAGGTGTATAACTAAGTAATGTCGGTTCGAACTGTTAGATGTCGCCCAAGCCTAAATATTTATCGAATGTATTGAAACTTTGATAGTGTGAAACGTCAACCTTAACTGTCATACCATCAAAGTTTCGCGCTAGTCGCACGGTTCAAAAGAAAGACGTTTTTCCATTGAATTTTCACCAGCGATGAAAAATTGAACTTTTCCAAGAATCCCAAGCGCAAGAGATCCTGGGTAGACCCTCGACAACCGTCAACATCGACTACTCGGCCGAATCGCTTCGACAGAAAGACGATGCTCTGCGTTTGGTGGGACCAAGAGGGTGTTGTGTATTATGAACTTTTAAAAGTCAGTGAAACGGTTAAAACGACACGCTCCTAGAAACAATTGATCAATTTGAACTGTGTGCTCCAGAAAAAACGGCCGCAATATCGAAAAAGGCAACAGAAAGTCATTTTTCTGCATGACAACGCTCCATCACATACGGCAAGAATCGGTTCGCGACACTTTGGCAGTACTCAATTGGGAAGTGGCCGCGCATGTGGCTTACTCACCTGCCCGGGCCCCGTCCGATTACCACTAATTCGCATCGGTGGGACACGCACTCGCTGAGCAGTGGTTCGATTCTTACGAAAATGTGAAAATTTGGCTTGATAATTGGTTTACCGAAAAAACCAAAAAGACTTCTATTGGCTTGGAATTCACAAATTGCGTAAAAGATGGGAAAAATGTGTGAAAAGCGAGGGAGCTTACTTTCAATAAACGATTCTTTATTTAACTCTTGAATTAAACTTAATTATACACTTGGTATAACGAAAAGATAACATCGTGCGCAATTTGTAAAGGCAAAAATGGCAATCAATTTCGTTTTCTTCTAGTGCCCAGAAGAGGTGCGGTGGAAATGGTTTGGAGTATTGGGCTGACTTGGCTGGCGTGAACCGGTTTCAAACGAAAGCTTATGAACCTAGATTGATCAGCTTTGTAGGATACACTTTAGAATAAAGTCTTTGAATAAATGTCAAATAGCAAAATGGGCCGAAATAAAAAAAAATTTTAAATTATAACTTAAAAACATTTGGTATTTTTTTATTTATGTAGTTGACTATGCTTGATTGTTCACTCTGTTGAAGTTTTAGCTGTTTTTTTCTTTGTATATATATATTATTATTATTATTATTATTTAGATACTAGTATGAATACCAGTACTAAAAAGAAGGAGGCTGTGTCAGAGACACGGCCATTAAGTTTAACGTAGAATACGCCATCCGATAAGACATAAAACATATGTATAATGATAATTTATAATGATAAATAATACAAGCAAATGAATTTCTTTATTTGATAGTTACTTTTGATGATATACATAAGCTTATGATAGGAAAATAGGATAAAAATGTTTTTAAATTATCAATTAAATTTCTCGCAAAAACGAAGTCAATGGTAGTTATCAATAGTAAAGATAAATGATAAATAACAGACCCAAATCTATTTGATTATTTGAAAGTTACTTTTGAGAATATAGGCTTATGATAGGAAAAATAGGATAAATATGTTTTTAAATTAACATTTAAATTTCTCGAAAAACTAAGTCAATGGTTGTGTTATCAATAGTTGTGGGAGCATCATTTCGAATATAATCCAAATTAAACGTATCGCTCATAAATTTCGCCAATCTAGTATTTGAAGTGATTTCTGTGTTAAAATCACCACCAATAAGCATACTGACATCTGTATCAACGGGGAAGTCTAAACGTCAACTTTCAGCTGTTGTCAAACAGCATCAATCACCAATGTTATTTTGCAGTAGTTGGCAGCGCTCTCTCTGCCTTTACTCTACAGTGCTGCACTGTGTTACCCACCACTACTACACACTCAACCAAACACCACACACATATTTGTTTGGATGTGTTTATAAAATTTTCATTTGAGAAATTTAAATTTTAGGAAGATATCAACCAATATGAAATGTATGTCAAACGAAAGCTAACATCTTCATTTGACTCAAAAAAATTTGTTAAAAAATTTATCTCGCCGTTTCCTTATAATTAAAGAAATAGAGATTACGAATATAGCTGCAAAAAAAGCACAAACTTTCACGCGTTACGAAGTTTTATAAAATTTTACTATTTGGTAGATACTTCACACTTTCTAGCTATAAACTTGCATACACAAACAAAAATTTAAAAAACCATTTATTTTATAGAAAGTAGGTAAAATAAAAATAAAGATTTTTAAATAAATATATGTACATATGTAGTTACATACATAATTGCGTTGAAAAAACTATTGCGAATGATTTCGTTTATTATTAGAATTCGGTAGTTTATTAATGCGGCATAGTTTTCCAATTCTATATTAATTGTTCACTTCCAAAAAAAAAATTGTTTCGTTTGTGGGTACTTTTCATGTTATTTTCTATAAAACTTGATTTACGTCTTTTTCTTTTTGAATATACTGAAAAGTAGACAAACAAATTTTAAATTATAAATGGCGTCTTTTGAATCTAAAGGTTTCTTAAATTAAATGAATCTAAGTTATTCTGATATATTTTAATTAAAAACAAGTAAGAAAAGCTAAATTCGGGCGAAACCGATTTTTATATACCCTCGCGATATATTTTTGCATGGGCGGTGCCCATAATTTCAAATCGCTGCTAGTAATAAACTTTACTCAATTTCTTCCATTAAATACTGAAAAACGAGTTTTTTGTACATATTTTTCAAAATTTCCGTTATATGGAAGTTGGGCGTGGTTATGGTCCGAATTCAAAAATTATTGACGGTGATAACAGCGATATCTAGGACAATATGTTCACCAAATTTTGTGACGATAACTAATTATGTTACTGAGAACGAAAAATAACACTGAAGATGGCACAACGCCGAAACTGGTTTGTTTCAAAACCAAATTTGACAAGGATCGACGGAAAATCGTTCCAAAATACATCACATACAAAAAAAATGTCATAAGTGGGCGTGATAACGCCCATTTTTCAAATACAAAATTTCTTAGTTCAAAATTGCACCAAATACCGAATTTCACTGAATTTGCTGTAATTGATACCGAAAAAACCAAGTTTTTGCATTTTTCAAAAACTTCCGTTATATGGGAGGTGGGCGTGGTTATTGACCGATTACCATTTTCAATACCAACCTACCCTGTAAACTATGTACCAAATTTTATCGAGATATCTCAATTTTTACTGAAATTATTGTAACCTCGGGAAGGCGGACGGACGGACAGACAGTCAGGGCTAAATCGATTCCTGTTTTCATTCTGATCATTTTAGTATATAAATGTCTATATCTATCTCGATTATTTTTTGCTGTTACAAACAAGCGAACAAAGTTATAATACCCTTGTGTACAAGTACGCTCGGGTCTAAAAAAAACCGAATTGTGCTCTTAACAAAATAAAAAAGCAAATTTAAATAAAAAAATTATAACAAAAAAATAAAAATGGAAATTTTTTTATTTATTTTTTGCGCTGTGCGAAGACTGGTAAGTCAGAGCTATGGGTACGAATCCTGATGAAATGTGGGGGACTCTGAAAGAAGAGCAATTTAATAAATTGTTTGCTTATGAAATTTAATGAGGAAGTGACCAGTTAAGAGATAGATAAAACTATGCACCAAAAACCTTCGATGAGCATCTTCAGTCGTAGTGCAGAGGTGGTATATAAAATTACAAAAAAAGCTATGACTAATATTTTAGAATAAAAAAACTCTCACTAAATACGTATACATTTATGATGATATTTACAAACTTACACTTTTTATTTGATTGTATGTAGATTGTTATTTGCACTACAGCTTTGTTTTATGAATATACCCATTGGTCTATAATACTTATGCCTGTTCGCGAAACATTTCAACACAATTGGAAAAGGATGGGAGAGGAGAAAGAAAGTTATTCAGTATGAAATATTTAGTATATTAATATAAAATAGTACGAGTACATGTAAAGAAGAGTATATTCTACTTAGTATTTAAGGAAAACTTCTTCTAGTGCCGACGTGAGTGGTTCACACGAAACTGGTTACACTGCGCTGTTTGTCCTGCATACCAAAACTAAACTCATCACGCCAACTTAAGTATTGCTAAGTTATGTTATGTTATGTTTGGAATGTTGTACAATGTTATGTTATGTTAAGTAATGTTAAGTTAAGTTAAGTTGTGTTATGTTATATTAAATAATGTTAAGTTAAATCATCTTATGTTATATTTTCTAATATCTGATGTGATGTGGTGATGTTATGGGATGATCTGTTATCATACGGTAATACGATGTAAAGTGATGTAAAGTGATTTGATGTTTTGATACGTTGTGATTAGAAGAAATGAAACAAAACGGAAGAAAATAAAAATAAAATGATGTGATGTGATGAGATATTGTCAACTGATAGTTCTATGTGCTGTGATGTGTTCATTGCGGTAACTACTTGTAAGTATGTGATATTGCAAAATTTGATAGAAGTGCTTGTCTTTATTGAAGTGTAACTTCTATAGCGGTGGTTTGAAACTCAAAAATCAACACAGGGAATGAAACGGAAGTGGTGGGAGCATAAATGGTGGAATAGGAAATGCACCTAATTTTTTGGTAAATACTCACTAAGCTTGCCTGAAGTCACCTTACTTATACTCAGTACTCTTAAATTCAATACACCGAAATCAACCACACTGGACTCAATTATTTTCACCTCATCTCCATGAGCTTATCTTATTTCAGCTGGATTCACCTGATCTGATTTCAACTCCTTTCGCCTTACTACAGCAATGTGAAGTAAATATGAAACAAAATTGATTTCTTAAATTTTACTCGTATGAGTAAATATGTATTGCATAACACAAACTTTAGTATGATGGCAACTTTTCTAAGACTGCGAATATTGTAGAGCCGGTAGTTAAGTAACTATGAACGAGAGCAATGCAATGTCACCTAAGTTTTGAGTACACATCTAAGCATTTAAAAAATAGCAGTCAAATAAAGGCATGAATATATATACTTAGCAATTCAATTGTAATAAAATCTACTGCTATTCTCTAACACTTCACACACAAGTCATATACTGAAAAAAAAAAAATTGGAATGACGCCGGTACTTTCTGCTCTACGGCCTTGACTTTCGCTTTCCGTATTATTGCTTCCTTTTCTGTTGACTATCGCCCTCTCAAATACATATTCGTACATTCTTATAACATATTAATTGTCTACAAGCTACAACTTGCACCTTTGTACTACTCCGGCGGGCCCACAACAAAGTCGCCGGTGCTAATCCTCATTTAATTTTAAAGTTCGAAGGTGTTGAAGATAATTTCTGAGCCACTCAACTTAGCGCAGCTGAGGCAACATGCAGTGCCAGCAGACATAAAGAAGCAAAAAATGGGTAGCTGAAGCTGAAGCTTTTGTCTTATTAAGCTGGATTTTTGCTGGAGTAAGCATACACACATATTTAAATTTTATATAGAGTAGTGTGTTTGTGTGTGTGTACGCCCTGCGCGCATTCATGTGTGGTTACGTTCGTTCAATGTTCATAAAAAATATTTTATGGCAATGTCTTCTTACAGGAAAAAGGCTGCATAGCAATGCGTTGTACGTGAGTGCGCGTGTGTGTGTGTGTGTGTGTGTGTCACCTGCACTGTGGTAAGTGGCAACGTTACCACATCGCATCGCTCGACGAGATAAAATAAATGGTTCCAGACATTGTCTTATGAATAAATTGTTATGGAAATCGAATTAATGAGTGCTGTGAAAGCGCCCCCAACTAACCGAGCCTTGCGACCCAGCTCGGCGAAGCCAAGCGACCTGCCAGCCAAGTCAGTGAGCTGCTGCAGTTGCAAGGCAAGCAAATTCATTTCGCTTGTCGATTAAACGGCTGATATATGTACGAGTATGCATGTATGTGTATATGTATTATAAAGATGTGAATGTATGTATGTATGTAGTATGTGCGGAAGTGTGCTTGTGCGCTAAGGTTAATACCTGAGCTTATTTGCCTAACTCTTTCGCTCGAACGTAATTAAATTATGCGTTCACTTTGAGCGCCTTTAAAGTTCTTATCTCATTTTTGTTTTATTTATTTTTGTTTTTTGATATCATAGAGTCGCGGGTTTTCGGTTTCACATTTTCCCTGTAATTTTCACAAGACTCCTAAAAAGACATCTACCAACAAATATTTGGCTGTGAGCTAACGCATTTATGCATTGGTTGCCAAGTGAGATGGCAAGTAAAATTAAGAGAAATTTAATCAAGCTACCGAGAAGGTGAAAGAGTTAATGAGTAGCGCTGTTCTGTCACCAAATTTGAATTTTAAATTTCTGTTTCAATTTCCGAAGAAACGAGAAGGTTTTTGAAGTGGCAAGTACGAGTATGCTAAATCGAAGCGATAGCTAGACAGCTGCATTGCCATGACAGTCATCGACAGTATCTACATAATTATGCAAAAATTTTGGTTTTCTAGTAGTCACTTTTCAATAGGTTGTACGACCTGATATGATATGGTAATACATATTTATCTATGTATATGTGAGTGAAGGAAATGACGGAATGTATGAAAAGTTTCAAGTTTAAGTTTAGTTTATAAATAGTAATAATACAATTATTTTAAAAAATATTAAAAATAAATAAAAAATATAAAAAAGTCTGCCCAATATACATATGTACAATATACATTAGCTACTTGATCAGACCCAAAGTTTGGGTTAGTCATGCAAAGAATTTTTTGTTATGGTATTTGAACTGTTGAACTCATTTACTAAAGAGTTTAATGTCTTACCTTAGAGAAAGCTGTTAGCGACATTAGAAATGTTCAAACCTACAGCGGTTACTTCATCACCGCTCGAAATAAATTTAGTTTTGAAAATGTGTCTTTTCATATTTCCAAAAAAAAAACTGGCATTAATGTCTTCATAATTTTATAACTCGTTGTTATCTTTTGCCTGCCGGGAATTTTCTTACGAATGTTGACGCGATCCTTTTTTGTTTTTAAAGACCATAGATGACCTTTCCAACTTCTCGGCTCATTCAGCAGATGTGATATATATGTACATACATATGTACATACATCGATTTGGGAACTTGGCTATGACAAGAAAGGCATTCAAATATTGTCAACATTTCGTTTCCACCAAATCAGACCTTTCTGCAAAAGTTAAACATTTTTTTAAGCCACTGAATAAATTCTGAAGCTCTTTCACACATATCAGTCACGTCAACGTTCCGTCACCGTCACCGTCACCGTCACCGTCACCGTCACCGTCACCGTCACCGTAAAGCGTAATGAAGTTTGTGACGACGCCAGCTCAGTATATATTGTAATATTTAATTTTTAAGTAGAGCTTTATGTTTTTTATTATTACTTTGCGGTGCTTGGCTACGCATTTTTCTACGAATTTGTAACGCAGTTTGACAATTTATGGAGGAAATTGGTTTCGATTACGTAAAATATTAAATGAAAGCTTCTGGTTTTGTCGAAAATCAAGAAAGTCGACTTAACGCATTTGTAACTATTTCTATTTAAATTCATTCCGAAGTCGCAAAGTAACTTCTTCAACTACATATTTTTGCTAATTCTTGCTAACTGGCGCGTAAATTAGGAAGACTAAATTAACCAAACAAATATTGTACTTGGTTTTCTCAACGTCTAGGAAGATGGGCCTCCTCGTCCGTCATGTTGAAGTACTTAAGGACTCAGGGGCGGATATAGTACTCAAATTTTTTTTTTATACATATTTTGAAATTTTCGAAAACAATAGAATTCAAATGATTTTTAGTATATATTATGCGTACTTTTGTTCGTCCCGAAGCATAAATAGTACATTATTGAACGAATTCTTCACATATACATGTCAAATATACATAAACTTTTATGGAGGTACTGCACACCGAAATCAATTACAGTTGAACGAAATTTAAAAGAATACGAAAATTTTCATATGTTTTATAAGAAAGCGAAAAAGCTTAATTTGTCTCACGAAAAGCGTCTATAGCCATTTTCATTCGGCCCCCCTCAAAAGACTTTCTGAATCCGCCTCAGTAAGGAGTATGGTTCGTCGATATTCACTGCTCAGTTGCCTACTTTGAATAAAAGGGATCTAACACACTATTAAAACGAGTGTATGGGTTAGTGAATAATTTTATTTGTAAATCAAATGTATGAGTTTGATGGATGTTTGACTAAAATTAAAATAATTGTGGTATCAAATTAGCTGGTTATTAACAAAGATAAAATTTGCACAAGCAATAAAACAGCAAATGAGTAATGAAAGTGGAAGACACTGCTTTATTTCAAAATTTCCAAAAAAAAAACTTATATGCCGGTGCAGAGATTGAAGGGCAGAAGTAAATAGTGAAAAACTACTTTCAAAATTTTAAAAATTTTATTAACCTTCTACCAAAGGTGGCCTTATTAACCAAAAAAAAAATGCTATAAAAAATACTGAAGACACCATTAAAAAGGGATAGCGAAACCAAGAAAGTTAAAATTTTTTTCTTGTGGTGATAAAACTTCAACAAAAGGCAAAAAGTGAAATTTCGTAAATTTTTTTAACGCGTGTAAGTCAAATCATTAAATAACACAGACACGCAATTTGAACAAACAATTTGACCGCGTAAGATTTCTTTTAAATGATGATTCCTAACTAAAAGCAGTCCTCCACTTACTCAAAATAAAAGCAGCGTGATTGGTGAGTCCGGGACTTAATGAAAGTGTTTCTGTACAAGTAGACTCAGATGTGCTAGAAAAAAAAAACGTTTGGTAGAACTCATTTAAATCGCCCATTTCATAAGGCAAATTCTCATTAAAAGCCTTTGAATTTGAAATTTTTAAAATAAATTTTATTCAAAAATTATTTTGTGTATCAGCTTAGGTTTGACTGAGTGTGTGAAAACTAACAACTAAAACATATTAAATTGTGTGTATTTAAACATTTTCGTCTGGTCCTTTTCGTGTAAATATTTGGCAGTTTCCGTGACTACACAAATTATTGTCGACGATATTTCCTTCCTGTAACTTTGATATTTCGCTTCCTGCCAGAATGCTAACAGCGCATTTCCTACCCACTTCCCCGCGCATGTGACATCATCATCCACACCGTCATCCCTCTCACTCTTTTTTCATACACTTACTAGAAAATTTCGCAAGAATTTCACTGCTTTTTAGAATGTTTTTTTTTTTTATTTTTTTATTCTTTTATGCGAATGCTTTTTGTGTATTTATTGTATGAAAGTCAATTGAGATCAAATCATTTGGAAGCAAAACAGTTGATATGCTGCGCCAATTGACAAGCACTCATACGCACATCATAACACACACAAATACATACAAATGTACATTCGAAAACACACACACACATACACACATTCGTCTATATATTTAGTATGAATGTCATATGGGAATTCCTTGCTTGAATGAATGAATGCCTTTGTTGCGATGTGTGTGTGTGTGGTTCGGCTGCGCTTGGCAAAGCGGCACAGTGGCATTGCCAATTGCTCAATTCAATTTCCGATTGAGTGCGCGCTGCTGCCTCGATTGAATCACTTGATCCGCTCTTGCACCTTTGACTTGCTGCCTGACGCAAACTCACTACCTCTCACTGAGTCGTTCGCCTTTTGAGAAGTTATTGTTTGCTGTCAAATGTCGCATTTACTTGGCGTTTCGATGGCGCACATTCGTGAAACACACACACACACACACACACACGCACACACACACTGTTACACTTTTTCTTACAGGTAAGTCAACTTTATGTTGAGGATTAGTTGGATAATGTAATTTGTCGTATTTTTGACGATTGCATTTGCTGCGTTGCTATTAACATTTTTTATTGTAAGCTTACCTATGTTATTGTGCCTATTTTCTTTTTGTTCGTTCAGCGTAATAGGCCCATTATGCGCACCATAAACGGAAAGATATCCTTAAAGGACTCTTCCATTTCCACTTGATCAGCCCATTTCCGCCTCATTTGTTTGCTTTGTATGGGAATTACTGAAAATTATCGTCTTACCGTTGTCCGTTGTTGCTGTTCCTACTGACTGGATTTAAATTGGTGGTTACACAGCTCTCCTCCTCCTCTTACTTTTTTTTATTTTCTTGCAATTGAGCTAATAAATACCAAGCGAAGGCGATTAGAATCGATAAAAAATAATTTCCCTATAATTTTATTTAGCATTTATATATTTAATTCAGCCGTGGTGTCTCTCCTACAAAGATCTTTCGTATTCAAATGTAAATGTACATTAGCGAACTATGAACATTAAAGGTGATTGAACTAAGTCGTTTACAGCAGATTTTCAAGACTTTTTCCTAGTATTTTAAATTCTTACATATTTCGAAAAGCGGGGTTTTCAACAAGGAAAGAGTTTTGAAACATTTTGGCCGCTAGCGAGCAACAGCCTTGCTTGATTGAAATTTACTGCGCAACTCACTCGTAATTTTCGCTGTCAACGTCTTGCGTGCGAACACGCGTCGTACCCAACGGTTACTGCGCTGTTGGCGTCGCCCAGGCATGTTCATAATAAATATAATAAAAAGTATACATAAATTCAGGTTTGCAAAATTATTTAGTAAATATGCAATAAAAATAAATAAAGGTCCTTCAGTTTCTTTATGAATATATTTAAGGCTTAAAATTACAAAGTGAAAAATCATTTTTTTTTTACAAATGGATTCCAACTCAGGATGTTCGTCCTGGTTTTATTTAGTAGGTATATGTGGCTGTCACCGTTGCTTCTGCGACCCACTTAGGCCATGATTGGAGGCCCGTTGTGATACCACTAGCTAAGCGTTCATTTCCCTTTGCTGAACCATTTTGAGCTCTTGACGAATCTTGCCAAGCATCTTGGGTCTATAGAACCTAATTCTCCGAGGTCTCCAAAAAGTGGTATCCCTAGAAAGCGTAGCCTGTTCTTGCTAGCGCTGGACAGTTGCATAGAAGATGGAAAACAGTTTCATCCTCTTCAAATTTTTGCAGCTTGTACAGCATCTGTGAAAGGGTACACAGAGACGCCTATGAGGCAGTGGTTGCCTATGAGGCAGTGCCCCGTAAGGGCTCCAATGACCTGAGATATATCATCCCGTTTTAAGGTGTACAGACCATGGGACCGTTTACGATCCCATCTAAGCCAAGTCTGCCTAGATATCCTACAAGTCGTGGTCTGTGCCCACCTCTCATTTGCACGAGCATAAGCGTATTCTTTTAAGAGCAGCCTGCAAGTACCAAAGGGCATACCAATGCGTTCTTTACCACTAAGAATCTGCCTGGTTGTCCCTTTCCTCGCAAGTTCATCCGCTATACAGTTACTCTAGTAAAGAGTACCAACTCCACTTTTTCCGAGTTGACGCTAAGACCACATCGCGTGGACCAGTTCCCTACAGCGCGGAGTGTTCCTTGTATCAAATCACACTAGGTCTGCGGGAACTTGCCCATGTATGCTATGACGATGTCATCTGCATATGCGACAACCCTGGCGGCACCCCATTCCGTCTCTCGCAAGAGTGAATTTACAGTTACATTCCAGAGTGGGGGTGAAAGTACACCACCTTCCGACTTCTGCTGTAATCTTTCTACCTAAGAGTATTTGCTCTATAATTTCAACCAGGGAGTTTTCTACACCAAGTCCTTTTAAGGCCTGGGTTATAGCCCCCGGATTAATGTTGTTAAAAGCCCCTCAATGTCAAGAAAAGCTACGAGGCAAAATTCCTTGTGACTAAAAGATCTCTCAATATAGCTGACTAGGGAATGTGTCTGTGGACCTTCCCTTTAGGTAAGCATGCTGGTTATTTGACAAAAGTCTTTTATCGATTGTGAAAGAGAGGTCTTATTCGCGTTCGTATGTGATACCATTGGTACGTAGTTTAGTTTAAAGCAGGCCCTAAATATACTTAGGAGCCATTTAGTAAATCCAACAGTTTTTTGATTTTTTTTTTCTTGCGTTCGCAAATAAAAAATATCAAATTGGTTTGCCAAAGTTGATACGAGTTTTTTATAGCGAAGGTATTTCTGCCATGAAAAAGATTCTCATTAAATACATCTGCCGTTCGGAGTCGGCACCAAATTGTAGGTCCCTCCATTTGTGGTTGAATATAAATAAGACGCACACTACAAACGGTAGGAGAAGCTCGGCCAAACACTAAGCTATATAGTGTAAGCGCTAAATTATTATTATATATTAATATAATTTTTTTTGCTTTATAGAAAATATATTTAGGCAAATTTTGATATACACGTGGAATCTATATTGCTGGTCGCGTTTACTGTTGGCATCAAATTAAACTAAAATACTCAAAATCACAGCTTTCATCAAAATTTCATCAAAATATTATATACTGCCTAGACTAGCATATTTTATTATTTCTTGTTATACATATATAACATAGTTTTCAGTTAAATAAGCTTAAAAGATGTTCTGAAAAAAATTTGCAACTACAGCGACTCAAAATATGAACAACAAAATTTACAAAAGACGTTACCCAGAGAAATACAATTGCAAGTTTATATTGGAACAAATACACATTTTATTTTAAAACCATCGAAGGAAAAACAAAAATAAAATTAAAAATGCATCTTCAGTATTTATTTGTGGATTTGCGCAGTAACGTTCAGCAGCACTCTCCGAACACTTCAGTATCGACGCGACCATCAAATCGCTTTTCCACCCTACCAATATCCTAGTGGAATCGTTCCCTATGTGCGTCACTGAAATCGTTTTTTTTTTTTTGTGTGAACCTTTATATTTTTTTGTATAAATATATCCAACGTTAAACCTGGAAAATACCTTCGCCTACTTTATTGTAAGATTAATTAGTAATTTGAATGTGTTGCTCTATATCAAAAAATAAACAAATCAAAAAATATTAGGCGTCGCCGAAAGAGTTAAAAATTCTGATTTAATTTATATAGAGAAAAAAATTTTACTTAAAACAGTTTTCTTATATAGTACACTTTTTTAAAATTATTTTTAGAAGTTTTCTTAAGCGAAACACAGTTTGCCGAATGAAAAATATTGATTTTCAAGAAATCTAAAACAAATTATAAAAGAAACTTTTTTTTTACATTTTTAAACAAATATAAGTGTTATATTTTTATCGAAATAATTTGAGTATTGTTCATGTTAACATGAGAGCATTTAAATTTTACTTATCTTTTTTCGTTTGGTGTTCCCATATTTTATGATTTAATTCTTAAACAAACCATAAAAGTTCTTGTCATTGTTGGACTAACACGTTTCTTTTAGAAAAGGCCGCTAAATTGTGCTTTAACCAAATCATTGATTTCTTGATTTCACCACTAATCGAGGAATTTTCTACAATTTAGATTTTTTTAAAAACCGGATATGATTTCCATATAGTAAATAATTGGAAAAAAGACAAAAAAAACTGGATTAATTGATTACACCCTTGCTTTAAGTGTGGTTTAGAGCAAAATTGAAATAATCTTCAGCTACTTTTAAAACTCTCCAGCAATAAATAAATAACTTGTAGGGAAGTCAAGTAAGCCACTCTTGTTTCACATTTCATACACAATTTAATCTTTTATGCAGCCTTATCAATACCGAAATGCTTGCCGTCAGTAATCATACACTCTCACACACACACACACACACACACATGTACGGACACATACGAATACAACGTCTTTATATGTAGCTGCCGGAAATCCTGTAACAACAGAAACCGCCTGTCGTCACCCTCGTCGCGCTTTACTCACTACATTCAAAATTTTCTAGCTGAGGTTTTAATTTATCCCAAATTAATGAAAATAACCAAAAATTTCTACAAACCATAGACCAAAGCATACGCAGACAAACAGACACACACACACAAACACTTTGCACATCGATTGGAAGTGAAGGCAGTAAATTTGATATATTTATGTGTTTATCCGTCAGTTGTGTGTGTGTGTGTGTGTGCGGATGTGAGGGGATTGCGAAAAGGTCGGCTGTGAAATAAAATTAAGTAACCCAAATGACGAGCGCTCACACAGATGAACGAAGTGTGGTTTTTGTGTGGTATGAGTGTATGCGAGTGTGTGAGTGCATATGCAACAAAATGTGTATGAGTCAGTCCATCAAAGCCACCAGATAATGTAGCAAATGCGTTGGAAGAATGTTGAAGAATCAAAATCAGTTGGCATTGTATAAATACACGATTTTGCAACTAACTGGTATCCCTTGCTTTGCTAAAAGGCAAAACCAAGCAATGGACTAGACAAAGCGCCTAGTTGTATGCTCGTAAAATAACTGCTGATTGGAAATCTTGTGGGGATACGAATGGATAAGTGGCAGTGAGTGGAGATGTGTACGGGTTTTCTGCCTTTAAAAGCCGTCGCGGAGTGTAGGGGATGCAGCGAAAAGGAGAATGAAAAAAAAACATAATAGTTACACAATTAATGCTTTGGCTTCTACAGCTGGAAGATCGGAAAAGAAGAAATCGCTGTGATTTTCTACGTAATTGCAAATAAGTGTGTGCATTTAGGTGTTTATTATTGGCTATGTGAAGTGCGAGTATCTATGCGGCAATGTCGATGTATACGAGCATGTATGTTTGGGTGCAAAATTGCGGCACGAACAAAATTGAAGTTTGTTCTGTTCGCCCTTTAAGCTTTGTATACGTTTATTTAGAAGTACGTGCTCAAGAACTCCTTTGGCTTTAAGTGGGAAGAAGTTTCCTCGGCGCATGCTATTCGAGAGTAGAAGTGAAATGTTGTTAGCAATATGAGCTACTATATGGTACTCTCGTGCAGACTTATGTATTTTTTAAATCCAAAATAAATAATTAATTTAAAATTTGAAAACATATTTTCATATTAGTTATGCTAAGTAAGCAAATTTCACATTTTAGACGCATTTAGACGCATTTGTTAAGTGATTTTGTGAATTCCCTCAAAAACCATGAACCGCACATCACTCACAAATTTATTTTAGAACTGATTTTTACGAAATATTTGTAAGGTTTGTTCGCCTATAATGTTCCTTCTCAAAATTTTTACAATTATTTTTTAAAGATGTAATAATTTACTTAGTTTGGTTCAATGTTTGTAAAAATAAGTTAGAAGTAGGCAAGGGCACACTCAAACTTATACCAAAATTATTAGATAATATAATCAATATCTGTTTGTTGAAAATTTTGTGAATTTGTGAATAGGCTTACAAGCTTCTGACTCACAATCGAATAAACTTTAGTTTTTTTTTTAAATCAGGCAAAAGAGAAGAAATTTAAACCTGAAAAGTTTGCCAACTTTATATCTTCCACAGAAAATCGGTCTGTAGTGGTGGTTCCAGAGTGAAATTTGGTGTAGGGGAACTTTAAAATAATTTTATCTTTTTCAAAAAAATCGGATTTTAGTGCTACATTGGTAGCAGCATTAAAGAAGATGCAACCCTGCGGTATATTTTGTGATTTGTTATGGTCCATCACTCTTCAAAATTGATATATCAATTTTGACGAGTTTGATCATTCTAAATGTAAACAAAATATACGCGTGCCTACATTTTGCATGAAAAACTCATTTGTTTTCAATCCCAACAGTGCAAGACGCATCATACTATAAACGGATTCTCAGGAAGCATTGCGCCTGATCACAAAATTATGGAAATACTCACTGGCATTCCTTCAAAAATGCAAAAAATGGTCGGAATGCACACAACTGTTTGCAGAAAGCGGCATACCGAAGCTATGTTCTGGACATTAAAAACAATATCCAACCTTTCTCCGTCTTTTATAACACAATGTCCCATTTCTGAGTATGTACATATCAAAGTACATACATTTCTGTGTATGTATATATCAAAGTACATACGTATGTATGCTTCCAAATGACGTTAACGCAAAATTTGTATAAATTAGAAATTATAATTATACAAAGTGTAAACAAAGATTGTTTTGTAAACAAAGTTTTTTTTCTACCACGGGTAAATGGTAACAAAATCGGCAAACAAAAAATAATTACAAAATCTACGGTAATATTGAGAAACTGCAAACTTGCAGCTTGTTAACTGATTGTATAACTTTTTCCTTTAATGAAAAGTTTAAGTTTTCGTGAAAATACTGTAGAATTTTTATAAAATGTGCGTAATGCTATTATAATATTTTGGTTTGATTTTTTTTGTTTGTGTATGACCAATATGCTGTTAAAAAAGTATGCAGAAAATGTAAGGGGGGTATTCTTTAGAGACCGCAAAATGACGTACATATTTTTATAATTTTTGTCAAAACAAGACTATTGAACATTTTTGCAAGTTAAACTAGAGGATATAATCAATAAATTGACGTTTTTACTTTGTCAAGAGTTTATTCAAATTATAATAGTGCCGCTTCAAAGTTGAGCCTGCAAAAAAACGTTGCTTTGATGTTGCAGCGATTTTTCTCGTTTAAATCAACTGAAACAGAAAATTCAACTTTCTTTGTATTCACTATCCGGAACGAGAATATAAACGATAAAGTTAACATTTACAATTTTACACTTCGTTAAATGACGATATACGATTTTTACCATGTTTTCGATATTTAAACAAACGCAATCGAATTAGTATTTTTCTAGTTATTGTGGCGACTGTTTTGAAAATAATGGTTCTGAGAAAACCGGGTTGAAAGATTCATGAAAACATCACCGTGCACTGTGCATAATTCAATTTATGGCTTCGTATCTCGAAAATGTTTAAGATCGAGTAATAATATCGACGAAAATATGCAATAAAAAAATCGAATTTTTGAACCGTCTCAAGTAGAATACCCCTTAAATGATCGAGAAACATATGAATATGGAAAATATTCTTTTATTATAAGATTTATGCAAATAAACTCTCATTTTATATGTACATGTGTATGTCGTTGTCCATATTGAGTGAACTATTTTTATTAATTATTTTGAACCATTTATTGATTCGGCGGAAAAGAGAAAAATGCTTTATTAGCTGAAAATTTGCAAAATAAGCGAAATAGACCGGATTCAATTTACAACTCAAATTGCTATGCCAAAGCGCTTATACCGCACTCAGTTTCAATTCTCGTTGTTGTACAAAACTCTACCAAAACCATCGATGACTTTGTTTATAAGTTCGATGTTACATTTTGAAGAGTGTGTTGGCAAAGATTATATAGTGAGTGCTCTTCACACTTTGGAAGTGTATGATTGTTTCTACGACTTTGACGGCAACCACATGTTCTGGATTTTCAACGTCCAATTTTTAGCTAATAGTGGGAATTTGCATTCCAGAAAATTTCAGCAAAATTATTTCATACATAGTTTCTACGATTGTTGGCACTAATAATTTATTTAATATATCTATCTTTGTTGTTGTTTAAATACATATACATATCTACCTACATAGTATACTTGTTGTACCTAAAAAGAAAACCAAGCTCATTTTAAAAATAATAATTAAACTATCAATAATTACAAAATTGTAAAGATTTCTGATGCCTCCAAACGGAAAATAAGAAATTCATCATTGCACACTACGGTCACTAGATATGACGAGTTTTGGTTTAGAGTAATTCTACAATTCCATGCATTTTTTGCTTCTTCAATTTCTGGGAGAATGATTGTTAACTAAAGAAGCAAATATTTTTTTTTTCCGAAGAAGCAAAACAAAACAATTACGCATTGACCTTGAAACACACAAAAACAATGCGATTTTTTTTTTGATACTTTTTTAATGCAAGTTTAACCGATTATGAGAAGCATTACATTTCCGCAGTATTTTTGGTTTATTTTTGTATAGCCTTGAACTCGGTACATATCGCACCGGTTTTCTAATATAAGACTACATATTCTCTATTTTTAAAAAGACTTTTTGCCTAAATGCATTTCCTGTAAGGAAACTTGTGTCGTAATTGTATTTATTACTAAACCTTCATTTTCGCATTCTGATGTATTTCTCAATTCACTTTAAGAGCTATTTAATTCCCAACCGTTGCTTCACTTACTTACTTACTTAATTGGCGCATTAACCGCCTAAGCGATTTTGGCCGAGGTCAACAAAGCACGCCAGCTGTCCCTATATCGTGCTAACTGGCGCCAATTGGAAATCCCAAGTCCAGCCAAGTCTTTTCCACGTGGTCTTTCCAACGCAGAGGAGTTCTTCCTTTTCCTCTGCTACCACCCGCGGGTATCGCATCAAAAACCATTTGAACGACGTGACCTAGCCAGCAGAGCCCCTAATTCTTAATCTGCTGCACTATGTCTACGTCATTATACAGCTCGTACAGCTCATCGTTCCATGGTATTCGACGACGCAAAGACGCAAAGGTCCATAAATCTATCAGTCTACACAGTCCGAAGAAGCACTTATTGGCAAGAGTGATCCTACTTTGGAATTCGAGGCTGACATAATTATTGATGTTAATGCTGGGTCCTAAGTATACGAAGTCGTCTACTTTTTTTAAAGTTTTAACTGTCAACAGTGATGTTTGATCCCAGTCGTGAATGTGCCGACTGTCTATTTGATTACAGGATATACTTCGTCTTGCCCTCGTTCACCTCCAGACCCATTCGCTTTGCTTCTCTATCTAGTTTGGAGAAGGCAGAACTAACTGCGCGGTTGTTAAAGTCGATGATGTCAATGTCTGAAACCTCGATTGGCATCAAACGGCTCGGAGAGGTTCTTCCCAATTCTGATGGAGCTGGTGGTCTTGCTCAACGTCATTTTCCATAGCCGTATAAGTTTTGCCGGGTGCAATGGGGAAAAAAGAACTTCCAATGAAAATGAAAACAAAGCCTCGGATGAGTTGCTTCACTTATTACAAAATATTCCCTGAAGCCCAGTTGCGGATCTAGAGGCTGGGCTAGAGAGGCTGAAGCCCCCCCCCGCCGTCCTTTTTTTCATTCGAGTTATATAGGTCTAACAGTAAACCAGCTATGGGACTTTACAATATTTTTGCAGCTGTCATTATAAGCAAATGAACATTTTTAACGCTCATAAGACCCGGAAAATTATGATAATAAATACAGAAGAAAACTTCGCCGAAGAAAGAGAACATACGTACAAAACAGTATTCAAATTTACATATAGTGAGTGGCGAAGACAGAGATTTCAATAACCCGCCTTCATTTATATTCAAAAAAGAGAATAAGTTTTTACGTAAAGAAATGATTTACTAATTTATCATTGTCTCTTTGACAGATCTATGATCTACTACCCCTACATAGATCACATAATCACTTCTCTGAATTTGAGATTTAAGGGGGAGTTTTTGAAAATTTAGCCTTTAGAGGGACTCATTCCAGCACATCATACTAAACATTCGATCGGTGACTGACGCTCAAATTTACAACAAGGCTTTAAGATGTCGCAGTGAAACAGAACTGATATCTGAAATTCTCCAATGGCATCAATCAGTATTGCAAAAAGACGGTTTTAAAACGGCTGAAACGGCAATTGGCGTCTTGCAAATTTTAAAATCAAATAAATGTCTTTCCTTTTTTCCAAACATTTCTATACCTTTGTAGTTATTTGCTACTACTCCTGTGACTTCAGCCACAGCGGAGCGAACTTTTTCATTGCTGCAACGTGTGAAGAGCTATTTAAGAGTTACTATGACAGAGAATCGACTCAATGGTTTGGTATTAGGCAATGTTCATAAGGATACTGAAATTTCAGTGGAAGAGATAGTAGACACATTTTGCAAGATCAAAACTAGACGTCTAGAAACTTTAGATTGGGCGGTGGACGATGAGTCTGACGAATAACAATGAGATTATTTTTAGCATAGTTCACGAGAGATTGACGTCTATTTTCATGTGTATAAATTCTAATTTTCATAATCGATTATTTGAATTTATTGTACGAATTTTATTTAATATGTAATACACGTATAATATAGACTACGATAAAATGCCGATTCCAAATTTCTCACTCCAGCTCTTCCCGATTCCTAATCCTAGATCCGCCACTGCTGAAGCCGATTTATCAATGTATATTGTAGTAAGTAAGATTACACACACACACAAATTAACATTAATAAATCGCTATTTAATGTACATATGTATGTATAAAGTAAATTTCAAAATAAAAAAGAACTTTGAAATTTCGGTATACCACACAAAAAGTTCAGCATATTTATAAATTATTTTCAATGAATATATTTTGAATCTTTTTTTTTTTTTTAAGTGTAATAAGTAAGTTAGTACAATGTTATATTAAACCATTATTTTGAAGAGACATTTCCATAGTGCCAGAAATTTTTTCTTATTTTAGTAATGGTCTTTCGCTGGGATTACCGATTAAAATTAAGAATCTTACACAAATAAAATATTAATTTCCTATTAAAGTCAAAAGTTTATCAATTCAAACGCTGGTATAATATTCGAGTAGTCGTTCACCGGAAATCTTAGTATTAAGTTTGAAGAAAATGCAGTAACGGATATGAACGCAATAAAAGAAAGATATAGCGATGTCGGTTTTCGATAAATAATATTAACAATAGATAATTAAAAAATATTGCAGTAATAATTATGAAAATAATGAATTTATTAAACCATTTTTCACAAGAAATCGAATTATAATTTTTTTGTCTCATAAACATTTCAGCTGAACTCTGAAACGGCTGAGTAAAAATGCTTTTTTGATCAGCAGAATGCAAAAGCGGTCACCATGACCGAATTGGTGTAAGCTACCAATCAGAGTACCGCGGTGCAATTCTCAATGTCAAAAGCAAACCTCTTACTCGGAGTCAGAGTCAAACTAATGAGCTCTCGATTTCTAATACAACTCAAAACGAACGCCGAAGAAGCTTACTAAAACATCTAGCCATTTAATATATGTATGTATAACTAGGTAAGTATGTAGGTGCCAAATTACTAGATACGTTAAAAGTTATTAAAGTCTTAACAGGCAATTCAATAATAATTTGCAACAGAAAAAACTGGCTTATTGAAATTAAAAACGTTTCACATCACTAATTTTCCTCGTTACTAACACCGTACAAGTTCATTTGCAATAAATCCAGCTGTAGACTTAAGACCAAAGTGCTTGTTGAATAAATACTCAAATCACTTTACCTGCTACAATTACTTCATTAGGAGTATTTAAACATTTGTCGTCAGTAAGTCGCTCAAATGACTAACAGTCACTGCTACATCACGTGTACTCGTACACCCATCAAAGCACTATTTACGTATTTACTTTTCATTTCTTTATAATTCACTTCCTTTTGCGGCATCCGCGTCTGTTTTTTGCCCCCCCCAAACCCGCACAGCCACAAGGTCGCTTTATCTAATTACATCAATGGCCACGCAACGCCTCAGATATCAAAGTGAAATCGTACTATCTGCTTCCGCATACTCATCTTCTATTTTCCTAAGATTCTATTTCTTAACTACCCCCCCACCGCCCAAAGATTGTTCGCTAAAGACGCAACCGCTCGTGCGCGCTTCTTATTACGTCAATTTCTTTAATTCACCAGCAGCGTTGCAGCCTTTATTTATACCTTTTGACCAACTAAAATGAGTTAAAAGAAAAAGCCGAGTCGCATAAAAGACATAAAGCGCATCCTTTCGCTGCTTTTTGATCCTTTCGTTTTGTTGGTCTGTATGTTTTTCACAAAATGCTTGAAGCTAAGTTACACAAAATGAGCTGCTTTTAACACTTAAAAATGCGTTTAATGATACTTTGAAATACAAGGCGCTAACAAGTTTGTTTTTGGCAATAGATACTCAAAAGAGTTCGTGCAGTGGGGGGACATTTATAAAATAAGCAGAAGAATTACCTTTGACCGTTGCTTATGCGGATGAAAGAAGAGCTATGAGACGCTTATTTGTTGATGTCTTTAAATTTGAAATTTGGTTGTATGTAGTTTGATATTAGCTTTAACTGAGAGCAACGTAAAAATACAGGTAGGAGAAAATATATTCATATGTATGTACATACATACATACATATGCACATACAAAGAATATAAGCTAAGAAAAATATAACATGCAAACAAAATTATTTGCAAATATTTTCTTGAAAGACTTTAACATTTTTAAAGTTCTTGTTACTTCAGTTAGCAGGGATATGATATTTGGCTTACCAGACCAATTTCGCCAAGATTCTAAATTTTAAATTCAGTGTAGTCTTAATTTTAATATGATTTGTAAATGATAAAATAAATAGATGAAAAAGGTATACGAATATATTAAATGTCAATAAGCTTAGAAAAATAAAATATTTACATATTCGTCTTTTATGTTTTACATACTGATTTTAAAGAATTCTATAATAAAAGTTAAGTGGCAAATTTTACAAAAATATTTAGGAGTGATTTTGTCTAAAATAATTTTTATTTGATACCAATTTTGTAATATTTTCTTCATTCTGCTTAAAGATTTTTTTTTACATATTTTGCTTTTAAATCACAATATTACATTTTATATATTTCAATAGTCATTTAAAAAATTGTGTTTTAGTTCCCACCTGGAATATGTCATCAACTTTTTAACTGATTTAAAATGCATACCATTTCTGCAACACCCAGCCAGAAAAGCTAAGACCATCAAATTGTATCATTATACAAAATTGTATGCAAATCATAATGAAGTATAATTTAATTATTATTATTATTATTAAGTGTAAAATAGTAATACAAATATTATTTTACATTTGGTTTGGAAATAAGCACTAGCTACCTGAGGCTTACGGCTTACCTAAGGCTTTAAAATAGAGTTATTATTTAAAATTATTTATACCTAATTAGTGATATTTGAATTAAGGTGAAGTAAACATACATGTTGCTGTTTGCATTTCTGTGGCGTTTGCATTGCATAGGAGGCATGGTGGTGGATTCGTACCCTTGAGGAGGTGTTCGTGTGTCGAAACTGTGTGTCCGATATGAAACATCACATCACCTTAGCTCATTAAATCAAGTCACATAACAACACAAATCAACTTAACATAACATAGCACAACACACATTTGCTTAACCTAATATAACATTATCTTACAAAATAACTTAATTAAAATTATTAATTTAAAAATAATTTAATTTAATAATCAAAAAGAAGTCTGATGAGGAAATGTGGTGATTTCCGAAATAGTACTATAACTTCAACCATTGAAAGCTGTTGTTGTTTTTTTCACAAACAAATCTCCCATAAACTGGCCTTGAGCTCAATAAAATTATAAAAAATATTAACATTTTACTAGGCCAACAGAAAAATGAACAAACATTGTAGACAAGGATGAGCACGCCTTAAAAATGCATATAATGTAAAAGTAAAAAACAGAATTTGCAAAATAAAAACACAAACAATTACCACACAAACAAGTTAAATAGCGGCAGATCAGTTGCTCTTGTTTGTAGTTGGTTTGTTTAAGGAAGATGAAATAAACACAACAGCCAACTCGGCTAGCGTAGCACAATAGGTAGCGTATTGGCTCTGCAACTCCGAGCTCCCGGGTTCAAAGCCTGAGAGAAGTGGTTATGAAAATTAATTTAAAAATAATTTAATTTAATAATCAAAAAGAAGTCTGATGAGGAAATGTGGTGATTTCCGAAATAGTACTATAACTTCAACCATTGAAAGCTGTTGTTGTTTTTTTTTCACAAACAAATCTCCCATAAACTGGCCTTGAGCTCAATAAAATTATAAAAAATATTAAAATAACTTAATTTTACTATATAATTTTACAAAACATAATATAGAACTTAACTTTATCAAACTGAAAATAACTTACCTTAGCATAACTTAACATAACATAACATGTATAGCATAACATAACATAAAACAAAATAAAAAAAAACATAACTTAGTTTAAGATGACTTAAATTTACCAAACTGAAAATAACTTACCTTAGCATAACTTGACATAACATAACATGTATAGCATAACATAAAATAAAACAAAATACAAATTAGTTTAAGATGACTTAACTTTTTATGTCACAACAAAACGTAGCATTGCAAAACTACGAGTAATATAACAAAACAGAAAGCAACAACATTTAACTTAACACAAAATAGCATATCAAAATATAACAAAACAAAATATATCATATATTAACTGAACTGAACTTAACTTGAATTATCGTAATTTAACTAAACTTAAATAAGCTTGACTTTACTAACTTAACTAAAAGTAAATAATTCAACGTAACTTAGCTGAATATAACATAATAAAACATTCAACAATAACTTAAATTACTTTAACTTAAATTAACTTAAACAAGATTCGACTTAACGACCGGGAAAAGGCTTCGTTCAAAAATGTAATAAAACGACAAAAATTATATAAATTTTTAACTCCTTTCACTAATTTAGAAAACTATAGGTTTTTAACATAAATTTCTGATTTGTAGTGAGAGTAATGTGCAAATAGCAGAGGATAAAACATTAGAAAAACAAAATGGAAAGGATTAGCGGACAAAAATTAAAAAAAAAACTAAAACTGAAAAACAAGTAATAAAGAAACAAGTTAGGCAAATGCATTAAACCAGCACACGTGTACGCGTAGGGATATTAAATACATATGTACATATATACAAACATAAGTATATGCAAAAGACTCGGCGAATAGCAGATGGGTGAAGGTATTTTGTGCGACAAACTAAATTGTTGGCTCGACAAGCTAAATGGGCCGTGCACTTTACGATGTCTTAATGTAATTTTATGTTTGATTCAGCGCACAAATGGCACACATCGGCTAAAAGACACCACACCGGTGCGATTAGCAACCAAATTGAACGCTAGAGCTGGCAGCACGACATTGCCTAATAAAATAAATGTGGAAAACAACTTGCTTACCGATTTTGCAATTTAACAAGTTACACCCAAATAACAAAACAGAGAAAAGAGATGATGAAGAAATAAAAAGAAATAAAATGCGCCCAAAAAAGGCGCATAGGTTGAACGAAATTCCAGCAGCAACACAATCTTACTTAAATATAGCAACGCATGGAGAGAAGAGATCGTGCACACGGACTGACAGTGGCGAAAATCCTTTCATTTGCTCACACTTCGCTGACAAAAGAGTTAAAGAGGCACTCAAGACAACAAAAAAAAGAAAAAAATAACGAAAAACGAAAAACAAAAACGAATCAGAGAAATTACATGGCAGGCATGAATAGAAGATAAAAAATCAGTAAAGAAGCAAATTTTTCGAATTGTGCGCAAGAGACTAATAAAATCAACGACGTGGAACTTCAAAATGATGCTCGGATCGCTTGCTGCTGCCGCTGCCTTTAGACAACCGGAGACAATACCACCAGGCTTTTGTCGGAATAGTTTGAGTACCAGCAGCAAGTAGCCGCGGAGCTTTAGCTAATACCAAAGCAGACGGGTGGCCTGAATGCCGTTTAGTGTCTGTGGCAAGTGAAAGTTGAAAGGCTTGCCGTTTTCCCTGCTGCCACTGCTACTGTTGTACAGTGATTCATCCGCTGGAGCGTGGGCGCTTTTCAAAAAGAAAAATACTGGAATGTTTATGAGTCTGTGACCCGCATGGATGAAAGGGTTCATGCGTCGCTTACTTGCCAATTCACCTCCAGCTTCTTGCGGCAGTGAGCTTTGAATTTCAGCACTTTCTTACCAGTTTCTTCTGCAGTGGCACGCTGCTGCTGCTGCTGCTAGTGGCAAGAAGAGGGGGGCGATGTTAAGTTTTGTGATTGTGATTGCAATTGTCGATTTTATGAGGGTTTGAGATTATGTATTAATCGCTTTAGTATTGCTGTTGGAGCAATAAAAGAAATAAAATAAAATATATACAAAAAAAAAAAAAAAAATCAAGTATAAGAACACATTAAGGCGCTTAGCTGCATAAGAAACGGCACGCTTACGTGTTTAATATGGCAGATGAAGGGGTGAGAGAAATTTACTCACAATTGACAAAGTAAATGTTATTTTTTTTTGTTTTTTGCTGATTGACAAACTATTGCCATTTTATGTATTTTTTCGTATTATTTACGCGCTAATGCGAATAGTAAGTGCGCATAAAAAAAGTTGCTCAATAAAATCGTGCGAATATGATTTGAAGAACACGGCAAAAGCTATCGGAATTTCATTAATATTCACGCTTATTTTGAAAAGTTTTCATTCATTTCATTTCATTTAAGGCTTAAAGTCACTTTACTGCGCTCGTTTTGACAAATCATTAAACGCTCTAGAGCCTTTTAAGCTGCTAGCCAAATAATATAGAAGAAAAAAAAACCATAAGCCTTAAAGGGAGAATGAGTTGTGTTTTATAAACTAAGTTGTTTTGAATGCTTTACTGGTGCATAGCGAAAATTTAAAAAGGCGCTGTATTAATTCTAATTGATTGTCAACGACAACGCAGCTGCTTATTGTACAATTTTTAAAGCTCTCAAATAAGGTAATATGTACACTGAAAAGCTAATGAATGACCATATGTTTTGCGCGAGTTGTTGACCTATCTAATTTTCAACTTTTGAATTAAATTTTAAAAATTAGTTTTTATATTCTTGACAATTTTCCTAGTCAAAATCGTGTTTCTTTTACCGATGTAAAAGCGAATACAATTTTGTCGATCGCCGACTGTAGCTGCTTCAGCTGTGTCTTTTCAAATAATGCCAGTCTTTGCCTACGGACTGCTGGTAGATGAAATTTCAGAACCCTCAAGTCAGCTCTTCTTGAAGATAGTATAAAGCTTTTTATCACCCGAACTGTAAATATTTTGTACAAATCTACAAGTCTTGATTCTTTTCCTTAGTATTTCCGAATAACTATACTCTTAAAACCAAACTTGACTAGGGATGATGAAAATTTGTTCCAAAACCAATCACTTCACACCCTGTCGGAAGCAACCACAACAAAATATCAGAATATACTCAAGAACATACGACGAACGTTAGATCTACTGAAGAGGAATTGCTAAACCGATGTTAGTGGAGCATCCACTAAAAACTCCCTCCTTCGCTAGCTCGTCAGTTTTTTTTTTTTTGTTAATTTTCGCCCCTTTGTATCCGGGAACCCAATAGAGGTGACAAGTTCTTGCCGCAGTTAGTTTTCTTATAGAATTTGTGTATTATGACAGCAGAACCCTAAGCTGGGCCTGGATACCTACGAGTATGTTAATGTTTAATTGCCTAGAACTTGGCTTGAAACATTCTGCAATGTCGTGTAGCTTAAAAGTGCTTTGTATTTCCGTGTCGATGCAGTAAACTTCTGCTCTTACTCGATCGTTTATTTTAAAATAATATATGCATTGTGTTCTCTTTCTACTGCACGCTCTTACCCCAATCGTCAATCTCCATGCCAGACTGAACCCAGACCTCCATATCAGCTGTTGCCGCGATTTTCTTGGCAAGCAGGTTCACCGGTGCCGTTATGGTTTTGTCCTCATTGCATCCGCCAGACTCATCATTGAGTCATCATATCATATAACCCTTAGAATATTACTGGCCTAACGACAGCTGTGAATATATGTACAATATATCTGAGCGGATTAATTTTTTCAAAGCTTTTTATCAAATAAAATTTTCTTAAAATTGTACCTATCATTTTCTGCAGTGTACTTAAGATGTGCCACAACCTTCTTCTCGCTCTCCTGAACATGGCACACTGGATATCATGCCGTCTTAATCATCTTGTCGCCATTAATAAATCAAAGTCATTAAAAATGCAAAAATCCAGCTGAGAAATAAAGAAAAAAAAAACTCAAGAAAATTAAAACGAAAAAATACCCAAGCAAATGAAGGAAGGTTGAAATAGAAAAAAGAGCAATCAAACGCATAAATATAAAAAATGCAGCCATTCGTTAAAAAATAACACCAACCGCGAGAAAAATCACGGTTGACGGCAGCCAAACGCAATCGGACGCAGCGGTCGCAGGCTGCCGCTGCGATATGCAAAAGGTGTTGGAAGAGAGCCGACACAAAAAAAAAAAAAAAAAATAAGAAAACACAAAAGGACACTTTACAGCCGAATGAATCTAATTAAAATGTAATTATAATTGTAACCGTTCAACGCGGAAGTAACCCAGGGAAACGTGATGGGCACCACGGGGCGCCGATAGATAGATAATCAGCAGCGGAAGCGTTGCTTCGAAAGAAATGGCTTTTTTAAATTTTTGGTAAGACAATTATTGTTTAAGGTTATCGAGAAAGGTGATTAAGTATTTAAGCAGAAGTGAAAAGAGAGTGAGAGAGAGAGAGAGAGAGAGAGAGAGAGAGTGATCTGAAGCGAATGAGAAGCAGGTAAGGTGCTGGTGTGGAAGTACTCGTGTTTGTGTCGGAACTTCATAATATAAGTTCTAAAAAAAATTATTCTACCTTGTGCAATTTGCCAAAATATTATAATTTCAACATGCAATTTACTTCAGAACCACTATATACTTATTTTATTTCATACTTGCTTAAGTTGGATCTGCACATCTCGAAAGACAATAATGATATAAGAAGTTAGTGTAAGAATTATACCACTTTGACATAAATACTGACAAATTCGGACAATTAATTAATCCTCCGTTCATCCTCTAACAAAACCCATTTATTTAAAATTATACAAAATTATTAATAATTTATCAAATTTTATCAAAATTTCGAACTTTATAAAAGACAAATATAGATTTTTTCAGGGTAGCTCAAACAATTTTACTATAACAAAGTGTAAGTTTTTAGTGCCTACGAATAACCACTGATTTTTGACATTTTTTTTTAATGATGCTCTTTCGCAATTTCTTCCAAAAAAAAATAATCGCGGTTTACCGTTGTATGGAGGAATGCGCCATTAAAAAAAATTGTAAAAAATAACTAACAACTGGTAGACACTTGAAACTTGCACTTTCTTAGACTTAAACACTGCGTACTCAGAAATATTGTTAATATAATTTCATTATTATTTTTTTTTGTATTATGGTATATTAAATAAATGGGTGTTATTAGAGAATGAACTGCATTATCAATGAAAAATAATTTTAAGTAATTTGAAGAAAAACTAATTGGAGAAATGTGTCAATATGTGGAAGTATTATAATTCTTTTGCAGACTGTATGTACTCATATTTAAAACATGTTATGTGTATGAGACTGTAGAAGATCGTCATTTAAATAAATTCCAAAAATCAACGTTAACTGAATGATAATAAAATCGAATGATATTCAAAAATATAAACACAAAAATGTTCCCTCTTTTTTAACTCGTTTACTTTGGTTGCGTTCATTTTAATCTTTCTTAGCCACATTCAATAATTTAAATATATTTAAATGCAGATGAGATTTTAAACGACAGGATTATAAAATTATTGGATTGAAGGAAGACATCTATTTGAAGGATTAGTTGTTTTGTCAAATTTATGCAGCAAATAACATACCACATATGAAAAAATATGCAATTGGCAGTCATTATAATATAATTTAATATCTTAAGCAAAGCTCGTACAATTTTATTGCACTTTTAAATAATATTCTTAAAAATAAGATAAACGAGTAATTTTTTCCACAAAACAAGAGGAAAAAACGAAAACTGATACGAATAAATACAAATGTAAGCTTAAATGTCCATTTAATTTCAACTCAATGAATTCACCTATGGAGACAAATTCTTATTTACAATAATTAAATTACAATAATTGCACTATTTGCAAGTCTGTGAGAAATTACTCTTATAGAAACATTTTATTATAAATATTTACAAAAGGATTAAATTGGACTTGTGACTTTGAAAGCTTCTAATTATTCCTAGAAACATATTTTATGCTTTAAAAATTTTGTTGTCCAAATTAAAAAAAAAAAAAAACTTTATCAACATTTCATAGTTAATAAAGAATTTTGAATATTTTCAGGTATGCAGGTTGGTAGTCCATTCGATTTCTATACAATAGAGTGCAATATCGAAGCGGCCAAAAACTATTTGATGATGATTATTGCTTATTCTACATGAAATCATATTAACAAAAAAATAATTGTTTCCCATTTTCGCTAGTTTAAGTTTCAGTTATGCACTCCTAATCAGTCGACCATTTATTGGGTGTTTTTATAAATAATTACAGTCCTGAGGATATTAAAGTTTTGTTTAATATTGGGCTTCGAGTAAGGCGAATTTAGTAAGGTGGCCTTAGTAAGCATCTGATAGATTTGTTTTTTACGTCGTTGTGGTACAGCAAATGTCAAAAGCAACAATAAAATACATGTACTATTTTTTATTAAACATTTGCGGCCTCCTTTATGAATTCGCCTTGGCTTCGAGCTTTTGAAAATAAATTTTCAAAATTAAAAAAAAATATTAAAATAAAATTTAAAGGTTATTGCTAGAAGGTTCATTATTTACTATTTTATCCATTTTATGCGTTTGATGAGCAGCCAATTGGGGTGAAGTATTCGAGGCTCATATTGATTTGCAATTGGAAATTTCTACTAAAATTCTGATGAAAATTCCCAAATTGCTTTGCGAATTTTTCATCTTACAAGGCGAGTTTAAATAAGCTGGGTGTTGTATTAAATTAACGAAGTTTAAGAAGCTATTTTAAGTTATCAAGTACAAAAATAATTTGTAGGCTCGTTTTTTCTCTCACGACCTCATTTTTGTGACACTCAGCCTGCCAGCGGAACGTTGCAAAAACGAAATATATCAAATGCCAATCCTGTTGCAAGAACTATATTGTTTATATAATCAAATTTTTTGAATCAACAATAGTTTTGCTCATATTTTAATCTAACTTTATACTCTAGGAATTATCGAATTTTTTTCTTTCCATTGGTAGGAAGAGAGAAATAATTCAAAATTTTTGGATTTTTTGAATTTACTATGTATAATTAAATTAATTTGATTGGTGAGTGGCATTTGCTTAGCTAAGCAGAAACGGGAAATTCAAAATATTTTATTCGAATTGCCAATCACACGAATTGTTCATTAATTTGTTGCGTTTTCCCACCGAATAAAAATGTTTGTTTTTTCCTCAAAAATAATAAATATTATAAATTACGTGCTGGATTACTTTGCGAGGTGGTGTGGGTTCGAGTCTCAAAGGAGTCTGATGTGATAATCTCCGAAATAAGAACTATAACTTTTATCGCTTTTAGCATTTTTTTGCTTATTTCTGCAATAATTTTCCCAAAGGATTATCACAGGCGACATAGAATGCAATTTTACAAAGTATACTATATCCCGAAGACAGCATAAACATATGTACACACATCGGGCAATAATTTTTGGCGAATACTCTACTCTCTATACATTTTCAAATATTCTAAATACAAACATAAGAATATGGTGAAACTTCCATGTATGTATGTGTACAGTGTTGCCATCGTCTCTCGCTGCCATTTCGATCACTTAAGTCATCTCTAAATGCACATGTCTTGGTCATGTAATCGCATTTCGAATTTGCCAACGCATGCAGGACGCCATACAAAGTACCACTATTATAGATTTACTTGAATATGCAACAACATTCATGTGCATGCAACACAGCGAAACGGCCGGCCATGACAACTTGCAACAACAGCCATAAACAACATCAACTGTAGGTCGAAAAGTTGCTTAAGAAAATGGAAAATTCCTCAGCTGGCATTTTGGCAAGGCGAATCGAAAGGCGGGCTAGCAACGCTAACCAATGCAAGTGTAGAAGAGGAGTGAGAGGGAATTACTACATACTTGATAGATCCTTCGAAGTATACATACATCTTGGGTGTAGCTTAAATTTGTTGGTGCTTTTATGTTGTCTTTACATGCGAGTATATTCGTATTTTGTTATTATTTTGTTGTTTGCCGGTGTAATTGCAATGTTATTATTGTTGTTTTTTGCTGCTTTAGTTTCTCTCTTTTATGTTTTAGTGTGGAAATTGTAGTTTGACACTTACAGCGCATTAAATTGTTTGCTTCTAAGACTTTGCCATGCACGCATTTGGGAGCGTGTACTTGAGTGTGTGTGTGTGTGTTTGTGTGTGTGTGTTGCAGTTTCCAAGTCATAAAATGCTCTCAAGCATACAAATTGCACACAAACAAATGAAATCGCCACAGCACAAGAACAACAATACCAGCATGGTTGCTTAAAAGGACATTTGTACAGGACATTCCTCACTATTGCCATAAGTCGTTTTGTTTATTTGTTTGCGTGTGCATTCAAGGATTCTAAGAACTTTAACTTACAACTACATACATATGTTTTTTGGGAAACTTAAGAAAGCCAAAGTATGTATATGGGTATGATCGTGTGCCTGCGCCTGCTGGTGCCCATTTTTTGCATGAGCGCACTTGTGTCCTTTTTACTCCTTTTCTCGTCCAGCATTCAAGTGTGTGTGTGTGTGTGTGTAATTTCGTTTGCTCCATAAGAAAGTCATTTGCACTTATTTCACTTATTTTTGGGTAGTTCTTACAATGATGACCTCGCCTCCCCTGCCATAGTTTTACGCTCATTTTAACCGAACTACTACCAGCCAGCCAGCCATCTTCGCTCACTCGAAAACTCGTGTGAAGTTTTATGTATAGTTTTGGTCAGCGTTAGGTCACTGCGTCTGTCATTGGCACTCGTCTTGGAATTGGAATGCAAGGTTTTGGTATTCATCCATTTATATTTATAGCGTACACATTTACACAAACATATGTACATTTACATTTGTAGGTACTTAGATACGTTTATATTAATGTTTGCACATTCTCATAGTCCTATTTCAATTTGTGTGAATTTCATTTTGTGTGAATTATTTACTGAATTTCGTATGCATCAGTCATGCGTGACTTCCTTTCACCGACGTCACAGAATGTCCGCAACACTTCGTTGGCTGTTGGCTGTTGGTTGGCATTTCAAAAGCAGTTATTGAAATTAATATGCCTAAGTAATTGCAGGCAATAAATTTGCATATGAAAAGGAAAAGCTAGAGAGGAGAACGCTTAACATTAAAGCCGCAAATTAGTCTTAAAATATGTGAGTTTACTGAATGTGAATATGTAATTAAATCTGAATTGAATTTATTTCGCCCTTTCGACATGGAAAATCTATGGAAGTACATTTTGCAAAATTCTAGGCATTTTTATAAAAATATTTAATTTAACGCCTAATTTCAAACTACAAAACTTTCATATTTTTAGAGATATGCCTTTGAGCAGGTCCTTCAGATTCTAATGTACTATATTTGATAGTTTCTAAAATCAATTGGACATTTCTGAAATCAAATTTTTATTTTCGAAAGTGCTGTTCGAAAGTTTTAATGACTTCCTTACTACAAAATATCTTCCTTGGCTTTCTGAGTGCTGATGGAGGCTTTTACAATGTAACTCTTCACCTCCTTAGTCCGTAATCCCGTTCCTCGCAAAATTCCACTGCATCTTAATTACGTTTTAGTATTTATGTGATGGATAGTGCAGCAACTCTATAGAAAGTGGCATTTCAGGTAGCTTCTTATTCGAATTATATTAACACGCGGCAACCCTTTTTTTAATATTTTCGCATTGCCGGTTTTTTTTTGGCCTCCGTCAAATGGCACTCACATTACTACACTTTGTTAACAAATTATGGCACACACACATATTGACACATTTGGACAATTTATTTATCCTCTAATTATTTATAATTTATTTTCTAGTAAATCATCGTCAATTCTCAAACAAACACATTTAAAAACATTTCATAAAAATTTTCGAACTTCAAAAGAAAAGTTTTAATTTTTTTTGGCGTATGCAGACATGTAGCTCAAACAATTTCAGTAAAACGTAGTGCAAGTTTCTAGTGCCTACGTATAACCACTGATTTTTGACATTTTTTTTAATGACGCTCTTTCGCAATTCCATCCATATAAAAAATAATCGCGGTTTACCGTTGTATGGAGGAATCTGCCAATAAAAAAAAATTGTCAAAAGTCAGTAACAACTTGTAGACAAGGGACATTTGCTCTTTCTTAGACTAAAATTTAATAAGCCAAAAAACTGCATATTCAAAAAAAAAATTTTTTTTAAGAAGTTTGGAATTTTTTGCAATTGTGTTAAATCAGTGTTGTTTTTGTAAATAGTTTAAAAATGGGTAATAATGGGTTTTTTTAGAGAGTGAACCACATTTTACTTTAAACAAAATTATTATTTAATGGAAGAAAAATAAGTGACCAAATCTGTCTATATCTGGTTGTGCTATAATTTGTGATATTTGTTATCAATTTTTTTTGCTATGTAATTTTTAATAGAGGATACCTTTAGGACCTACTAAGAACTTATACATAATAACTCCGGGACTTCTCTACTATTTTAAGAGCACTGCGAGGCCCGGTTCAGAACAATTTCAGGATTATTGCCGGCTGTTTTCGGGACTTGTGCAAGAATTTGTCAGAACCATTTTGATACTAGTTCGAGATCATTTGAGAAGTATTTTAGCTTCACTCGTTCTCGACCATTTAAAACTAATTGTGATGATTGGTTTTGGAACGAATTTTCGTCATCCCTTGTCAAGTTTGATTTTAAGACAAACCGGTTTTGGCGTTGTGCCATCTTCAGTGTAATTTTTTGTTCTACGAAAATTCGTTCCAAAACCAATCACTTCACACCCTGTTGGTAGCAACAACAACAAAAGATCAGAATATCACTAATTTTGATCATATAAAGGACCGTTACGGAACCGTTTTAAGATATTTTCGAGATGACAAGTTCCCGATTTGTTTAATACCACCTCAGAACCAGTTTTTTCAACTATTCGAGATTATATCGAAGTAGTTTGAAACTAATCGCACAGTGATTCTAAAATAGCACAAGGGATGACGGAAAGTTGGTCCAAAATATGTACATAATATTCCTACTCTGTCAGAGGCTTCAACAACGTAGAAAGTAAGCACATGTTGAAGTTTTATCTTGGTTGCATCAGTCAAATGTAGAATTTTAGTCTGCTCCGAAATTTAGTTGTTATCTTGTAGATAAAAGGTTGTCAATTTGAGATAAGTACATAAAACTTTGCAAGTTCCATCTCTTTTTTTCGTAGTTACACTCAACAAATGGGTTTGTGTTGGGTTTAGAACCCGGCACGTAAAAAAAATAGTCCAATGAAAAGAAGGCAAAAGTATATTTTCTGATTATATGGAGAAAGTATAAAATAAAGTTACATAGCTACATTGTGTAGGGGTCCTATGTCCTAATTTATTTTCAAAAAACTTCTATCCTCCCACATAGTGCCCATATTGTGGCATCGAAACAAAAAAGTGCATTTGCTCAATTAATCAACGCCACTAATTAAGTTCCACGAATTGTGTGGTCAATGGAAAATTCCAACTTTCAACCGATCAGTCTTCCATTGTTGCTACAGTGCCTTATTGTAAGCCATAAAACGGATGAGTGCATTTGCCTCGAAAATTCAGTATTCAATGGAATTTACTTGAAAATTAAAAATTGCTTGCCTTCTATACGTAGCCTCAAAAAACACAAAAAAACGTACCAAATGATGAACTGCGTCGTCTACGATGTGGTTGCGGAGGTACTACGCACTTAAGAATTAAATTACGCGTTTGCCACAATATGCACCACATCAAAGTGACCACTCAATCAACGAGCGAACAAACAAAAATTGTAAAAATAGCATAAACAAGATTGAAGACTAACTAAAAAAAAAATACAAATAAAAATAAATAAGAAAATTGGCAAATAGCAGCAGCAATGCCGCTGGGACACGGCCAAGAGCATAAACAAATGAGCAGCAAAGCAAAGCAGCAAATTAACAGAACGAAAAAGAGCAGCGCTAAAACTCAAAGAAGAAATCGAAGCGGAGCAGTGGTTGGCAGAAAAAAAAAATTGCCTTAATTAACATTAATGTACGCTTCACTGATTTTCGCTGGCTAAAAATGCATAAATACACTTTTCAACTTCTTTCGAATATGTGCGTACTAATTTCTTTTGAGATTTCAGATTGTAGACGCTAACGGTTGGTCAACGCCTAAATGTATGCATGCTTAGCCGTCCAAGGAGTTGGAGTAATGCGTGTGAGCAGATATGTTCTTTTTTTAATTTTTCGCTTGTTGTTGTTGTTGTTATTTGTGCATATTTATGCCACATTTTTTTGCTTTAATGAAGTGCCATCTAGAACCGAAAATTTTCAATGCAAATAAAATAATAATGAAAATAAACAAAGCGAAAAGATGTTGACACTGAGCACGACGAGTATTTAAGAAGAAATTGGAATGGCAAGCAGACAATGGCAACATGAACAGCCGAAAAATGGACAAACCACAAATTAAAATATGCAAAAAGCCAACAAACCAAAAGCATTAATGGTCACTTCCGCCAAAGCGCCCATAAGCAGACTACCTAACACTCACACACACGCACATACATTCACATACTCTAACCAAAGAACATAAATGTATAAGAAGGGACAACACGTTACTTTAAGCAACGAGTGAATCTCCAGGGGCATGCTTTCTCTTTTGCTCAAATGAATTTTTTGATTGGCTAGAGTAAGAAAGCATGCCCCTGGAGATTCACTCGTTGCTAATAATAACGTGTTGTCCATTCTTATACATTTATGTTCTTTGCTCTAACTTCAAATATTTAATTATTTGTATGCGCGCCGCACTTGATTACGCCTAAAAATATGCCAAACACATTTTTAATGAGCGCACGCGGGCATCGTTCGGCGGCAAGTGCCCAATGGCCACGTAGCCAGTAGCCAGTAGCGAGTGGCCGGTAGCCAGCAACCGTTTGCCACGCACTCATGAATTAACTTTTGATTTTGTCATTTTGACCGTTAAATTTTAATAACATATTTTGGCCACTCACACACAATTATTTTCACTACACACACACACACACACACATTCACCGCTGGCGGTGTGCAGTTATTTTGGAAAGTGCCTCTGTAAATGTATACATAAAATAAAAGATTTAATTTGCAGCTAAGCGACGCATAAAAGAAATGCCATTCATTCTTTACGCAGCAATAATAACAACGAAAAGCCAGTTGAAAGGTCTTTTAAGTGCTCGCACAAAATCACACAACGCCACATATGAGTGTACATTTAAGCAGTCGCGTTAATTTTTATGCGTAACATTATTTTGAAATTAAATTTCACCGCAACTCTCACTGCGCTAAAGGGGAAAATGTTGCTTTAGCTGACCGCTGGCCAAAAAAAAAAAACAAAGAGACTTGAGTATGAGTGAGTTTGTCGACATTTTGCACTTAGCAATGCCCAATGTAAGTAAATTTGTATTTAGACATACCTCCATTTCTTCGTTGTCATCCTTTCTAAACTCTTTCTCTACCTTTTTACTTCTACAACATCTAAAACGCACACATTTTTGTAAATGTGTCACTATTTACCCTTGTCTTCAACTGCCTTCCGACTCTTGCTTCGCACTATCCCTTCAAAACAAAATTCAAAAATCACATTAAAAAGCGTATTCAAAAATTTTAATCAGATTTGCACAGCACGCCTGCTTTACCACGGACATCCCTTTGATTCATAATCTCTGTCTCTCCTCCGCTTTTTAATTCATACATTTCGCGTGTTTGTTTGACCATTCAATGGATTTTACAACTTTATGGTATTTTTCAATGCAAAAATTCTAACACATTTAGAGCCCAACTGCAAAACAAATCACGCCCTATTACATCTGAAAATATGTGAAAATATGTGAAAATATATGAAAATATCATGGCATGAATGTACATTTGTATTTGTATATCTTGCGAATTTGTGTATGTTGAATTGTCCAATGACTTGGGAGCGTACGTTTTAAATGGACTGCCTCATATGGCAGCTTAGCATAATACTGTGCCTCAACCGAGTTGGTAGATGGAGCAAAGTCGGTTAGCAAGAATGCCGTCATTATTATATTAGTTTAAGTCAATTTAGAAGGGCTGCTCTTACAATGGATTCACTCGGGAGACACAGAGTCCTTTGCGATGATCAGACCTATCCTTATAATTTTGTATGTTTCTTTAATCATTAAGAAATTATATATTTTTATGAAAGCAAACCTATACGCAACTATTAAGAAATTATGATAAACCTCGCCAGCCCTATATAGTGAAACAGTATATAAAATTTTTATGTAAATAGTTTCCGAAAAGTTGAAGTCACTTCGTTGATTTGCGGACTCCAGCTCTTGAAAAAAATTGCTGTGCTTGGATAGCCAAAGCAAACTAAACGCCACACTTTGTATGTAAACGGAGAAGTTTACGGACTGAAGAAACTACTCTGAAATTTTATTTTCAAAGTGCGGCAGCAGGAACTTTTGCACTTTCCTCCACATTGAAATCCACCAATAATTAACAGCGTACTACTGAAGTGCTGGAATAATTTTCGTGGGATAATTTTTTAAATATTTACACTTTTAAAGAATATTCAAATTTTTTTACTAATGTAAGTATATTGATGTGAAAAATCATTTTTTTTTTCAAAAATTATGGTTAAAAGAGGTTTGCATTAAAACTTTATACTTGGCACAACAAAAAAATTCGTCGAGTTTTTTCTAAGCTTAAAATTTTTTAATCAAAGATTTTAAAAACTTCAAGTACACCGTTTTGTAGCCCATACAATTTTAATATAATAAAATGTAAATTTTAAATGTCTTAAGATAACCGTCGAGTTTTAAGATTTATTTTAGCGAAGGTCTTACATATTTTCTTTCATATAAAAATTAGCTTGAGCATTTGTTATTTAAAGAAAAATATGAAATATCCTCGCAAAAAAATTAGTGAGCTACAAAAATTTTAATGATTTCTAGGAACTTTTGTGAATGTACTAAGTTTGGGTTTAAGGGTTTAGGTATGCCGCTCGCTACCTGCAAGCTCTTTCTAAGGGAATCAACCCTTAAGGAAGCAGGAGAGCGTTGGAAAAACGGTAACACCTGTATCAATTCCAAGCTCTTGTGGGTAGGAGTGGGACGTCAAGCGATCACAAGGTCTTCTCATGCTGGGCAGGGGAGACCAGTCCTTAGCGTTAGGCATTATACCAGGTCATATACTGATCGGCAGACACGCAAAGAGACTAGGTGTTCCCAGCAGAAATGAAGAAGAGCCTGAACCCGTGATGCACCTTCTATGTGAATGTCCTGCACCATGGGCTAGAAGAAGAAAATTCTTGGGATCAGAGTTCTTCGGAGACCTTAGCGATCTGGCCACAGTAGAGATTCGCAAGCTAGTAAAATTCGTAGATTCCACATGTTGGGTCGAGTGGTCGAGTTGGGGGATTTTTCCAATCCGCGTGGTACCACAATGGGCCTAAAGGCCTAGGTGTGTTGCGCGATCGCTAGCAGCCACTTTAACCTAACCTAACCTAGCCTTGAGTGTTTGATTCATAAAATTTTTTTTGGGTTGTAAACTATATTAAAAAAAATTAAAACTAAGCAAAAAAAATTTCTTCTACAAACTCTTTGAAGGAAAGACAATTTTTTTGCACTCGTTCAATATGTTTATATTTTAACTGTATTTTTTTTTTTTAGTAAGAACGCAAACTTTTGTGTATTTAATTGTTAGTGTGCAAAAATAGTTAATCCGTTTTGCTGTGTCTCTTTTTTTTAAGTAATAGCATTAAATTATTTTCAAAATTGTAGCTACGCTTAGCTTTACACCAATTGTAGACCATTGGAAATATTATTATTTTGGCTTAAGTTTTAAACTCTAAATGTAAGAAGCACTTGGAAAAAAGTATGTTTTTGTAGTTTATATTTAATCGTTTTTAATGATTCTAAGAACATTTATTTGCCTCCACAACTGTGTGCCCTTTTACCCTTCCGTCAGCACTGAAAGGTGTAGTGAACAGCGTTTTACGCTTATATATAGTAATCGTACAACAAGATACCAAGAAAAAATTAAAGTGCTTCGTTTTTAAGCCGTATGGCTCTTTTTCTTCTATTACGTGTCCCGTCAGCTTAATAAAAACTTTATTTATTGATAAAAACATATTTAAAGTTTAACTGAAATATAAACTTTGCAATTTTTTGCAATAACAATTAACTTGTTCCCTTTTAAAACGATGCATAATACCTTGTTGTTTAACTGAATTAACAACAAATTTATTAATAACTTCGTTATAGCATTACATACATATATGTATTTGTATTTACATACATACATACATACATCGCATCTCAGAATTATATCCGAAGTACATATTGAAAATTTTTGACAATTTATTTTATTTCATTTCATTATTTTTCAATTAAAGTACTGTTCATCCTCCCCCAAAAACCACATAAATCCAAGTTTTAAGCATTGCAGAAAAATATTTAAAATAATTCACCCTTTTGGCTTAGAGTTTTTGATTTTTTTCAGTATGTTTTAAGTGACTACAAATTATTATTGGTTTACCGTTTCGAGAAAAAAAAACCAAAAAACCTGAAATTTTTATCTTTGACCCCGAATAAGTTTCTTTTTAGCACAAATGGGGTCGATGGGGGCTTTTGACACTTTATTTCTAATGGTAAACCCAAGGTCTCTACCAAAATTTAGCTCTGTCGGAAGTTTGGTTATTTCAATTGTCTCAATTGACCGGTCTACAAGAATGTTGCTCGGTTATTCCTTATACAAACATATACACCTTAACGAATCTATAACATATATAAATTAAAGGTAATTTGTTGCTGTTTGTTATACTACGAGTACCAAAAAATTAAAATTTTTTTTTTTATTTCTGTACTTTTTATGACAGTTTGTTGAATTTTATTTTTAGATTGTGTATAAAGTTAGAAGCTCGGGTTCTGATGGCGTTTATTAAATAATACATTATATTTTAATTAAAAAACAATAAAATTTTAACAAATGAAATTTTCTGTTCCGTCAGAATTGCACGGCTTACAAAAATTTTGAGCAATAGCAGTTTTCTGTGGGAACTAGCGAAAACGCAATAAATTGTCTTGTTAAAGGCCAGAACGACTATTATAAACTTTTTCTTATTTAATTTTAGTTCACATTATTCTATGGATTAATCGATAGTTTTAAACCAAAGCAAGTTACTCATTATTAAAAGTGAAAATGTTCAACGCATTTAAAAAAATGTTTGTGTAACGCCTAAAAAATACCTCTCTCGGTTGCTCTCTAAAAATCTCCCGAGTAGAGTATGTAAGCAGACAATTGCTAACCACAGCTGTGCGACAAGCGAAAAAAAAGTAAAAAAAAAAACAAAAACAGCCAAAAACAACTAAGTTGCAACTCATCCCAAAACTGATTACTTGAATCCTTGCGCGCTGTTACGCTCTACCCGTCCCGTCTCCCGTCGCCAACAAAAACAAGCATTCCAAAAAAGGACATTCATCCATTTTACGGCTGCGGATGGATGAATTGTGGTTCGAATAAAATACAAAAAAAAAAAAACATATTTAAACCTTTTATGTGATGTACGTACTTTTTGTGAATAACCGCCGAGAGTGGTCGAAGTGGACAAATGGGACATGGGACACTAAAGAGTTTCGCCAAAAATGAAATAGTGTACATACAAAAACAACAAACTCTCACAACTGCCGCAATGCCTTTTCCACAACGAAATTTATATTAAAGTTTGGTATGGAACTGAAGCCTCCCCGCTTTCGCAACTGTTGGCGTTTGGCTTTTGACTAAGCAGTAGGCAAGCACTTAGTCCTTGATTTTAGAAAATATCCTGGAAAAGCAGCAATTTATTTATTATTTGCTGTTGATGAGGAGTCTAAGGCGAGGAGAGCCACACTGCTTGTTAACAAGGCGTGAGTGACGACGACGACAGCGTGAGCCCCGAAGGCTTTCGATGAGGTGATGAGACCCACAGGGAAGATAGTCCACATTTGGTGTGTATGTCAGTTGCTACATACATATCTATGTATGCAAGTGTGTGTGTGTAGATGTTAGTATTTAAGTGCATGTTCACGGATTAATTAAATAAAAAAAGGATAATGTTACATTTTTTTTTTGAAGGTTGTGAAAATGAAAAGAGCCGTCTACGCGAGACCACATTTCTAAAGACTTTCACACACTCAATATGAATTAAAGAGCGGTGGTTCACTTTGTTGTGTCAAAAATCGCATATGACGTTTTAAGACCGGACAATGTTTGCATGAAAAATAACTCGATTAGAACTGAAATTTTTATCTATCTGTAGGTATGTATGTATGTACGTGCATCACGCATGGATTCGATTGCACGATTGCATTTTCCACCGATGTATTCTTAACAATCTTAATTCGTATAGATTCGTTAGATGGCGCTGCAGTCGAGTAATTTATAAAAATCGTATTTATCAATCGATTTTGTTTAAAATCGATATTCATATTACACGCTTGATAAGAAATAAGCTCGCGATCTCCTACGAATCTAGATTCTATGGAAACTAAGTATATGAACGATTTTTTTCCATGCTTGCCAGAGATAGGTTCTGAAGCAGCTGAGATAATAGCTGATAGAAGAACTTAAAAAAAAAAACTAAAATTTTTATGTTCTATCCACCTACTAGATAACACAGAATATGCAAATTTTTGTTTTAAGAATGTGCTACTTAAATAAATAAAAATGTTGTCTAGTTACCGGTGTTCATTAAACATTGCCTAATTTTTCAATAGGCTTGCTTTATAAATCTGCTTAATGAACCGTTTGATACTTCTTTAAAGTTATCCAAATCAAAGGGCAACAAATTGTTTTTTTTTTGTTTTGTTTACCAGTGCTGTAAGACAAATTTATTTTAAAAAAATACAACTCATGAATCTGCGTAGAGGGCCCGGGTATTGGCTAGTATTAAATACGATAAAAGGAGATTCAACGCTTATACTATTAGTATTTGAGCTAAAAAAAACTATTTAAGATAATTAATATGTAGCGACTTAAAACTTGCACTTTAAGACTATAAAATTGCCATTGCATATTCAAAAAAAAAAATGCCAAGAGAAAACTTTACAATTTCTGATGAAAGTTTTAAACTTTAAAATTTTTAATTCTATGGTTTTTCTAAGTGTATTTCAATTTAAAAAAAATGAAAATTCAATAAAATTAAAATAAATTGTCAAAAGTTGTCATAAAATGTTGCATGCATGATACCAAGGCGAATCCATGTAAAGTGATCGCGATCTTACAAAAACAACGCTTTGTTGGGCTATCGTCAAAATTCCTTTGTTCGTGAGCTTATTTAATCGACGTAAAAACCTTATTACATCAATTTTTCTTGTAGTTAAACGGTCGAATTGTTTACTTGCAACAAATTGATTTTGACAGCTAATCACCAATCAGCTGATTAATCAACACCACCTTATTTGAATTCGCCTTAGCATAATCCTAGGAATGTGGGAATCTCTTTGGAATTTTTTTGAAATATAATAAATTTTTGTGTCTTGCAATTTTTATATTCATTTAGCAGAAGTGGTTTGCCAAAGAAATAAACACAACAATAATAGTTTTGGGTTTACACCGTATAGCACCTTATTTGGCCAAACTTCAATCAATTGTGGTATATATTTTGATATTTAACATTGTAATAATATTTCAAATTAAAAATTCTTTATAATTATATGTATATTTTTTTGTTAATAAAAATAGTGTTTAAATGCAAACTCTAAACGCTCTTATAATCCTAATAAAAAATTCTCTATCATTGTGTTCGAATTCTTTTTCTCTTCCTATTTCATAAGTGGCCGCTGTGGTCGAGTGGGTAGCGGTGCGTGCTATAACTCGATATGCTGCTGATTTCGAATTTCGATTCTCAGTCAGGGCAAGTAATGATTAAGATCATAGAAAAAGTTGTTTCTAAAAGCTGGCACTCCTCGGCAGTCAATGGCAAACCTCCGAGGGTATTTCTGCCATGAAAAAGCTTCTCATTAAATACATCTGCCGTTCGGAGGCGGTCCCTCCATTTGTGGTATAATATAAAGACGCACACCACAAATGGTTGGAGAAGCTCGGCCAAACACTGAGCTATATATAGTGTAATTGCCAAATTATTATTATTATTATTTCATATAATGCGATTTAAAAGTCTTATTTTAAAGAATTTTTGTTCCAAATAAAGTCTTTTTGTAACTCTTTCAAGTTAAAATTTTACGTAAAACTTTGTAAAATTATGGGTAGCATATCACTTTTGCATTTAACAGATTTGAATTAAAAATTTCCAATTTGCTTACAAAATTTTACTTCAGCTTATAAAACCGCCCTCCGATAATCATTTATTATATGTTTGTTTAATTTTGATAACTATCTTCGTGCGATCTGAAACCGAAAAAAAAATATATATTTCTTATTTTGCAGTGGATTTCATGTTCTTCTACAATGTTATTCAAAATTGTATTCATTCGCATTTAGTTGTTCAAAAATATATTCACTGACCTAAAACTATTTGAAGACTCGGCATTGAAAATAAAAAAAAAATCATCTAAATCTATTACAAGTATGAAAAGAATTTTCTCAACATGCTAGTTTTTTAATTTTATTTTTATACAACCACGCTCCAGTATTGAAGGACATTTTTTTTCTTTTTTTAATTCAGTTTCAATAATTTCACTAAACATCACACATTTTCACAAGCTTATGTATTTATATTTACTTTCATCAACAACCACAAATTGTATCAAATGATGATAATGAGAGGTGCTTGTCTCTATGCAAAACGAAAGAAGAATTGTATGAGTACATCAGTTCCATGAAGAAGTAATGAAATATAGCGCCGGTTACATTAGCCTCAACGAACTACTGAATAATGTTCGTGTGCATCCTAAGATAACCAGGTATAATTATAGGTAGCAAAGCCTATAAAGAACTTTTTTGAAACAAAAATGAGCAGGATTTTAAATTTTCAAAAATTCAAACAAAAAAATTGTATGCCTTCATCGTTTTTAAGAAAAAATTTATAGGAAATTTAATATTTACAAAACCTTTTCCCTCGATGCCAGTTGTTGAATGGTAGAAGTTAGAGTTGCTATTTCCGAGATCATCACATTTTCTTATTCGATTTTTTTGATTTGCATACGTTCAACATTTTTTCCAAGGAAAGCGGTTAAGGCATAAGGCAAAGAAAACATAGGTATTAAAAATCAAAAATAAGTGAAAAAACTGTGTGTATACTTTAATCCATACATATGTATGTATGTATGTATGTATGTATGTATGTATGTATGTATGTATGTATGTATGTATGTATGTATGTAGAAACATGAAAAATCTGTTTGTATTCTTCCATAAGTGAAAGTGCGCAGAAAACAGGTTAAGCTAATATTTACTTTAAATAAGCTATCACTGACGAATTAATCTAAAAATTGCCTAGCTTCAGCCAATAAATCGATTAAAGCACACCATGGACACCAATAAAAGAGGAACAACAAAAAAAATCCAGAACAACTAGAGGAATATTTTCGGTCTGAAATGAAATTAGCATATTGACACAATTTTCATGGCACTTGAGGCTCGCGCATGCAATCACCTCGACACAGCTGAAGCTCCACTGCTCATCTCATATTTGTAGACGCGCGCTCCTCCCCTCCATGGCTCATGCTTAGCAATTTGAATGGCCTTTTTTGTAATTCAGCATTTTCGCCGCTGTTGTTGTGCCCTTTCGCACGCCCCAAAAACCACTAAAGTGTCATTTGCGCCAACACCAACACTGGGAAGCAGCAACTCGTGGAAGTAGCGACCCGTTTCGACTGTACGAGTATGACCGAATGAGCATAGAGAGGCGTGAATTTTGCATGGAGCAACATATAATCGTAGAGTGGTTTATATCAAAAATCCACTGCAAGTGCAAAAACAAAAAAAATATTAAAAATAAACAAAACACTTCGCAACGCAACTCCATTTGATTTTCATTCAAAATCACAATGAACTTAGCGCCAAACGCGTCTGTCTCCCAGCAGAGCCCCCATTAGTGCGCCTTTCGTCGCTTAGCGCTATGCAGGCCAGGCATTTGAAGCGATCAAATAGCATAAAATTATGTAAATTAATTTCACGCCTTTTTAGATATGCAATTTTTTTATGCGCACATCGCGCACTCGCTCAAATGTTACGCAAATCTGTGCTATTCACTCCTCAGTTCGAAGCTTCATTTTGCGTATGGGCGTGACGCGGTGTCTCCAGCGGCAGATTTGCTAAGCCACGCGGCACGAAACCATTCTCAACTGTTGACTAAACCAGCATTTTACGATACTGCGAACGTTTTACATATTTATGTATGTATATCTCTCATTGCACTGATATAAGTGTGTACATACAAAGTGATGTATGTATGTAGGTAAGCTGGCGATATGAGGTGTTTACTATGTCAATCTGCCTGGCATATGGTCTGTTGACCTTAAACAAATATTTTGTTGGCCTAAGAGTATACCCCATCTGATGGAGGAAATGCATGCAAAATTGGTCTTTCAACCAAAAAGACATGAAGTGCAAATTAGCTAAGGACGCCGTTAAAAAGTTTTATGCACTGTCAATGTGAATATAAACAGACAAGCAGTGTTAAGAGTAAATAAATACTGTAATCTTTGAAATAGGAAAATCGAGTGAATACTTTTTTATAAGTTTTGTGTTCCTGTGCAATAAAAAGTAGAACCAGATGGGCACTAAATCCAAATATTTCTTCCAATATTTATACATCGATTGTCAGAACTGTTCGGGCGTATGAGTAAGGACGAAGAAAATGCTTATAATCGCGCTTAGAACTTATTCATAAAAAAAAGCCTAGTTCTCTAATGATTCCTTGATATTCATGATATAAGAAAAGCTGAGCCTTACCGGCCGAGCTTAGCATACCACGCCAGTTATATTTATCTTTCACTAACTGGCGGCAATGGGAAATACCAAGTATAGCTGAGGTCTTGCTTTTCCTCTACCACCACCAGCGGGTACCGCGTCGAACACCTTCAGGGTTGGAGCTATTTTATCCATTCGAACGACATGGCCTAGCCAGCGGAGGCGCTGGTTCTTAATCCGCTGCACTATGTCTATGTCGTTATAAAGCTCGTACAGCGTATCGTTCCATCGTACACGTCAATCGTAGGTAATAATACGGTGTCTCCTAAATGTATGGTTTAATATTGATAAAGAATTATATGTACGTATAATATTTAACAGAGAAAAGAAAATGTGAATATATGGATAAAGTCAAAAATAAAAATAAGGATATAGACAAAATGAAGATAAATATGAAGTGTAATTAAAAAACTAAATAGTAGAGACGAGAATGACGATAATACAGGATAAATACGGGTTGATTATAAGAACAAAGAAACGAAGAGAAAGGTAGAAAGATAATAATGAGAAATATATGTCATGGTAAGCTACTTAGCTTATTTAACTTTCACTTACCACACCCTATTTCATCTCACTTTAACTCACCTCACCTCACAATACCACAACTTAACAAAAAACACCTTAAACCTTCAACCCAAAATGCAACAAAACTAAATTCATAACACCCACAACTCACCACATCTAAACTCACCAACACCCAAACTCACCACACCTAAAATCATTAAATCTAATCTTCCCACATCATAAATTCCAGAACTTGAACTTAACCCACATCAATTTTCTGCATCTGAACCATGCCGAAACTCTACACCTAACCGAACCCATGAATTTCGATATGAGTCGCGGTGAACGGGTTTTTAAAAAATAAAAACTACAATGTTTAGTTGCAACGAAGTCACGTTGAAGGTGGACAAAATCAAACTCATTTATTTAATTTCTTTACCTTAAATTTGGCGTATGAATTTAATATAACTGTTTAGTAATCAATTTTTTGTTCAATTCAGTAGTTCTTGGAAATTGGTTGTTTGTTTTAATTTTAAATTTCTCTTTTTGCATACAATTTTATGTTCCTACTTTGTTTATTTGCTTCAAATATTCTTCGTATTTATCAGTTGTACCGTCAGGTGTTTTTGTATAGTTATTAACATATGTAACTCATGCTCCACACCCCAACCCAACAAATCTTAACCAACCACATCTAAGCTCAAGAACCCTGTATTGAAGGCATCTTAATTCACTACACACACAAACTCACCACACTTCAAATTGCCTCACTTAACTTAGCTCACTTCACCAATTCATAAGGGGTTATATTTTTTGTGATTTAATCAATTTAAAACAAAGCTGGGTACTAATGATTAGAAGACCTAATGATTAGCTAATCGATTAGATGTTCTTATTTTGCAAACTAATCGGTTACTTAGTTATGATTAGTTGATCATTTTTAACTAATTCTAATTGATTAGAATTAGTGCTAATCAAAAATCTAATCACGATTAGTGACGATTAGCAATTCTAATCAAAACTAATCAAAAAAAAAATTGATTAGATTTCTTGATTAGTTTTGATTAGTTTCTGTAATTTAATAGAATTTAATAAAAAATTTCATTTTCAGGTTGTTTGATATTTGATATTTGAGAATTAAACATATTAAACATTTAAGCCTACAAGTAACTATGAACAAAAAAAAGAACATAATTAACATAAATGTACTACAAATAATTGACATTGGCCTTCATTAAAACTAATTTTTCAAAAGAAAAATCAGCCAAAGAATTCCGCCTGGGTGAATTTATAATGCCCGCAAAAGAAAAAAGGCGTTCAAATGGAGCTGATGATGTGAGCGGGGTGTTAAAAACTATGGATGACTCTTTCAAGGCACCATATTTTGTCCAAATGTCAGCACCAACGATCGGGTCATTCAAATAAGCATGAAGCTCATTGCTTATTAAGCTTTTGAACCCGGTGGACATGGTTGGTGTAACTGGCGTTTTCGGACAGTATTCCACATCTTCATCTTCTGTAACGAAAATGGTGTTAATAAAAAAAAAAAAAAATTATATGTTTTTACCATCTTCGTTGAAGTCATAGAACTTATTCCTATTATTTTCCGGCATCTGGAGCGGCTTAAACGTAGATGAATCAGTTGCAAAAAATTTGCATATGACCTCTATCACCCTTTTACTGATCTGCTCCTCAGTACAGTCAGGTTTGTTTTTTTGGATAACCCGTAACCAATTAATTTTCACATCTGGAGTCAGTACAGCTGCTCCTAATGCCATGTCTACCTCTGGAGATAATGTGAAATTCGCTTCAAACCTTTCTCTCACACATTCGCAGATTGCAATTGCCTACATTATGTAGAACTGTTTACATTACGTACAATTGCTTACACATATATATATTCAACCTGAAAATGATTTTTTTTTATTAAATTCTATTAAATTACTGAAACTAATCAAAACTAATCAAAACTAATCAAGAAATCTAATCAATTTTTTTTTGATTAGTTTTGATTAGAATTGCTAATCGTCACTAATCGGGATTACATTTTTGATTAGCACTAATTCTAATCAATTAGAATTAGTTAAAAATGATCAACTAATCAAACTAATCGATTAGATTGATTTTTTTTTGCTAATCTAATTGATTTCTAATTCTAATCAAATTTCCCCAGCTTTGATTTAAAATTATGCAACCCAGCTTAATGGTATGCTCTCGTGGTACTTTTGAATAAGCATTCATTCTGCTAAGTACTCTGGCTTTTCTGGGAAACATTAAAAAAAACTCTTAAAAACATATTTTTTTAGCAAAATAATTAAAAAAAAAATATTTCAACTAAAAAGCCTGTTAAACACTTGATAATCACTTTTCTGACATTCTTTTAGCTAGAGTTACAAAAATTCCATACACATTTCATAGAAAATAGGACTAACAATTCGCTGGCGTTATTTAAAATTCTTATCTTTGCTATCAACTTTGAACCCTATCAGTCAGCAAGAACGAAGGGCGCCGGAAGCATTTTGTACACCTAACAAAGAACTAATTCGCACTTACGAGTTCGCTTTATTTGAAGTATTAATTCATTATTTTGAATAATTAGTCTTGATAATCAGGTTAAATCATAGTGATTGGCATTGCATTCGAAACGTGGCTTCGAGCTTAGTTCATGGCCATTCGATTCCTTTGATATTGCAAATTCTAAGTAATAACTTTAACCAAATAAAATGGCTAAGCACTAGCTGCTACATGCCATCACATGTGTACTTAAGTAAATATTTCTTGTAAGTGCTTTCAAAGCTTATGTTACTCTATAAATTGCTTACAAATCGTCTGTTTAGAAACGCAACAGCACACATCAGGTGAAGCACAGCTAAAGTTAAGTAAACGGCTTTAATACACTTACCTGTGTACACGCATACACACACATACATAATAAATCAAAATACAAGTACGTACATATGTAAGCGTACTTAAGCTTTAGTTCTCGAATTGTTGCCAACTAAATCAGCAACATTTTGCTATAAATTCATTTTGTTGCGTTCAATGGAGACAAAATTTATAATTGAATTTTGAAAGTTGGTAAGAGTAAAACCGATTGAGGAACGTTCAAGACAGATATGTAGACTTATCAATTTACGTATTTGAGAAAATGCTACACGGACTTGACAAAGACATCAACGCTGAGGTTTTTGAATGGTTGCAAGTTAACAGATTTGATGAAGACCACATGTGGTAAAGAAACTATGAGCGAAGATAGAAAATCACGTTGCATGGTGGGTTTTTTTTGATAGATATGTGTTTTAAATGTTACTTACAATCATACTAGGGTGAGTCAGCTTCAATTCATGAACTTTTACTCTTAGATACTCCTCCTTTTCAATATCATTCATAATACTTTAACTCATAGCGGAATGGGTGGGGAATATTTATACCAACCAATACAATAAATATGTTTGAATAAATAAAGCCTTTGCTGTAATAATTATAAGAATATCATTTTGTGAGATTTAGACGTCTTTACTCGATATTACCTCTTTCTTAATTAGAAGAAATATACACCATGATATAATCATTTTTAGACATAGTTTCACTCTCTCATTTCAGACGCCTCACTAGACATTTGACAGAAACAGTGTTCCGGATTTTCGTGCTATCAATTCTTTATTAAAAAAAAAACATCTATTTTTCGCATTAAGAAAAACAAAGACAACAGAAACAAAATTTGAATATGTGCAAAGCTGCATTTATATACAGACGCGAATTAAAAAATCGGTTACCTCAAAGGACATACATACCTACATCGTAGCCCACATAAGTAAATATAAATCTCATTTTCCTGACATTTTCAAACATTATAGCAAACGAAAGAAGTAATCAAACCACGAACAGAGTAAATAAGGGTTCTGGACTCGGGATCGTATTGGTTACGTTTTTTATTAAAAAACAAGTAAGGAAAGCTAAATTCAGGCGAAACCGAATTTTATATAGCCTCGCGATGTATTTTTGTATGGGCGCTGTCACGGTCATTCTTCAAAATTTTATAAAAACTACGTTTCTTTGTTTCAAATCGCTGCTAGTATTAAACTTTACTCAATTTGTTCCAATAGATACTGAAAAAACAAAGTTTTTTGCATTTTTCAAAATTTCCGTTACATGGAAGTTGGACGAGGTTACGATGATGCTAGTGATATCAATGACAATATGTTCATGAAACTTTTCATAAGTGGGCATGGCAACGGCCATTTTCATTTTTCTTTAAAATCGTTCCTAATATCAAATTTCACTCAATTTGCTGGTGGTTATTGACTAATCTAGACCATTTTCAATACCAACCTACCCTGTCCAAATAGCAAGCTATGTACCAAGTTTCCATAAGAAATCTCAATTTTTACTCAAGTTATCGTAACCACGGACAGACGGACGGACGGACGGACGGACAGACTGATTTACATTTTTGGCTGTTACAAACGAACGTTATGCGAACGCTCGGGTATAAAAATTATGATGTAATTGTTATGAACCAATTCAAATTTGTTCGATCAAATTTTTTCTTTATTTTATGTTTATTATTTTTTCGATCGTATTTGATCGATACATTTTTTGATTTCGATGAAAAATAATTGTTATTCTTGGATTTACATTTTTCCGTTTAAATTTTATCGATATTTTGTGATTCTTATAAAATAAGTTTCAGCGATTATTCTGATCGAAAAAAATAAGAATAATAAAATATCGATGAAATGTGATCGGGAAAATTTAAATCCAAGAATAACAATTATTTTTTATCGAAAAAAAGATAGATATCACAAAATATCAATCAAATTTGATCGACAAAATTAAAAACCTTCTGATTAAAAAAAAAGGCCAGGAGTGCTTTTTAAAACTATTGCATTTGGCGGGTAAATATTTTTTTTTTATTTATAATTCACAATTTTATTGAGCTCAAGACCAGTTTATGGAAGATTTTTATTTGAAAAATCAACAAAAGCTTTTTAATGGTAGAAGTTAATAATATTTCGCAACTAAAGCGCATTACATTCTCTAACTCTCAAAACCCTAAAAAAAAAATTGTTGGTTATGCCCTTGGGAATCCCATTCAAGTTTGGCCAGAGTGCAAGTTTAATTTTTCTAAAATTTACCGTTAATTTTTGACATTATTTTCGGCAAGTGTGCTGCCTTTTTCTTCCATAGAAAAATTTGTTTTAGTCATTTGGTATTTGAATACTTTGATTTTTATGTTTTTTTTTGTAAGAGAATCACGTCTAATTTAATTGCAAAATATTATAAGTAAAACAACATAGAAATTATGTGCAAAATGAGTCACTACGTTTTGAAATGCCTTAAGCTTTTTAATACTCCCTTTTATGGTTGGCGTAGAAGAAAATTTCTTTCATCTTTACAGAAACCGGTTTGTCACAAAACCAAATTTGACAAGGGACGACGGGAAATCGTTCCAATATACATATATCGAACTTAGACCCTGTCGGAGAATCAGAAGAAAATCAAAATACAACTATGTATAGTGGACACGACCAATAGAGAGGTATCTTAAGTGGGGCCACTCCGATACATTCCGTGCGATTGCAAGCGCACGTCTCCCTGGGATCAAGCGGTTCGCTATATAAACATTAAAACAAATTGTCAACCCCAAGCAATTGTGCGGACCCGACATATAAAAACTTTTTTATACGATAAATGCGACATCTCTTAAGTCACAATATCACAGTTGCTCTCATCTTCATAACATGTTTGCACTCATATCTTGTGGACAAGCAAAAATGTATGTGTGTTTACATACGTGTGACATACACCGATATCGCGCATTGTGTGTTTGATGCAATGACCTTTTTGCATACTCCTTGCAGGATACACAAACAGCATTTGAGTTTTTGAAAGGATAACAAGACACCGCAAAGCTAATTTCACACGCAGCAGTGGCGCAAAATGTCAGTCAACTCGAGGCAGATCGCAGCATATACAAGGATTCGTGGCATTCATACTGATGCTTCAAAAAAGCCAAAATATGTTTTGCAGGATTTTGTATAGTTATTTAAATATACGAATAAACTTATTCATTGCCAGTACATGGCTTTTGTTTTTGCAGTCGCTGCACCGGAAATTACAAAGCAACAGTACCTAGAACTTCTAATGCTTTCAACTACTCGTGTGTTTTTTGAATAGCTACATATGTAGATATGTATGTTGGCGTACTGCTATGCAATTCGATGTTCACCAGGGCGTATGTGGAACATGCTTGCACTTATGATATACATACATATATACGATATTTTTTTTTTTTTTTTTTCGTCTGCTGCTGTGACTTGCTGCGCCACTTACATGCTTTGTTGTTCTGTTTTACTATTAAAACAGCATTGCAAGAAACCACAAAAATATATATGTGGCATGCAATAACCAGCTAGCGGAAAAGTAAAGCAAATGTAGACGCTTGTAAACGATTTTCCCTAGACGAGCTGTACTTGTTTTGGATTACATGCTTATTTTTTTTTATTTTTTGTTTTGCTATATGTATAACTAGTGCATTGGCAAAGTCACGGATTCGGTTCTTGCATGATTTCCACATATTCAATGTTAACTATAAAGCGCATATGCCATATAAATTAATGGATTTTGCTAGTCTAAATTTGAAGTTTATCTTAGCAGCGGCTTCTGTTTAAATTTTAGATAATAAATTTTATCAAATCTTTTTCTTTTTTGAAGTTTATCTTAGCAGCGGCTTCTGTTTAAATTTTAGATAATAAATTTCATCAAATCTTTTACTAGCCTCAGTAGGTTTAAATTGTTATGTATTTGTATGCAGAGTTATTATATTATACACATGTATATATATAGATGTACATACATATATATTTATACGAGTATATAAAGATGTTCTGGCATACAATTTAACGCTTGCATTTGCACATTTTAACTCCATACGTTCTTTGAAATGTTGCTGCAACAGCTGTCGCGTCGCTCTAATTTGCATTTACAAACATTGTTAGCATTATTTTTGCTTGCTTTGCTTTTTAGTGTGGCAGCATAATTTTCCGCAGCTGTGTCACAATCGCACCTGAGTAATGCGTGAGATAAGAAATTTGCCTTAAAGTTTTTAATAATAAATGTGTATGCGACTGCTTTCGTCGGCGAATCGCCATAACGTTTTCTTCTAAGTAATTATAAATTTAAAATATTTAACGTATACTTTAAGACCTTCATCTTAAAAGCGTAGCTATAATGAAGTACGCGATTATAAAATAGGAAATTTTAGGAAAATTTAATAGACTAAAAAGAAGCAAAAAATCGGCGCTTTCTGCGATACTTAATTAAATTTTTAGCAAATTTTGATAAATAGCTGAAAAAATTAGTTTGTCATAAAAATATTCAATTATATTATCTCCTCTTTCCAACATTCGTACAGTCGCCTTGACAACTCGTCATTCGCTTTTCTCACCCAAATAACGAACGAGTGTATTTTATATTTTTAAAATGAGTCTTGGAGATCGCTTCCTTTAATATAATATACGTATTAATTAGTTTTCCTACAAATGCAAACTTTTTAAATTATGAGCACGTAGTTTTTTAGGTTATTTAATTACAGTATTAAAAGTGGCGAAAAATTATTGTTGATTTAAAAATAAAAATTTCCTTTTTTTAGAATCCTGATGCTTTTATAAACTAAAGAAGTTACGAAAAAATGTCAGTACAAAAAAATTTAAAAATCGACAGTACTTTGTAGCTATTTAAAATCTTCACATTTTTGTACTAAATTTTGCATAGCTCTTAAAACGGTGTCAATAAAATAATTCTATATTATTTTTGTTATTAAAAAAACTGGAAATTTTTTCCCTTGCTGTAAGCGACTCATAACTATTCTCTTAAAAATAAGAAGAAGCCAAGAAGAAAGAAGTCTGATGAGGAAATGTGGTGATTTCCGAAATAGTACTTTAACTTCTACCGCTTTGGGTAGTTTGTTTTTTTCCAAATAATTTCCAATAAACCAATCGGCCTTAAAGCTCAAAAATATTTAAAATAAAAAAAAAAATGATTTTAGTTCTAATAAAGCCTAAGAAGTGCATACAAATGTTAAGCGTAACAAAAATGACAAAATTTATTTCAACAGTCCATTATTGAAGGAAAATTTAGATAGTAGTAGTTGTAAAACGTTTTATGTATAAACTATTTATAGCAAAGAAATCAAATTATGTTATTTGGAAAATATAAGTTTTTAGCTTCCAACAGTACAAGTCCCCATAGAAAGAAATAATTTTTGACCGAATACACGGCGGAAAAATTTACCTCAAATGGTATACTGAAGTGATGTGACATAATCAAATTGAAATCGGTGGTTGTACAATATTTGTACTAAAAATTATATCTTAACTTTGTGTTGAGATTAAATATATTTTTACGTCCAATAACGAACAATTTTAGTACTTTTGACAACGTTTTAAAAAACTGCAAAAAGATGTTGAATTTTAAGCATTGGATTTGCCATCATAACGAGGAAGATCGGGTAATTTCATAACTCTCAATTTTGTATTGCATCTGAAAACTACATGAACATAAAGATCGTTGAATATACCTCACGTTTATCGTGAATATTTTAAAACGTTAAATTCGTAATAAAATTCAATGCACCGAATAGGCTCATTCAACGGAAATATTATCGAATTAAAATAACAATTATAGTATTGCAATAATTTTGAAAGTAAGGCCCATCCATTAATTTATAATGCAATTTTAGTTTTTATTCAGAACTGTAAACAATATTAGATTATAAACTTGCATTATTTGGCCGCTGTGGTTGAGTTGGTAGCGGTGCGTGTTATTACTTGATATGCCATTGAGTTTAAGGTTCGAATCTCATCCAGGGCAAGCAAAATCCAAATCATAGTATTTTTTTTCTAATAGCGGTGACATCTCGGCAGGCAATGGACAACCTCAGAGGGTATTTCTGCCATGAAAAAGCTTCTCATAAAAAAAAAAAACTGCCGTTCGCAGTCGGCACAAAACTGTGGGTGCCTCCATTTGTGATATAATATAAAGACGCACACTACAAATGGTAGGAAAAGCTCGGCCAAACACTGAGCTATATAGTGTTAGCGCCAAATTATTATTATTATGTTAATAATACTCGTATTATACTTAAAATACGAAAATACATAACATTTGCCAAATCTTGATTATTCAAACCTTTAAATATCTCACAATATCAAAAAATGGACTTATCCCGTTTTCTAAATGAACGACAAATTTATAAAAATTACACTTAAATTTTTGACAATTCCCCATTTTATTAAAACTACATTTGTCTTTGGTTATTCATTAGTTGTGACCCTTACGACAACATTCCTCCTTACTTAGTTTTAATTTTTGCTGTTGAACAGTTTTTAGTGTTTTCTCAGTTTTTTAAATGTTATTTGAATATAAAAATTAAAAAAAAAAATCTGTTTCTAGTAAGTTTGAAGTAAGTTCAAAGTGGAAAAAAGTGTGTTTTAAAATAGTCGGTGATTTTGTAGAAATATTCTTAGTTAAATATGATTATACTTTTTTAGCTTAAACAAATTATTTAAGAGTTTAATCATTAAATGTAGTGAACTAAAGCTCTATATAAATTTATTTTATTTTATTTTATTTTGTTTCATACTTGAACTATTAGAGCTACCGTGTTTTTTTTTAGACATGTGGTTTTTTAAGACGAAATAAAACGGATATAATTTAATTTAATTTAAACCAAGAATTTAGCTTTATTATAAAGATAATGGTTTGCCATTATGTTTTAAAAATAATTTTGGGCAACTGATCGCCGCGGCAGGCTCGTATAAATTCCAGCCGAAAGGTCTAATTTTCGAACACTTTTTGCAGCAATTGGGGCCGTTGTCAGCAATAAGGCGCCGAATATTATTTTCTAAGGCGGCTTGAAATGACAAACCAAACTGAGTATAAATCAAGTAACAGCAATGAAAAAGACCAACTCCGAAAAAAGTATTGCCTCATTGAAAACCACACGTCTGAAAATTTAACAAAAAATCAATTTTTTCTTTGTTATTGTTTTGCCCTATAACTATTTATTTTAAATATTTTTGAGCTTTAAGGCCGATTGGTTAATTGGAAAATTATTAGAAAAAAACAACAATACTCAAAGCGGTAGAGGTTATAGTACTATTTCGGAAATCACCACATTTCCTCATCAGACTTTCATTTGACCACTTTAAGCACAATTTAGCTTTTTAAATACAAATAAATACAAAAAATTTAACTATTAAAAAGAAAAAGAATAATACTTAATTTTGTACAACATTTTTGGTTGAAACAGTTGAATTGTGGCTAATAATTTTTCAGTGGCTCCGTATTTAAACTTCTGTAGCACTTTACATGTACTTTGCATAGTTAATACGAGTAAATGCTTAATTAAGAAATTCAAAAGGTGTGGTTAATTTTAAAATTAGCAAAATTCAAAGTTCTACTATTTCACTTTCTTTTTCGGTGCAGTGAAAAAACAACAACAAAAATAAATTAAGCCAATGCAAATTGTTTGATATTTTTTTTTTTTACTTTTTACGACACTTGTCAATTCTCAACTTTTATTTTTTCGCGAATGTGCCATTTCTCTTGCATTGTTACCAAAGTGTCAATACTAACCAAATAACATGACTTGTATGCATATCAACGCCGCTGACACTAGCCCACTCAATAACGGCAATAGCGTGAAATCGTGGATGAGGACCAGTGAAGTTTGATTGCCAAACAAATAACACACCACGCCACAGATTGCAATGCAAGCGGTGACACCTTTTGAGGAGACGGACACAAATTGAAAGTAAAATGAATTGAAAATACATATGTATGGAAAAAAAACTAAAGGACGATGGCAGAAAAAAGGAAAACACTTGCAATTTTTGCAATAATGGAATTTCCGAAAATCGATGACACCCTGGGGACACATACGTTATCAGTTGGTGACGTTTTGGTGTTGGCTTTAGCGTCGGCGAGAGATGGTCGTAATGGCAAGAGTAAAAAAACAACTGGCCGCTGAGCTGACAAAATGTTGGTGTTTTGCTTTTAAAGCCATATTATTTTCTTCTTCTTTTTTTTTTTTGTTTTTCGCTTATAAGTCAGATTTGTACTGGTTACATGCATTTGGTTGCATATGTAAATCTCTCGCATTTGAAATATTTTTAAGTGTGAAAGAATAGCAAAAGGAGTGATGAAATTCGCATGTGTTAACGCAGACTAATGTTTTACGAGTATATAGTTTATTCTGCTTACTAAATAAATGCGTATAAACGTAAATATTTTTTATGTTACATTTCTGTATTTATTTTCTTAACCTGCTCTCCATAAAATGCCTCCCATCACCGAAGGCTCTGCGAAATTGCCGCCTCAATTAGCTCACGTGGCGGCAATTTGTCTTGTAAACAATAGCAACAACATCAAAAGCGGCATTCAGCATGCACTAAAGAGCAACAACAACAAAACGAGAAATTAAAGGGGGGGGGGGGGGGGAAGGTTGTTCAACAAAATGTTTGCAAAAATATTCCACAAGGGATTAACTTATAATTTTTTAATAGATTTTTGCCATTTTTATTAGCTCGCTTCTCCACATGCTACTGAACTGGTATACACCTTTTCAAAAATATAACCGCACCAAGTTTTATTTATTTTCAGTTTATAATATGTATTTCAAAAGCAGTCATGGGTTTAATTTGCACAAAGTTTAAAAGAAATGTATATACTTTGATGGAAGGTATAGAATTATGTTTATTAGTCAGGTTTGCAAATACAAATACAAATACAAATACACTGTACAACAGGCGAATAATCCCACTCGGTTTCTCAACGGTTTCTTAAGCGGATTCAGCAGACCAATTCGAATCTGAAGTCAGAATTTTCGCGTCTCCCTAAGTTTTCTCTAAAGTACGTGGTTTGTCCAGAAGCCGGTAATTAAAAAAAAAATGCTAAAGTTTTAATTTTAACCATTAAACAAGTGTAGCTATAGGATTGCGCGGTAAAGGAGTCATCATATAGTATTTATTTTTAGATTTGACTGCATACAGATGTTGCTGTAGTGCAAAAGATTGGAGTTTTAAAAAGTACATTTTGTACTCATTTATAAAAAAAATTTGTTTGTATTAAGTAACAAACAGTTACAGCTTCCATAGGGCATCGCTAGCTGATTTGGCTGATGACCAACACTACTCACAACTGCCGCCGGCGGACAAGGTGGGAATTCGAATTCTTGTCTCGGAAAGAAGTCTGATGATGGTAAAATGATATTCACCCAAAATAACGAAAACTTCTACCTCAGCTGATTGTAGCTCATTTTAGGTTGTTGCTGGTTTTTACCAACGTAATAAAAATGTTTTAAATATGTGCATTTTTTGCATTCCAATATAATCAAATTTGTTTACAAAAATTAAATAATTAAAAATTGTATTAAAACATACATTTTATGTGTGAACTATAGTGGCATCTGTAAGCGGGCAAAACTAAAAAAAAATATTATAGTATGATTCGTTGACACCAAAAACCTTTAGTTGCAAGGTGGACAAGCCACGCACTGTAGAGAAAACCTAAGGTGACACAAAATTTTCGACTTCTGATTCTGATTCAGCAGACCCAAAAGCTTAAGAGACCGTTGTGAAACCCGGGGTGATTTTTCAAATCTTAAATTTTGTTGTACTGTGTAATTTACTGACCGAAATTTCTGCGAAATTTTTTTATTTAATTTTTTTTTTTTTTTTTAATATTGAAAATTAAGTAAAAATAATAAGTTTTCAAACCTTTTCTATATGTAGTTATAACTTTGAGATGCGGTGTATAATTTCTTATTTCTTTTTTTCCGGCTACCGGCCTTGCCATTGGCAATTTAATAACTGCCAAAAATATCAACAAAAATGCACATCACGTCGCGCGCATTCCAAGTATCTACACTGCCAGCTCGTCGCGCCCACAGTTACAACAGCAAAAGGTTGTTGCAGAGCGCACATGTTGAGTCACAAATGAAAGGAGCTCACCGATGGCAGCAAATTCAAAATTCAACAGGCATAGCATCAATATGTGCTCTTTAGCTACATAAATATTTCCACAAAGCTTTGTGTGGCGCGCATACTGACTGCTGTTGCCAATTCGAAGTGTCCTTTTAAGGAAGCCAGTGTTGGTATGTCAACATGCAGGATACTTAAAAAAAATTTTATTGAACATTTTAATTCATTTTTGTAGCAAATAAATTCTGATTTATTGATGCTAAAGGGCGGCAACACACAACTTCAATGTTAACAGCAATAATGCGCCGCATAATATTAGTTGTAGATGAGACAGTTCAAGGAAGTATATGTCGTATCAATTGAGCGCCAAAGACAATATATCGCTTGCTCGTTTTGAGGTCTAAGTGAGCGAAGGACCAAACAAGCGAATGAATGGTCAGACAGTAGCCATTTGAAGGCGCTCTTTGAAGGCACCTCAAGTGTGCGAGTGTGTGGAGCAGCAGCAGTAGCAGATTGCCTTCATTTACGCTCGAAACACGCACGCAGCATTCTAAAAATGCCACGCATTAATATTGAACCCTCGCCTGCAGTTCGAAATGTTCAAGTGACAGATGTTGCTGTTATTTAATTTCGTTTGACCACTTGTGTTGATGATTGAAGGCGCATAAAAACAAAAAACAAATATAATAAATAAAACAAGCAAGAGCTATAAATACATAGAAAGTAAAAAGGAAAAACTACAGACACTCGAAGAATTTCAATGACAAGTGGCCAAACAGTGAAGCGGTTTTTATTTGCTTTAAAGTTGCGACCACAAACACAAATTTCCAAGGCAAATCAAATAAAGCAATGAAATGCACACAAACCCACTGACGCGCTGAAAGGCTCATACCGCCACGCGACAATCAAAGAGCACTGCCATCAAATGGCGCATCAACCACCAAAAAAATTTACCTTTTTGAAAAACAAAACGTGAAAGCGGCAGCAGGCAATGTAGGAAATGGCAAGTAGTTAAAAAATGCCACAACAAAACGACAAACAGTGGCAGGGCGGTGTGTGTGTGTGTGTGCGCGCGCCAACCGTCTGACAACACCCTCACGGCCATTATTATCAACCAACCAACAAAAAACGGCAACAATGACACACAAGATCGCACACTCACAGACACAGTCGCATACGAGACCACCGCATATCCTCAAACAAACAAAACTTCCTCGCCAGAAATTGACTAAACTTCATCATATTAACGCACATATGGATATATGGATGAATGAGCACACCTGTACGGGTTGTTGTTGGGAAGGGGGCGGGGGAGCGATGCGAGGGTTTGTTCTTACCTGTGACACACGAACTATGACGGTGGCAATAAAGCAAGCGGCAAAAATCCAAAAACGTCAAAAAGAAAATACTAAACACAACAAACGAGAACAAATCGACAGCTGTGGAGGGTTGTGTGTGGTTAAATATATATTTACTGGACGAAAATAGGATAATGCTCTTCAAATAGCGCTCGCAGTAGTCGCAGCATGCCACGCAGCAAAGTTTTTACAGTTCTCAAATATTTTTGGTTTTTTGTAGAGAAAAATTTCACTCATATAGTACGGTGTTTCCACGGCAAATGAATCACGTGTTTCGCTATTTGAAGTACGAATTATGAATCACATTGGTATCTGTTGTTTTACTGCATAATATAATTTTGCTCCTTCACTCACTCTAGTTGTAGCCAATAATGTATTCGACATAATTATTTGCTTCACAAACTTAACGTTTAAATCCATTTTAGCATTTTATTGTTTCTTCTGTGTTTAATTTTTGTTTACCTTTAATAGTTGTATGTGTTTTGACAACTATTTTCGATAAATTGCCGATTAAAATTCGAAACTGCATAGATGATTCAGATTGAATCAACTACAAATGAGGTGATTCGCTCTCAAAATTTTGTGTGTTGAATCCTGTGGCTTCGGCTCGTGATTGGAGTGCCAATAACGAATGGCAGAATGAATCATGTGCCATGGAAACATACATAGTATTATGTGAATGATGACTATTGGAACGATTTTTCGTCATCCCTTGTCAAGTTTGGTTTTGTGACATACCAGTTTCGGCGGTTTTCGTACTCAAAAACGATACTGCAGATGGCACATCGTCGAAACCGGTATGTCCAAAACCAAATTTGACAAAGGATGACGGAAAATCATTCCAATATACATCAAATTTCCACCCTGTCGGAAAGTCAGAAAAAAATCAAGATAATATAATGCGAATATTGAATTACACTTTGTTCAATCCTACAAAATTATGGCATTGCTTTATGTTTTTTTTTTCAATAATTTCCAAATTTGAATTGTCAAATATTGAACTTTTATTTAGATATGAGTGCTCATTTTACTTCAGGCGACAGTAAAAATATTTTTTTAACCTCAACTTTTACAACAACAAAAAATGTCACCGGACATCATTTAAAGAAAAATATGACATTAGATGTTCCTATCAAAGCTACGATTGGAAAAAAGAAAAAAGACACGAATATCATGCCTTGATACCCGAGCTAACTTAAACTAAACTTCAAATCTCTTTAGATATATTTAAGATATCTTTCTTCGTAAATTTATTATTTTGGAGAGATTTTTAATTCAACGCGGGCAATGGTCTCAAACTTACACCAAATCAGCTTCAAATCGCTTAAACAGCTCGTTACACCGTAAGCATGGAATATATGTAAGTAAAGGGTGTTTTTTTAGGCATGTGGTTTTTAAGAAGAAATAAAACGCATATAATTTTATGCTATGGCCAAGAATTTTGCTTTATCATAAAGGTAAGGGTTTGCCATTATGGCTGGCTTGAATAAATTCCAGCCGAGGGGCCCAATTTTCGACCCCTTTCTTGTCAGCAATAACGCGCCGAATATTCTATTCCAAGGCGTCAATCTTCTAGGGCTTATTTGTGTTAACAAGCGACTTCACATAACTTTACAAAAAATAGTCCAGCGTTGTTAAATCGTACGATCTTGGAACCCACGTCACAGGACCACTTCGCGAGATAATGCGTTCAGTCTTGTTGGAACCAATGGTCGTCCACAGCAACATCGTCCAATTCAAGCACGAAAAAGTCAATAATTATGGCTCTATGGCGTTCCCCTTTGACTGTAACATGATGGTGGTCTTCATTTTTGCAGAAATATATGCCCATAGAGCACACCAAGCAGTGCCTTTTTGAGGATGTAACGACGTCTCAACAATGGCCTGTGGATAATCATCACTCCAAATGCGTTCAATTTTGTTTATTATAACGTACCCCATTCAACCAAAAGTGAGCTTCTACGCTGAACAAAATTTTCTTGTGAAAATCGTGATCTGTGGCTATCTCGTTTTGGGCCTATTCACCGAACGTTGTTCCAGAGTAAGTCTGTTGATTATGAAATGGCAAAGCAAACTGAGTATAAATCAAGTAACAGCTGTCAAAAAGACCAACTATATTGCCTCATTGAAAAACACACGTCTAAAAAAAACACCCTTTATACAAAAGTGAGGAGTAAAGTAGTATACTTTTGGCATTATTTGCTAACAAAAGGTACATAAAACATTTACAAAACAAAAGTTGCGGTATTCGAATAAACTTATCACTGTATAATGTAGTCAAAAATATATGCAGGCCCATTCAGATTATTTTTAAGGAGTTCAACATATTTGTTCACCACTTTATACTTATTTTATAGAGAGTGGCAATGTTTGTATCAAAATAATGACTATAGCAAAATAAAATGAATTTAACCAACTTATGACAAAAAAAAAAATTAAAAAGTTATATTCTAAAAGTGATCTCCCCGCGACAAGATATATCAAACCTTCTCTGTCAATGAAATCTTGCCATAAAAACATTTTCATTTACAATAAAGACGCACATCACCAATGGCAGCACATATTTGCTAAGACCGAGGTTCTTAAGAATAAATCAAAACATTTCATCGTGACTCAGTAAATCGTGCGAGGCCTAAAGAGCATTGAAAAACAAAAAAATTCTTTGGCAAATACTTTGCGGTAATACCGAGGGGATATGAAGGGAGGCTTGTATTAATAAACGGTACAGAGTGGGAAGAGGTTTGGATGCTCCTCCTCTAAAAAAGAGACATGAAGCAACTGCTTAGGAACTTCTGATTTTTTATACATAGTTTCTAGACTTTATGCGAAACTAAAATCCTTGTTCCTTCAATTATTTAATTCTCCACAAAACATCCCACAAACACGAGTTTAAAGCGCAGTGTGAACCTAAAATTATAGTCATTTTGTGGAAATATAAAATCTAAAGGTTTCTGCGCTTTTTAATCGATTTTTCAGTCTTCCCAGGGTAATCATGTTATTCAGCGTAGACAAACGAAGTTCTATTGAAGAAAACATATTGTCAAAGTTATGGACTTGTTGCGATTTAAACTACTTGTAACGAAAGTGATCTGTAAGAGAGGCATGTTTACACACATCACTATCCGACGACGCCACCAACATTATTGGCAACCGAAAATTATAAACGTTTTTCCTAGCTAGCAGCAATCGCACGCTATATATCCCCCTTCAAACAATGTTCATCCGCATATGATTGCAAATATGTGAGCGCCGTAAGGTATGCAACATTTTGTTGTCATTTTCATAACGATTGTCAGGTGTTTTTCAGAGTCTGCAATCGGTTACATTGCCTCCACCAAAATCTACGCTTAGTTGTTTTATTTATGTTCTCTCCATTGTAGCTACCGCTTAAGCTGATGTACTTTTCGTTGATGACTGTGAATGTGTTGATGCTGATGCGGATAATGACGATGACGATGACAATGATGCTGACGACAATGAGAATATGACAGCAGCAGCTGGCAAAGACAAAAAATATATGAATATTTTGATATGTAAGCGGAAAGTCTAAAAAAGCAAAAGGCTAAGCAGAAATCTCGTGTGATAGTATTTCCGACATGTCAGTCAGTTTGTCTGCGCCAACTTTTGTTGTAGTAACGGTTTGTTGATGGTAATGTTAAGGCAGTTGTTGTTGTTGTTTTTATGTTACAAGTGTGCGAGTTTATTTTTTGTGCACTGGCGACAGATGAAATTTTCGAATTTTCACTTATTGCGCTTTGATGCTTTCACTCGAAAGACAACAGGAAGTTCAGGTGTATTTTTTTGTTGTTTTTTTTTATATCTGCCTGTCTGCTGTTGGGGCATATTGCGCCCGCATGAGTAGGAAGGCGGCAGCCAGTTAAATGACTGTAGGTAGTGGTTACACACGTCCCGTCGCTGACAAGCGCCACATGTCATTATGCTGATTATGCGCTTTCTTGTCTGCCGAATGAAATTTTGCCGTCAACCGTTTGTGGAGGAGCACACTACTTTCCTGCCATTCTTTCACTTTGCACTACACAAAAATACATACAAACGTGCATACGCGTATGGCATTCACATATTTGCTTTGCCTCGTATGGATAATCAGCCAGCTGAGTGGCTCAATTGTACTTGCGTGAGGAATCGGTAATGATAATGCCAAAACCAAAGCATGTCAACTACTTCATTTCACTTACAGCTCGGCGCTTTGCCACTAAAGTTTATCAACTTTTTGCAGATACACATAACCACTTAGGTGTGTGGAAAAATGTGTGTTTGTGGCGCTGCGCCTCTATCTCCTCCAGGCAGCTGTCAAGCCCACTGATGTGTTGATTTTTTCGGACAAATCATTAATTTTAATTTATCATTGCGTGTCTGATTTTTTTCCAATTTCATATAGTATTTTTTTTTTTCACCAAAAATTTCTTTGCCTAGCTCTTTTTTGCTCTTCGGTGAAAATGATGTGAAAATCTCTTAAGCGCCTACTGTCACCCACATTAACGCAGTGTACACCATCAGATACGTCTGGGCATACCTCGACCAGCTCAGCAGATATGTATGCGTATGGCATCGCTCTGAAATCTCATCAGCGACAACGAGCTCTGATGACATCTGCGGCAGTTTTAATGTGCGACGTGACCGGCATAAACTCTGCACGCCTGCCCGCCTGCCCGCTCATCAGCTTGTCTAAGTACGATTATGTATGTACTATGTGGTAGCTCATCTCTTCTAGCTCTTGTGTGTGGATGGGAGTGGGTCCTGGCCCATCATTTGCGGTACACAGGCAGCTCTCATCACGCTTACATCCGTTGAAATGTTGCCACGCGACCAACTGTCACCGAGTGTTTCACTTTTTTTTTTTTTGGATAAGCTCTTAAATTGGTTGATGTTCTTTATGTTGTTTGCTATGTATGTGAGTGCGTGTGTGGTGTGTGTAGCCCAGTACATTTTTATGACTTCAGAATTTTAATTTCAAATGGTCACACCCCTCAAAGTGACCATTGTTTTCAGTTGGAGAAAATTCATACTTTTGTTTTGGACAGTGTATCAAATGTTTGATGAGCTTATCACTAGACTGACATATGCACGCACTCTTATTTGTACATACATTTGTACATATGTACATACATATTTTGTGTATAACAATGCGAGTTGAATGGCATTGGGTTTTGATAAGTTCGCTTGCAGTTTAAGAGAACCGTTTAATTTGTGAAATGATTAAATTTTGATGCAAAAATAGCAGAATCGCAATCGTAATTTATTCGCATGAATTTTACCTTTTTAAAGAAACTAAAAACACTCGATGTTTTTTTTTATAAACAGTTTGAGTATAGCTAATAATTGTTTTGAATGTTTATAAAAAATTGAAGTTTTTTAAAATGATTATCTGGTGTGTGCTTGAGCGCGTTATTAGATTTTTTATTGAGTAATTGTGTATACATGTAACACACATGTACATAAAAAATGCTTAATAAAATGTTAATAGAGGACGAGCAAATTTGTATGTAAAAGCCTTCGATATATGCGAAATTCAGTTTGGTATTTATATCATCAATTATTTACTGAGCAAGACAATTTTATTTAAATTTTTTATTTATTCAAATTTAATCTACAGTACACTTGTATCTTACATACTATAACTAAAAAATAATACTTAAAAGCTAATACATACACATGTATGGCATTATGATTATTTATAAAAGTTGACCTGGGTAAAGAAAAATCAAGCCAGTGCTATCTCTTGCAAAATTAGTTCTGAAACAATTAACATGGAATGGCTCAAAATGGCGAAGATTCCTTTGCTGAACATTTAAGCTTAACCGCTCAATTAAAATTGAACAATAAGAGAAGCTAATAATAATACTGTAAATAATTGATTGTGAGAGTGATGATCTCCACTTTTTCAAAGTATTTAAATGAGTTAACATACGTTTTGAGGCCGAAGAGCGTATTTAAAAAAAAAATGTTAAATTTGTTCAATTCTATCTATCGAAAATTTATCATAAGGCCTCCATATAATAAGTGCATATTTTAAATTAGACCTAACCAGAGACGTATGTAAATAATTGCTTATGCTTATATGGATTAGAAAATTTAGAGGATTGCGGCTAACAAAGACTAAAACTGTGTAGGTTTTCGATATAATTCAATTTATATGAATTTCAAATGAAAACTGAATATCAAACATGACCTGAAGATCTTTAATCTCGATAACCTTTTGAAGTACACAACGAGCAATAGCAAAATGCGTGTCGAAAGCATCACTGCGTCTCGTATATGTCTAGTGAAATCACTTTAAAAACATTCAAAGATAGACGCGACTTTAAACACCAACCGTGGAGATTGTTCAAGTTATTTTGGAGCTTCAAAGCATCGTCTGAATTGTTAATAACCGCATAGTTTTTGAAATCGTCTGCATACAGCAAAAAACTGGAAAAAGTTAAGCAGTCCTAAAATGCTCACCTGGGGTACACCTGAAGTGGCAACAAATGGAACCGAGGATAAGCCGTCAATAATTCTATTGCAAATTTTTTTAGAAAAATGCACTCAAGACTTTAGAAATTACAGTTGCTTATTTCATAGATAAACTCATATCCTCATCGGACTTCTTCCTTTAAGACTACACCGAGACAAGAATACATTTAAATAGCGATTTATTTTAGAGGAAAATGAAATTAAAATGGAACAGAGAAAGTGACAAATTCAAAAAAAAAATGTAAAACAAGAACTTTCGCTTAATGTGAAATTTTTAAGAATTGTCTTTGACACCACAAATAATGGCAGCACTGCGCGTCGTGATAAAAATATTAAAGAATATTTTACAATGTTTTTTTTTTCTGGTAGCATTTTATTTCAACAAATATCTGCAACAAATGCTTCATGTCTGTTATACACACTTACCGACGTTTACCCATACGAATACAATACGTCGAAATTCGCGTAAGCCACTCATGGGCCACCTGTTGCGGGTCTCTGGCTTGTACAATATGGCTTGTACAATATGGCTTCATCTGTGTAAGCAAAATAGTAACGACACAACCAGAAGTTCTGTTTGAATTTAAGCTATAATTTTTACAAGGTTTTTGAGGTAATCTTATTTCACAATTATAGCACAACCATGAAATAACGAATTTGAAAACATTTTTTTTTTTGTGATTTTTTTTTCCATTTAAATTTAAATAAAAATAAGTCGCCGTCAAGAGCAATAAATATGTATTTGTTCAAATTAAAAATTAATTTATCAATTTAATTTTTAATTTATCAATTTAATTTTTAAGAGCCACAAATTATATTTATATTTTTTTTAAATGTCCTATACTTTAATTGAAAAATAACAAAAATGTATTCAAGAATACTTCTTGACAATCTCATTGTTTTATTGTCGAAGTTTCAACAAAATGCACTTCTTTCTTTTTTTAACTTTAATTGGTTTATAGGATTAATTGAAAAATTTGACCGATGTCGTTCAGGGTTATTCTGAAGTTATTCATTTTAATAGAATAAGAAGTAATATATACGAAGAAAGTATGTAAGATAAAGTAAATAAAAAAACTGGAAGAGAAACAAGAATATAAGGTGCCCAGAAAAAATACTATTATTTTACATTTTTTATTACAATTTTGTAACTCCTAATTTTTAAAAACATTTTCTCATGTGTGGAGTTATCGTCGTTTTTGGGGCGAAATATTAATTTTCAGAAATTTTTTGTCAAATCTTAATACCATGCCGAATTTTGTTGATTTCAAGTGAGGTGTATTAAAATATGATCCGTTTTTATTTTAAATGTGTCCTTTTATATCGTATTTTATATCGGATTTAAGACCGAAGTTTTTTTTAATATAAACAATTAAAAATAGCGTTGCCTTCGGCTATACCAAAGGTTTCATATTTTTCTTGAATTGAAGAATTGTAAAAATCGTATTACTATAGTCGTTGTATGGGAGCTATGCTATATATCTTTGATCTTTATGATTTTCACTTCTTATATCTTACTAATAATAACCAATATTTGGGCAAAACTTCAAGCCTTTAACTGATTAAATGATGGAATTATGAACCAAAATGAAATAGTTACACAATTGGTTGCATGGGAGCTATATGTTATAGTCGTCCGATCCACCTGATTCTGATAACTATGAATAAAACATTATTAAAAGACACCTGACTGCCGAATTTCATACAAATTGCTCTAAAATGGAGTGACTAGTTTGCGTTCAAGTAGACAGACAGTTGGACAGTTGGACAGGCGGATAGGCGTACAGACAAACGGACATGACTAAATTAATAAAGGTATAAAAATACACTAATTAACTTGTTTTTTTAACTATGAACTTCTCTTACTTTCTCTCAAATATTTTCTTTATCATAAAAAGCTATTTTAATGTAATAATAAAAAGTTGTAACTAAAAAGATAAATTTATAACAATTGTACTCAAGCGACTAGCTGTGTAGGTGATGATAAGAATTCATATTCGATTTTTTTTTAACCAATTGAGATTTGACGAAAAGCGCCACAGAATTTCACCAAAATATTTGAATTGGCTTTTAGCTCAAAGGAGCTGCCTCCAATCGATCTACACAAGTTTATGCTAAATTTTTTTATACTTAAATATTTACTCACATATCCCTTAAAACATGTTTAATAGTTCAATGCTTTTCGTTTTATGAAATTTAGCGAATGATTTTCTGTTTTTGCCGCTTGAATATGAGACGCACAACTATGAGTAGCGCATATACACTCGTATGTATGAATGTATATTTTTTTATATAGGCCCTGTTAGTGTCAGTACCCGCAGCACTTTATAAAAATTCATAATGCAACCATAAATTCTCATTTAAATATGTTCGCCTTCGTGCTTTTTTCGCGAATACCATCAGAATGTATTTACTAGCTGCCAGCCTATGCTAGCAGACAGTGCAATCAAAGGTCGAGCGGAGGTGTGGAAGCAGACAAATCATAGCAGTAATATTTATTTAAGTATAAATACTTGCAACTGTTGCTGGAGTTCAATCGATGCTGAAGTAAAGCGCCGCTGATGAAACAAAAAATATGAAGATGACTCCGCGTCGATGCCAGCAATCTTAGCAGCGATTGCCCTGCCTCAATTCCAAATTGTTGCACACACACAAACATACATACGTACCTAAGTTGTACGCAGATAAGTTGTTGTGGTTGTGTGAACAAATAAATTATAGTGGAATATTGCGAAAAGCTTTTATAAATCGCGCGAGCGCAACCAAATCGTGCTTTGCTGGGTAAAACGCGCCATCAAACATTACACTTTCGCGGTTAAAAGTGATACAGTGAGAGAGAAGGGTGGAACAGGAAGGGTGCAGACTGGCATTTGCCCCATTGCGGTGGCGTTGCGAGTCGCTGTGTTGGTGGCAGCTCTGCTCGCTGGCAACTTGCAACATTTCAATGCTTAAAATATGTTCACATTTTGCGACTTGACAAGTTAATGCTCTAATGTTTTCCTATACATGCAAATAATGTGGCTTAATGTGCGTGTGGCTGTGTGTGTGTGGTTTTACGCATACATACACACACACACACACACGCACACAAGAATAACGTTTGCAAAACATCGGAAAGACATCAGCGCGCCTCTTTGAGTGAGGCCGCGAAAGCCGGGCAATAAATGTGCTTCCATCTCCTACACGCATACTTACCCCCCTCATTCACACACACACACACACACACATAAACACATCAATATTTTACGCCTTATTGCACTTTGTTTACCCTCACGGACTTTCGACTTTGCAACTGTCTGCTGTTCGCTTTTAAAAATTAAATAATAAATCATACATTTAATGTGCAAATTAAAAACGCATTTGTAAATGTAAAAATTCGTAATTCAGCTGCATTCAATATTGTTTGTGTGCATGTGCATGTGTGTGTGTATGAAAATATGTATTATCAACAACAGCTTGGCGCCTATTCAGTCGCGCCACGTGTCAGTTCATCAGTTAATTGAGCTGATACAAATGGACGTCACGCTTATTCACCGACCCGCAATCCTGATTACAAATATTCTCCAAATACCGTTATGCATATGGTGTCCACTCGGTTGTCGTAGAAAAAATTACAAACTAAATTGATGACTGACCATCAATTTGCCTACAGATTGTGGCCGTAAAATATTTATGCGTGAAAAAAGGACAACAGAAATGACAAATGATCCTGTTCAATCATGATTGATACGCGCATGTGTGTGTGTGTGTGTGGTTGTGTGAGTGAACGAGCATTTAGCAATTTCATATGAAAATTTGAGCACTTTAAAATTAGCAAGCTGTAAGGGGTTGATCAAAAAAGAAACAAACCACAGTGGTCGCAAAATTGTAACTTAAAATTAAAATAATTTTTTTCGCAACTTAAGTTTACTAACTTACTAGTGTTGTTACTAACAGAAGTTTGAAGTTTCATCGGAGTTTTCTAAAATAAAATTAAATTAAAATAAAACTCGACTTTGTGAAACTTCACTTCCAAATTCTCTACTTTATATCTGATTTTAGAGATATTACGTTTCTAAGAATCTAAAGAGTAATTCTAACTAAATTGTTAATACATAGTTAACAATACAAATCGATACGGTAAACAATGCATCGGTGTATTTTAATGAAAGAAAATTATTTGAACAACTTAAAATCAATTTTTCGTATATAATTTTTTTTCCTAAACATATTTATATGCCTTAGCATTTTTGTTTCGGTTAAGTTTTGCAACCAATTTCACGACTGATGCTCGAGTAGTTATAGACCTGAAAAGTTCAGGATTTCTCGTAGCTCAACGGCTAATAGTAGATTTAATTAGTCTACTGCCAGTGACCATTATTGATTCATTTTCGAAAGATATAAATTGCCAACGTAAGAAGAAAATGCTTTTTTTTTAAATAGGTGCCTTAGGTGGCGCTATAGTCAAGACACATATACATATATATTATTGCCCAACATTGTTTTTAATAGACCTTCTGATGACGCTTGGTTTTGCTGCCTAGATGAATTGGAACGGATTAGCCAGAATGTTCTATAAAAATTTGGCCAGTTGAATCTAGTAAAAGTTGAGGGGCTCAACAACTGTTTTCTTTTATTATTCAATTCTGTTTTAAAAGAGAGACACTGGGGAGATACCAATTTTAATCAGAAATAGCCCCTTGAAAGTATGGGTTGTATAGAATGTTGAATCAGCTTGAAACAAAAGGACATATTTTTCATAAATTGAAGCAAGGAAATAGATCGAAAAGACTTAGCAAAATTTCGAGATACAATCTACGAAAGATGAGTGGCGCAAATATACAAAATTTCTAATTTCCATGTGTCTAAGATCTTTCGGGTCGCCAAAATATTGTCTTCCCAGAGTGGAGAAGCTTCGGTGCAGTGTCAGCAAAGCTTACCTATAAAGTAATGACCTGTTATAATAGCTCATGCTTACTTTATGTTGCTAAGCTTTTTGATCATTTAGTTTGTAAGGTATGCCAAAATAGTTCATAATTTCTATCGTCTTACGCTAGTCTACTATACGAACTCGCGCGAATTCGGCGGACTAAAATTTCCCATATCATTTCATGGCTAAAACGAAAATTGTCGACTGTTTTCTTAGGCGCTCTACTACCGTTTAAATGCCTGTGAAAATGTTGATTACAACTTCTGGTTACGGTACCCGTAATATAGTGGTCCAAGAGACGATAACTAGGGGACAACCCCCGGTGTTGGACATGTACATAAAACTCCATCGACCTTACTCTCGAGCTTTGAGCCACTTGGCCCTTTCGGGTTAGTCGGGTCGTTACCTGCTTATAAGCATCAAAGGGACCAACATTTGTCTCAGCTCTCAAGGGTAGGCAAAAGATCCTTCCGCGAGCATAAGTACCAAGTTCAAAATGAGCTGGTTGCAAAAATTTGATTTCGATTTCCATAAGAGTACTTGTTAAATATTTTTTTTCAGCTTTTTCGCACCACCCACACTCGTTGACCACGAGGTCCGCCAACTAACCATCAGATAATAAACCAAATATTTGTGATATGCCAAAAAGTCACAAGTCATGTTCGACCACACATCGATAAGTAATTGGGCATAAAGTACTGGATGGAGCAAAAGATGCATGGAAATGGCAGCCATCTAGACAAGCAGAACTTTCAAAGAGGAACATGAAAGTCAGCAGAAAAAACAGCAACCGACGGTTGTAGATTTTGCAAGCGTCAAACCGCAAAAAGCACGCCATGTGAATATTCCGTTTGCGGTTCAATACTCACACAACGAAAATGAGCAAGAGTGATAGATATAGAGGCAGAGCGAGTGAAAGTGTGGCTAGAGTGGTGTGAGTACGTGTAAGTAATAGAGATGCGCAGCACGACAACATGCCAGGAATTATTAATGACTGTTGTTTGTTAGCTCAGCAATGCACACAGACACAAAACATCCTTTGGCAAATCGGTTGGTCAGCCAATTGACAGAAGGGTTATTGAGCAGCAGCAGCAGCACTTGGTTAGAGGCGTGTGAACGCCCACACTTACGCAGCCAATATAAACGTGTTGCGGAGTGCGAGTGAGTGTCCTTGTTGTCGAACAACGAAATTTGATTGATTTTAAATCGTTTCTCAATTGCTGCTTCTGGTCAAATAGGGAAATGTGAAATGACTGTGGATGTGTGTGAAGGTGATAGCTGGTGGGCAGGGGAAGTGGTTAAGAAGGGGAGCAAGTTGCTGCTGAGCTCCTGCAAATATTGTGTTATGTTGTCAAATGATTAATCACAAGTAATTTTTTTCATGTTCCACTTAGCAGGAAGTATTTTTTGTAGATTCTGTGAACTTTCGATAACAAAACTTACTCGATTTTAGCAGATTTTTGTATAAACATATTAATTGTTTTCTTTTATAGACTAATTAATAATTCTAAACGGACGTCCATGTCGATGGCATTTTAAGCAGCGGATTAGCATTTTTCAATTTTATGAAAATTGTAGACAAATTTTGCATTTATAGCAGCATTAGAATGTATCTGATTGCGTTTTCTTTTCTACACAAAAATGCTGCCATGCCAATGTGCAAATATTTTTTTGAATGGTGCACATCACTCTGTGAAATTGTCACATTTCTTAAAGTTTAGTGTAGCCCTTTACGCCAAGAAAAGAGCACAAACGGCCACCCCGCGCTATATTTTCGGAGCATAATTTAAAGAAATAATCATGGGCAATTAAAAGTTAAAAATAAAAGAGTTCAAGCCACAGAATTCAAATTGGCTATTTATACAAATTGGCCGCTGTGGTCGAGTGAATAGCGCTGCGTGCTATAAATCGATATGTCGCTGGGTTCCAGGTTCGAATCTCAGTCATAGAAACTGTTTTTTTTCTAATAGCGGTCTCTCTCGGCAGTCAATGGCAAACTTATGGTATTCCTGCCATGAAAAACCTTCTCATAAATTACATCTGCCGTTCGGAGTCGGCGCACAAACCGGTAGGTCCCCCCATTTCTGTTAGAATATAAAGACGCACACTACAAATGGTAGGAGAAGTTCGGCCAAACACTGAGCTATATAGTGTAAGCGCCAAATTATTATATTATCTATATATATAAAAAAAGGAGCCTAAGATGTGTGTTCGGTGGTAAGGGGTGTTTGAAAAGATGTGGCGACCGATCTTTTTGAAATTTATACATGAGATGCCCTCACCTATTGTGGTTGTCGTAACGAAGGTTTGGAAATCGACGCAAAAATACATGTGGTGCGCGTTTTGCAATGAAGAGGTCTTTCATAATTTTTCCCAAGATGGCGGCGCATTTCTTTAAACATTTCTGGAGCGTTTTTATCCATGCTTATTCTTCAACTTGAGATGAATTTGAGAAGCAGGAAATTAGACATGTCTCAACTTGATAACTATGAAAAACATCATATAAAAAGTGCCTTTTAATAATGTCGATAGGTGGCGCTGGAGTCGAGATATTACTAAAATCCGTATTTACAGACCGATTTGATTGAAATTCGAAATATTTATTGGGCTTCTAAGCATAAAAACTTTCTGCGAAAATAATGTCGATAGGTGGCGCTGGAATGGAGATATTTCTAAAATCCATATTTACAGACCAATTTGACTGAAATTCAAAACATTTATTAGACTCCTAAACATAAATACCTTGTGTGAAAATAATGTCGATAGGTGGCTCTGGAGTCGAGATATTTCTAAAATCCGTATTTACAATACGGGTGTCCAATGGAAGGTATTTAAGAAATCTTTGACCAAGAAATCTTTTTAAATAGGTCATTTTTCCAGATAAAAATCCTTTAAAGGCGCAGCGGAGCACGCCGGGTATTTGCTAGTTATTTATACAAATTCGAAAAGGCGCGCGGCGCCACCAAGCCAAAAACACTTCGCGAGGGTATATACAATTAGGTTTCACCCGTATTTAGCTTTTCTTACTTGTTTGTTGTTGTTATTGATCAGCTGATTTAAAGGGCAATTCTCACCCCGTCGCAAAGTGTGCCGGCTAGAAGAACATAGCCGGAGAAAATTATTTTATTAGCTTTTTGGATAGATATGGCTGGAAATAAAAAAAAAAGTTGTCCAAGTGTTAGGGTCGGAAATGCCTCGTTAAACCAGTATGTGTTACTTTATGTTGAAATATGATTTATGGCAAAAGCTTTAAATTACTACTAAAATAAGGAGAAATGAATACTTTTTAGAAAATGATTTCAAAACGAAATTATAAATTCCGAATTATTTACATTTATTTAAAAACAAGAAATAAATGTGGCACTTTCACACTTTTTTGGGGTTTACAATTGCCCTCTGGGAAGATTGCATTCATTTAACAAAAGAACATGAAATGTTCGCAGAATGCAGATCGACTATTTGTAGACGCAGGCTAAAGGAGTGTGTTGTTCGAGTGATGTGTGTATGTGTGTGTGTGTATCTCTTTTACTAATATTCGAATTTTTTAATTTGTTTTCACATGCGTTGCTTCGTGTGCTTCATAAATTTGTTAAAGAACTTTCATTCATTTTTCAAGCATTTTCCCCAGAATTACTATACTTTTCCATGTGTGATTTTATTTGAAATTACAAATTTTATTTCACTTTGTGCCTGCACTTTTGCTCAAGTAATATGATCGATTTAATTGTCTTAATAGCATTGATATGTCAAAAATTGCACATGCTGATTAATTGATTAAACAACTCAGTTATGACGTCGTATCTACAACTCACTATTCCCCATTCAACAACGATTTAATACAAAATTTACTCCTTTTTTTTTTTTGGTGCTACTTTCGTGGTGTTGCAAAAGTCGTTCGTTATTTTTAAGGGTCGCAATGGCAACAGCAAATTATGTGCCGTTAATTTTCTTCCACAAACCACATGTAAGCGTACTAATATACATATATATATATATGTACACATATACTTTTCATTTGCATGTGTACGTTTGTAAGTGAACGCATTGCAATATGTGCTCCTCCTCATTTGCCCGGTACGTGGCTCACTTTAATTGCTGTAATTACCGCGAATTGGCCAAAAGTTCAAATGCAAAAACAAAAAGAATGTTTGGTAAGTTTTGTTCTGTGATTGCATGTAGATATGCATATTTGATCGATTTTTTGTAGCTAAAACAAAACATGGCTTTTCATTGCTTGGTTGGTTAATCAGTTTGCATAAATCCAATTTAGTGAAGCGAGCTTTGAACTAAAACAAATGGAAGGAATTTAGGTGAATTTGCAGATAAAAATGAGGAAATTGCGTATGTAAATAAATAAATATCCAAATAATTGTTTGTGATTCATTGTAGGTAAGCGATTTATAATTAAAAAAAAAACAATTTTATGAATTTTAAATTAATGAAATTTTATTGCTATTTAATTTATTTGAAATAAATTTTTCTAAGTGTCATTTGTGAGGCTTTCAAAGACATACAAAAGACAAAAATTGTCGGTGGCTAAGCAAACACCTTATTGATGCAATATAAAATATATAAACTATAACACTTTAAAAGTGTTTTATACTTAGTGCTGGGCGAGTCCGAGGTGTTTTTGTCGATTGTCTCGATTGTTCAAACATCTCGATGGTTCTCGATGTTTTCGAATTTGCGACGGATTGCCAGTCCCGAATACTGATGCTTAAATTAGATAACAATCGAAACAATCGACCCAAACATCTCGGACTCGCTCCTGGCCAGCAATTGTTAAAACATCTCGATGGTTCTCTCACGCAGTCTTTGGCAACAAATTGCCAGTCGCGATTAACATTAGATAACAATCGGCCAAAATATCTCGCACTAGCTTGTGGCCCACTTTATTTGTACAACTAATAACTTTTTATAACGAAAAAAGAATCATTGCAATAAACAAATATAAAATTAAAAAAAAAAACAAAAATGGATATCCTTGTTTATTGGTAAAAAATAAATGAGATCAATTATAGTAATTATTGGTATTTAGTAAGTTGAATGGGATGCTTCGTTTTGAGGTGGTCATGCAAGTTTTTTGTATTTCCAAAAAATTTGTAGCTCGTATTGCACAATTTGCAGTTAACCGACGTTACCTTGCCACAATCCGATATTTAAAAAATAATAATTCCCATTTGACTGATTTTTTAAAACAGCGAGTCATTTTGAATTTTCAATCCATAATTTTAACATATAAATTTGTCTGTAATATGTTCATATATTTAAAATAATGCTCGAATAACTACACTTTCAATATTATCCATTTTAAAACACCATCAATACACACCTGCACAAGTCTACGAAAGCTATCGATGGAGTTGACACGACGTCGCCAATCGACTCGAAACAATCGAAAAACATCTCGATTGTACAGTCGGACAGGGAGTCGATTGTTGACTCGATTGTTCTCTTTCAACGATTGCGATTCTCTCGATTGTTTAAACATCTCAGACTCACCCATCACTATTGGGAAATCCACACGAAAATCAAGGTACAATAAATGACGGAAACTGGTCAATTGACTATTTGAAATTAAACATCGTTTGTTCGTTGCAGAATAAGTTAAGCTTAAGAGGAGGGTTTTTGAAAATTTTTTCCCGCATTCCGTTTTTTATAAAGCATTGAAAATACTCTTACATGGAAGAAGAACGCAATATCCTCGCCAAAAAAAAGAGAAGAGAAAAGTTTTTTAGCCAATACAATCAAAAGACTGTTCATATTTTTTTTTATTTGAAAAGATAAAAAAAAATTTGTTATTTTTAATTTAATTTAACGCATTTTAAATAAAAGTTGGGAAATACTTAATGAAAAAATAAACTATAACATTGCGAACCAGTCGTACAGCCAAGCGGCACTAAGATCCCATTAGGTAATCTCAAACCTGAAGGTGAGTGCCGTAATAAGCCATAAACTCTTGATTACACCTTGGATTCAATGCACCGATAAATTTGGAGGAAGCAGCAATCACTTATTTGATGCAGTAAACATAAAAATACCAGTCGCAACTAAATATTTTATAGCGGATGGTGGAATGATTCCAAGACTTTTCGGGTCGATATTAAAATTTTTCTCGGAAGCTTCATTAAATTAAATGCTTTAATCGACATAACGGGAAAAGTAGGTCTCGAGGTTGCATCTTTCTTTAACAATAATAACACTATGCAACATTAAAAAAAATCACCGATATTCCGAGTGTTGATTCGTATTAGGTATACTTAGTAAACAACAGAAAACAAATTCATATTTAGATATCACGTCCCAAAACATAAATAACGATTAACTTACTTTATTTACTTTCCGTTACACCTAGTTGATGGTAGCAATAAAATTATATTATTGGTGTGTACAAAAGCCATCAAAACACTAAGATTATTCATTAATCTACAAAATGCCGCGTGTATGTGTTAATTCTCTTAGCTTATTTTGTTACGTGTGTGGTCAATTTATTCCTAAAAGTGGAAAAGGCCAATTTCGCCTTTGTTTAAAAAATGTTATGAACTGTGTCATCAGTGTCAATGCCGCTACCACATTCTCCAGACATTCCAGTACCGGAAAGATTTGGTATTACGTCAAGTTTATCGAGTCCTATTGAAAAAGAAGATGAAGCAGGCCCTTCTAATAGCGAAGAGATATTTATAGATGAAAAAAAAATACAGAACCACATTTGATTAGTCAATCAGAACTAAATGACCTTGTTAGAGATTTAGATTTGACCAAAGAAAAATCTAAAATATATGGCTCGAGATTAAAACAATGGTTCCACACAAAAGTTTTTTTAATGTAGAATAACAATTTTTGTCACCGCTTCATATAATTTCAAGTAAAATCAAAAAATGCGTTCCACTACTAAACTTGACGTGATAGAACAATTTTAATTCAATATTTCAATGGTGGCGAATCATAATTACATACTGTGAACCCATTGCAAAAAAAAATTTCCTTCGTTGCAGAGTGTTATTTAAACAAAATAAAGTTTAAGATGTGAACGATCGAAAGCAAACGGCTGCGCACTTTGTCTTTACATAATTTTATTATTTTTGTGCAATTTTTGATTTTTTTTGTCAAAAATATTTTCTTTAAAATAAATTTTAAATGTATTGTTGCTTCATTCAAATACAAGGTGCACAATGTTCTAATTAGAAAAGAAATTTAGGTTTCCACACATTTTATTTTTGCTAAAGCGCACTCTTTACTTTGCAATTGACAAGGTCCACGTAAAAAAGAAAAAAAATCTTTTTTATATTTCTTTAAAGGTCATATCCCTACAAGACAGCAGATAATCAAATATGTTCTCATATCATAATTATAAATAATTACAAAAGTGCTTAGCAGAGTAGTCATTTTTGTTCAAGGCATGGGAAAAAACTGAGTAATTTCCCCTTGTCGGTGTGATTTTATATCTCTTTCCTACCTACAAAAGTTACATATAGGTGAAGAATATATCTAATTTGCTCTAACAGATAAGGTAACTAATCATTTTTATGCTTATAATGTAATTAGCGCTGGAAACCAAACTACTCATTGTTGTCATCACAAACTCAACAGCACTAATAATCAAACTACTCATTTTTGTAATCACAAAGTCCTCAGTACTTATAAACAAGCTCCTCATTTTTGTAATCAATATTTTATCTTATACGTTTTTATTAAAATTGACTACTAAATAAAAACAATAAAAACTGTTTAATAAAGTATTAAATACAAAAATAATAATCAAATCGGTAAAGGAATAGGGATGTTCGAGCTTCAATCACTGCTTTAACACTGCAAATAAAAGTCGTCGCTAACACTAAAGAAGATGGGAAGGCCTGGTTTTCATGATTAGGTCGGCCTTTGATCATACTTACGTAAACTAAATAATTCAATTCATTATTGGTTAAGAATAAACGACGGCTTTTCTTTGCAGTATTGTCGCTGGAACATCCCCAATGTTCATCCAAAAAAAAATTGTTTCATGCATAAGCATAATAAAAAATTTTAAATTATTTTTTGAAATACAATTTTTGCTGAAATGCCGATTATTCATAGCCTACTTTGATAAAAAATGTGTCTTATATTTTTCTATCTTTCTCCTTCTAATACATACGATTATTATTGGAGTACGGCATTACTGCTCTAACATATGGACATTTTTCGACAGTTCAAAAACCAAATTTGTAAATGTGTGGGTGAAATGGGTAAAAGTTGTGAATGTTTGTGTAAATTTTTTGAATTTCAGGGGAAACTGCTTAGTATTGGCTTGCAGGGATCAAACTAATTTATTATGAAAACAGAAGCGTGTTGTATATGCTTTCGAGAAGTTTGTGTAAAACTCGTTGGTAAACAGATTGATATTTACATGTACCACGAATAACGTTTACTTAAATAAAATTTACAAATTACTTAGAAATTATTAAATATTAGTTTTTCTATGATTAAAATGTATTCGAAGATTAAGTTATAACCAATTCAAAGTTTGTGCAGTACTTTAGTAAAATGACCCACCAGTCACAATGGAATGTCTCATATACATATAACGCGGTAATTTGTTTATACAAATGGTAGTACTTTTCAGCCTTTGTTGACTACTCGAATCATAATTGCCGCCTATAACAATTTGGTAGTAAATATATTCAAGCTTTCATCTTCCTACCGCGTTTTACTGACGCAGCACCAACCAAAAATTGTTTAAATAAAAGTAGTTGAAACAAACTTGATAAAATTTTTTAAACGCATTACTCGTATTTTGCTAATAAAAAATTTAAACTTTTTCTTCTTTGAAAAAATTGCAAAATTTCAAGTCAATTCATTTTCAAACCACTTTGCTTCTATACGAATTTTTAACGTACATTTACACTCGCATATGTGTATGTGTAGGCACTTTCCATTTGGTTGACTACTCAATATTTGCTTATACCGCAGTTTATTTTCGTACACATCTTCTCGTACATCGCCGGTTGGTTGACTTTACTAACTGGTAGATTGGTTGAGACTTCCCGCTTGGTTGGTTGACTTGCATTCACAAGTATTGTACGTACATACATATGTATTTGTCGACTGCACTCACCTGATTCCGGTGAGTTCATTACTTGGTTGGCAAAAAGGATTTTAATTACTTACACCGTTAATTTAGCGCCACTTGCTTACACGCTGTTTAACACCACGCTGGTAGGGCCTTAACTTTTTCACTTCAACTATGTACGAGTAGATATCTCGCAAAGGCAACTCAAAAATTAAAGAAAGCAGACAAGAAGAAAGTGGAATAGTGAGTGAGATGGCAGCTAAATGCTAAAGAACTGTTATATATACAAATAAAAAGTATTTGCAAAGCTGCATCTGCGAAAAAGAAACGTCCTGCAACTTTTTCGTGCACTTAATTAAAAATAAGCAAAATTGTGTAAAATAAGGTATCGCGTCCGTATGTACATCCATACAAACATGTGTTTTTATTTACACAAATTTTATGTAAGACGTTAGTACTTATGTTAATAGATGGAAAAATATTGCGAAAAGACTGTTGTTGAAGGAGGTGAAGGCTCGTCTTAGTAGAAAATACTAGCACACTTTTAGGCAAGAGAAGTTAAAATTTGTGTATGTGCGCAAGGAAAAAAAAAAATGGAATGGTGACAAAAGTGAAGTGGCGTTAAATTAGTGAGAATCTAAAATGAGTCAAGTTTGTAAACAAACTCGTACAACATTGAAGAAACCACGAAACTTTTACATTTTTTTTAATACGTTTGTTTTTTCTATTGGAATTTTAACTACAACGCTTTTGACATAAAAATTTTGTTAAAATAATATTTTCAATGGCAATGTTTTGAAATCAAAATGCTTCAATTACTGCCAAATATGTATCGTACGTATGTATGCCCATATTTGACACAGAAGTTGTGAAATTAAAAAAGAAATTAAAAAAAAACCCTTTTAAACGCCCTTAGAAGGCATTGAGCAGAGAGGTTAAACCGTTGCACAGTTTATTCTATTACTATTAATAAAAGTTTGTAAGTTAATTAGTTTTCGCTTTTATTAATGTCGTTCAGGCCGTTAGGTTTTTCCGGCAATCACCTCGCAAAATATACCTTTTGTTAACAATTTATTACTTTGTACTACGGCTATTTTATAATAAAATATACTTATAAGTAAAGCTGCCACCAATTAAAAAAAAAATAATGTGAAGTAAATCTTTGCAATAAGGGTATTAATCCAGTCGTATTTAATTAGTTGTCGAATTGACTGCATGAGTATTATTTACTTAATAGCTCAGCACAAGAAGTTCAAAATTTTATTTGAATTTTAAGCAACTTAGATCGAATTATAATGAACTATTTTTTTAATAAAAAATTAGCAAAGAAAGTCGTCTATGAAAAAACTAGTATCTATTGTAAAGAGAAAGTCAACATACGTTGATTACAAACTTTGCTTTTTACCATCTAACAAATTCGTTCTATCAGCCAAGAATATACAAAATTAGAAAACTCGATATTCATGCTTAACATTTTTTCACTTTTTATATCTTTCATAGAAATGGTAAATTAAGTTCGATCCCATGTTTGTAAGTACCAGATGGATATGAGTTAGACCCATCAAAAAGTATACCGAAATTACCAGGATTATGAGCTGAGTCGATTTATTCAGATAATATATTTTGCTTCATTACTTCTGTCAAAGGCTTGACATTTTTCAAAAACTTCCGCTATTATTAGCACTTTACTAGCAAGTCATAAAGATCAGAAAAATATTACATTACAGAGAAAATTATCATAAAACCAAAAAAAAAAATAAAAAAAAAAATATTAAAAATAGCAAAATAATTAAAAAGAAATACTTTAAATAATGTTTTTGAAACATCTTCCTAGTTATTTATTTTTTTTTTAAGTAAAAGTGTCACTGAATACAAGCTTTTTGTTTATTTGGACGAACGACAATTAGCATAAAAGGCTAACCAAAAATAAAAGAAATAAGAAATAAAACAAAAATAAATAAAAAAAGGAAACAAAGAATAGATGAAAACAATAAAAAAATAAAGTACAAAATATATAAATATGCATGCAAAAAATCTGTATAGGACAATAAATAAAAACTACCAAATGTAATTTTAATTTCAGCGGCAAATAAAGATATCAAACATACGATTATTTTAATTTTTTTGTAGATAACTAAAAATGTAAATGCAATTTTATATTTAACCGATTTATTTAACCGAAAAAGGAAAACCGTGTATGTACCAATATTGCCATTCCTTTCTCCTTGCTCATTTCTCTGACTTTGTACGATACATCGTACAACTTTCAATAGGCCATACACCACAGCCAGAAGGTATTACCACATTTTTTTTTTGCTTTGCTTTTTTTGTCGACAAAATACTCGTGAAAATTGACATTTTGAAGAAGAATCTTTTGAATAGGTTACCCTAACAGATAACAAAATCTTAAATGAGTTTTGTAGCATTGACGCCCAGATAAGTCTAAACAAATTAAAAAAAAGATCATTTAGTATTTTAGCTTTTTAACACAAATGCAGACCATACATTCATAAAAAAGTTGCACTAAAAATTCGATATGTCGTCTTTAAAAATATGAAATTTGCAGTAATTCGATGGTGGTTGAGGCGAAAGTAACCACATAACCTTTTGGTAATCTGATGCTGGACAAAAAGAGGGACAACATTCATAAAATTAGCAAAATGAGCCACTACCAGAGTACATAATTGAAGACCAAAATTAAAGTGATTTTCATCACTTCTAATCCTTGCTCTGATAAAAAAAACTGCGGAAATATCGAAATTTTAGTGCATTTAATATAAGAAAATTTGGATACATAAAGGCACAGCTTGCACTTGAGGTTAAGAGCAAAAATTTTACAAATACTTATTTGTTAATTTTCTAGAACTCATCTTGTTACTTTGAACTACTTAATAATTTCACCACGAAAACCACACATTTTATCCAGTAATGGTCCGTAGCAAAATTTGATTTTTATTTTATACTTATAGAAGCAAAATATGTATTTTCTTTACTCGAAAATTAAATGAAAATGTAATAGTATCCATCATAGCTTTAATTTACCCCCCTTCACCTACTCCCCTAGACACCTTCTACGGCGTATTGCAACTTCTCAAACTAATAAAGCATCTTAAATGTACCGCAACCTGATTGAGATTTTTTTTTTTTGACTTCCCTCTCTTTATCTTCACTCACTCACTCCACTTTGGTGTTTCAATGCGCGCTCGTCCTGTAAATCCTTTGACTGTCGCTGCTTACAACACCATTGACAGCAAATAAATTTTACCCAGGGGGATAATCGACATACGAATAGCGCGAGCGGCACCAAACTCAAGACACTCGATGCCATTCGATAAATATGTGGAAGTCGATGTTTTGCTTTGAATCGATAAGATCTGTGACAATGTGATTTGCAGGCGGTTCATAGTAATTTATATGTAACTGTGTACTACCTACGAACTGCTTGTTTCAGCAACGCAGCAGGACGGCAATAATGTTGATGATGTAATCATTTGGGTGGTGTGTGTTAGAGTAATTCAACTACATACATACATACACACATACTCGTACTTGCATATTCACGTCAGTTGTAAGTGCCAGAGCCAATGTTGGGAGAGCTTGTGTGTCAAATCACTTGTGTCGAGAAGATTTGTTACGTAGGGAGTTGTTGTTTTATGGTTGTGTTGAGTGCAGGAGGTTAACTGCGTAGGTGTCTGTTGAAAGTGAAATTTGTTGCCATTTCGGATGCGTCAATTGCATTTTAATCGATTCAATTTAGAAATAAATTGCTTTTGTGCCACATAATTTTTCGATTACCACCGGAAGAGGAGAGGGTTGTGTGCTGATGGCGAGGAATTAAATGTAATGCATAGCAAGGAAGGTGGAGACAGATCATAAAAAGTACATAGAAACCAATGGCTGAATGGCGACTAACTACAAATGAATTGCTTCTAGATGAATTTCTTCCCACAAGCGCAAGAAAAATGGAAAGTAAATGGAATGTTTAATGAATTAAAGTTAACCAAAAAATTAAAAGAATCAATATCAAAATGAATGTTCAAGGTTAAATGATATCAAGCTGCGTTAATAATGTTTAATTATTGTATATTTATTGGGAAATAGCGAGATGCTCACATGCACCTGATACTTGTACTACATATTTTAAGGCTTGCCACAGTAACATACTTGAGCCATTTAAAAATGAATGCACAATTTATAAAATTTGCTTTATTATATTTAAAAATAAATTAAGTTTTCTGACGAAAATTTCCCATTGAGCGATAAGCGCTTTGCATAATCGAGTTTGGCCATGAAGTTTTGGATAAAAGAGTGATCGCGTGAAAGCCACTTTGTAGTGCAAAGAGGTTAAGAGTGTGCTGGCGCTTGTCAAGCTTTGTTTGAGTTATTTGCTTCATACTTATTTCGAGCAAGTCAAGCTTATTTTGGCGAGGTTCTGAAAGCTCTCTTCTTTTCATTAAAAAACTAAGCTTCCGATGATTTAAAACGAATTCTCTTGTTATATTGGGGAATGTTGTCAGCGCTTAACACATCACCCTTTCCTATATCGATATTTAATGACGGCAAATTTGAAATTACTCTCGCGCTCTACATACCATAGAGTGCTGCAGGATAAGCAAAATTCTTTTAATAGATATATTCCTCAGAAAACATTTTCACTATACCGATCCAAATAAAGACACCATTTTCAACCAAACCTCTCCTGGTAGATAATTCCGATGCCGATGAAGTGCACGTTGCGTTTATGAACAACCGCCAGTCCTTTCCATTAGAGTTTTTAACAAACTTAGAGTTTAACTTCACATTTGCTTGCTTACTATCTTCTAACTATGTGAACTGTGAAAGTAATCATAATTTCGGCCAACAGTCAGGTCAACCAATCGATCACAAAAATAATTGCAGTTTATAAACACACTAAAAATGTTTGCTTATGGTGATTTAAATAAAAAGTATTTGTTCTAGATTCTAAAAATACCCATAAACTTGAGTTTGTGGAACAATTTGTACGTTGTATTAAGGTACCCATATTTTTCTTTCGTGGTATTTCTAGTTGATCTCATACGCGATATTATCTCTAAACTTTTCCATTTGATAACGAATAATTTTTTCATTTTGACTTGCTTTTACAAGTATCTCTTCTGGCTTTTTTTAATACCTAAAAATATAATGGTTTTTAAGACTTTCCACAGTTTAGTTCAGTTTTCAGAAGTTTTTCGCGTTCAATTACAAGTTTTCATTTTTGAAATAAAATAAAATTACTATTTAAAACATAAGATCTTGTAAAGCTCAAATCAATATCTTGGCTATCATGAACTTCTTAAACTATTAAGAGTTCTTAAACATTTTCGTTGCGATACATTGGAGTAAGACTACTACAAAAAATATATGATAATTTAATTGCGGCATTGTGTCCGACGTTCGACGAACTTTTTGTCGCGAATGTTCGTCGTGAAAAATAGAACACACCACCGTATATGAGAATGCGCACAACCAAAGCGCACGACGAAATTCGTCCGATGTCTATTCGCGGCAATAGATTTATTTCTATTGTCGTCGCTGGCACCATCGGCAATATGTGAACTATTGTGACCATATGTTAAATATTCGAAGGTCTTAAAATTGAAATAAAACAAAAAATGGTTCAGTTTTTTGTTAAAAATTTAACTTTATTAAAAGCTATTTTCAACATTTTCTGTTTTTGTTAAATAGCCTTTTTCTCGCTGTATTCATTCTATGTTCTAAAAGTTGTATCTGCTAAATATGGTCACTCTATCAGCTGACATACAACTTCGCATAATCAGCAGACTTCGTTGTAGCCGTTGTTATGTTTTAGTAAGCGAAATTTCCGGGCGAACGTCGGTGAGGATGTCGCTTTGCTGGGTGAAATTTTCGACCGTAAGTCGGCATTTTGTTTCAGCCATAAAGTAGAGAATGGGAGCAGAAGTTAAATTTCAAAGCAATCGTAATGGATTATCGCATATACACTCTGTTCACAAATTATAGCACAACAACATATTGACATATTTGGACAATTTATTTTTCTTCCAATTTATTAAAATTATTTTTTAAGTAAAGTATGGTTCAGTCTCCGCTGTGGTCCAGTTGGTAGAGGTGCGTGCTATAACTTGATATGCCAGTGAGTTCGAGGTTCGAACCTCAGTCAGGGCAAGCAAAATCTTAATCATAGAAAAAGTTTTTTCTAATAGCGGTCACCCCTCGGCAGGCAATGGCAAACCTCCGAGGGTATTTTTGCCATGAAAAAGCTTCTCATTAAATACATCTACCGTTCGGAGTCGGCACAAAACTGTAGGTCCCTCCTTTTGTGGTATAATATAAAGACGCACACCACAAATGGTAGGAGAAGCTCGGTAAAACACTGAGCTATATAGTGTAAGCGCCAAATTATTATTATATTATGGTTCGTTCTCTTAGAAAACCCATAAACACCAATTTTGTAAGTATTTACAAAATGTTAATTGATTGAACAAAACTTCATGAAAATGTCGAACTTTTTAAAAAATATTTTTAGAATTTTTTTCAGTATGCAGTTTTTTGGCTTATTCAATTTTTTCACACTAAACTGAGTACATGTTACAAGTGGCTAAGTACAAGTTGTAATGGATTTCTGACAATTTTTTTTTGCTGGAAGTTTCCTCCTAAAACGCAAAGCCGGGATTATTTATTATATGGAAGGCATTGCAAAAGAGCGTCAGGAAAAAATTGCCAAAAATCAGAGGTAATTTGTAGTCACTAGAAACTTGCACTTTTTTAAACTAAAATTTAATGAACTACATATCTGCATACCCGAAAAAATTCTAAAAATTATTTTTAGAAAAATCGAGTTTTTGATACAATTTTGATAAATATTTTCTACATGTTTTATAAAATAAAAAAAAAAACATGTTTTAAATGGTGTTTGTTAGAAGATTAAGGATGTTTTTGTGCTATAATTTGTTTACAGAGTGTACATACAATATCTACATATACTCGTATGTATCTACAAGTAAACCTTTGCTGAAGCAAAAAATCTTAAAGCTCTTTAAATTTAATTTCTTCACATTTGCACTTAATAAAGGCGATCCTTTTGCATGCGACTCCATTCAAATCAACTCATTTCTTACACTCACTCGTATTTCGTAGCTTCATATGGGATACTTATTCTTTGTCATGTTCATATGAATAAAATTTGTGTACATTCAGATGCAAAGCAGCTGATAATTTTCCCTTGATAACCGCCAAAAACCAAACTGCTAACTGTTAACTGCTAACTGTAACTGTAAAATCGTCTATAGCTCGAAGCGAGGACACAAGAAAAGTTCCACGCTCATAAAATGCGACTACCAAGGTCTCACAAGAGCACACACACACATAAACATATGAAAGTATGCATTGAGCAGTGAATCACAGCATGTTGCCTTAGATGGACCTATTGGTGAGCTGATTGCTCCTTCTATGTACGAGTACAAGCGAGTTCTCGTATGTAACTTGTTGGCTGGTGGCTGGTGGCCCGGATGGCATCCAGAGGACATAAAATATTATAAACAAGACTAGAAATATGAATTTTCATGTATCTAAATTTTATGTGTATAAATTTATTTGCATTTACTGGTGCATGTGTTAGTTTACAAAGGATCGAGAAGCTGGAATGGGCATCGGGGCGGTGGGCAGCCGCTGAGCAACGCACAGAAAGGGGGAAGCACGTCTAATGCTCTCGTAATAAACTCATATGAGCTGCTAATGTTGATAAGCAAAATTATGGGAACCGGCGACCCGAGTTTAAACTAGCAAACTCAGTAATGTTGGCTGCTGAACGAAAATGGGGTGGCCGTGGCAGTTGTGGCGCAAGTAGTATAGTGACTTGTGTGGTTGTGTGTGCCGAGCGTTGCTATAGAGCGCCTCTAGCGTTTAAGTCAACATTCGGAGACTCATTCAATATGATTTAAGGAAGCAGATAACTGCAAGGGTAAGAGGCAAGAGACGCTTTTTATTAGCATAAAGGCTGAATTTTGATAAATTAAGTGTTTATCCATTTTACTTATAGTTTTTCCTACAAAAAAACAAAAACAGCAACCTAACGTTCCAAAACTATACGAGCAGCTTTAGTAATGCTTTTAAATGTACATAGAATGATCCTTTTTGGCAATGTTAAAGGGTGGGCGAAGGGCGTGAAAATTCAAATGCGCAAAAGGCTATGAGCTACTGAAATAATTCAAATTTATTGTACGTGAGTTGGAATATTTTTACAGGCGTATGTATGTACATATGTATGTACAATGCAAACACACACACGCACACACACACATACTCATACACGTGTTTTAGCTAATCCACTCGAGTGTGTGTAAGTGCTTAGTGACCCTTCACCATTTGATGGCTTTATAAGCACAGATACATACTTACATATGTATATGTATGCGTGAATGTTATTATTGCATATGTATTTACTCCTCCATAAGCATAGAGTTTGAGTTAATCCTTTTTTCATCGCATACTCACACTCACACGCGCACACTCCACAGTGCACAAATTTATGCAAATCAATGTTTGAGTAGTGCGTCCAAGGTTCCCCAGAAAATTTGCCTCAACTCGCTTTGATGTGGCATCCACAAGTCAATTTCACGAATTTTCACACTTCTACACTCACTGAATTTTTTGCGTTCTTTGCGTTGGTTTTCTAATTTTTCTGGGCATTTGCCTTTTTTTTTTTTGTGGCTGTTTAGTATGCCAGTAGTGTGATGGAGGAGGAGTATAGCAGGAACACGTCGTTTCAGGGCTTCGATGATCTTAATAAAAATTTGCATATTCAAAAATGCATGTATGTTTTAAAATATGCAAAATTTTCCTTATTCTCTTTTAGAATTTTTTTTTAAATTTTGTCTAACAAAAATGTGTGAAAAATTTGCAATACTCCTTGCATTTGCTTTTCTTTTATGTTCCACCTATACGGGAACTAATTAAGTTATCGTACACATTTTTTGAGGAACAAGCACAATATAAGGAAGGACAACCCCACACTGATATACCGAAAATACTCTACTAATAGTTGAATGCTAATAATGTTTTAAATCTGTTTCTGTTGTAGAAATTAAGAAGCTTTAGTTAGTACAGAAAAATGTATTATCAGGCATGTTCTGAATTGCACCTGCACTCGGATTTTTTCACTTCACTAAACAAATTCAGACAGACTCCATTAAACGATTTCAATGAAATGCATAACCTGCTTCATAAAGTCGAAGTTACAATTCTTTTACTCGATTTGTATAATAAAATTGCGAAAGAAACAGGACTGCCAGATCGACATCGTTTATTTAATTTCAACTCTTTTATAAAAACGTTGGTTATAACTAGAAATCGTAGTATCGCCAACATATTCAGTGATATTTTGCCCTCTTCATTACAACATTACGCACAAAAACTTTTATTTAATTAAATCTTAATTTGCTTAGTTTTAAATGGGTCGTATTTTTTTCTAAATAGTTCCTCCGTCTTAATTTTAATTTTGATTTTTTTTTTTTTTGAGATTCTGTATTCTCAAGATTTTGTTGTAAATAATTTAATTTTTTTTATGAATAATAAAGACACTTTAACACAATAATATGTCACCTACTTCTAATTCTTAAATAATAAATTGTTACTTTTCTCATCCTATTAGAAGCACGATTTCATGCCCTATTATGGTGTGAAGTTTCTTTATTCGTTTTTTTTTTAAACCTTGTCATAAATTTTAAAAAATGATCACGTAGTTGCGAGTGAAAATGCTGCAGCACTTTGAACACTCTTTAGTCACATTAGCTTTGCCAACATTTCTCTTCACTTCGAAAATATTTAAACAACTACTTCTGCTAATGAATTTTTCGTGTAGCGTAGGCTTTGTTCTTTATGATATCTCATGTTTCATGAAAATTGTGTCATGACTTCAAGTTCAATACGCATTTTTCGCAACCTTTCAATAACTGCCATAAAATACGATATTTTCCCTCTCAATCTCACAGTAGAACTTATACTTAGTCAAAAAGCATTTTGAGGTGTACGATGGAAGTACTGCAGTTCAGATTTTGATAAGAGATTAAAATTCAAAAAGGCAGCAGGGCTTGTGAACATTTATACAACTATTTTGAATCAAATGATCGGTTTCCAAAGTTTACATAGCTTCGAATCTTTATGATATAGAGGGGATATACAAAGGAGGTACGACAAAACTTAGATAACTGTCCTTTGGAGAAACATATTGGGAAAGATGCAATCAAAGAAGTTTGATAAAAGATTTCTGGAACTCATTTGCGAGGCAATCAGAATTTCTAATATGTATCGATCTGACAAGAAACTTTAAGTGGGGTAACCATCTTAAGAAAAAAGCGACTTTATGTAAATACGATCCGCATGTTTTTGGCATTCAAATGAAACGTCTATGGTAATAACAGCTATGGTTTCTTTTCAAATTTTGATATATGGCACCCCACAAAATAACTTACTGTTCTCAAGAAGTGTCGGGTTGGAGAGTTTGTATGAGAGTGTACGACACAATAATACTCCTATTAAAAAATCAAAGAATCTACATACAAATACCCTTAATATATCTGTATATCGTTTTTGATCAAAAGCTTAAAAAAAGTCATTTTGAACATTGCCTATTCCTAAATCAACTTAAGATTAGTGTATTTTGTTCGTATGTAATTACGTATGCATACCAACACGAATCGAACTCACTAATAGCAAAAAAAAATCTACCTTTAAGTTGTAACAAGCAACGAGTAGTGGCCTGTTAACTCAATAAAAGCATGAGCTCAGCGAAACACTTGATTTTATCAAACAATGCTTTACGAAAAAATTAATATTTCACGCTATATACAGAGGTAACTTTTGAAAATTGGTCAGTTCAATCTTTGATAAACGTTCTATCACATATACATATTTTGGCGTAGAATACGTCTTACCTTACGGTATGGGCACCCATGTCAGATTGTTATTGTTGTAATCTCTATTTCTTTAATTATAAGGAAACGGCGAGATAAATTTTTTTTAAATTTTTTTGTAGTCAAATGAAGATGTTAGCTTTCGTTTGACATACATTTCATATTGGTTGATATCTTCCTAATATTTAAATTTCTCAAATGAAAATTTTATAAACACATCCAAACAAATATGTGTGTGGTGTTTGGTTGAGTGTGTAGTTTGTAGCGTGAATGAAGTTCATTTTATTGCATAATGTTAGGCGGGAAAATTTAAGTAGAGTAAAGGCAGAGAAAGCGCTGCCAACTACTGCAAAATAACAATGGTGATTGATGCTGTTTGACAACAGCTGAAAGTTGACGTTTAGTATATTAAAAAATATAAATCACGACTCATTACTGAGATCATTCCCTTTCATTTGCCAATATGCCATAGAATTGGGAAGAGATTTCAGGAATGCAAAGTTTTTTTCGGCACACTCAGTGAAGAACGTAGGGTTTTCAATTTCTTCGCGAGTCACATTTACTAATCCAACATGATTATGATTTAAAAACATATTTATCCTATTTTTCCTATCATAAGCCTATATTCTCAAAAGTAACTTTCAAATAATCAAATAGATTTGGGTCTGTTATTTATCATTTATCTTTACTATTGATAACTACCATTGACTTCGTTTTTGCGAGAAATTTAATTGATAATTTAAAAACATTTTTATCCTATTTTCCCATCATAAGCTTATGTATATCATCAAAAGTAACTATCAAATAAAGAAATTCATTTGATTGCATTATTTATCATTATAAATTATCATTATACATATGTTTTCTGTCTTATCGGATGGCGTATTCTACGTTAAACTTAATGGCCGTGTCTCTGACACAGCCACCTTCTTTTTTTTTAATTTTAGAAACGTGCAAACATGATTTTAAAGCAAATTGCCTTATTTTTTATAAAAAAAAACAATTATACTTAAATAATAAAATATTTTTGAATCTCTGAATCTTTATCTATTAAATAGAACTTAATAATTTTTTTAATAAAACTCTTAGTTTGCGAGCTATGCAGTGATAAACAATAGCTTTCGCCGAGACACCTTACATTTTTAAAGTAGCATAACTTCAAAAAATATTTGTTTTTCATTTCCGGTCGTTCTGGCATTTCTTACGAGTCTTTCTACACCATACTCAATTTATATGAAAATCTAAAAAAAAAAATCGTTTTTTCATTGAAATAGCATAGAATGCCTCACGTTTAACATACACAAGATAAGTTTCAGCTTGCACTCAATAGAGATTTTGTTATTTGATTTGGCCGCGATGCTATACCTCTGGGATACTCAATTGGGTATACCACAGTGTGCCGGTGGTAGCTCAACGAATTTTCATTTGCGCAGTACGTAGGATTTCGATGTTTTTGCTGCTTGCAGTCTCACAACTTAGGTCCATCTGTCCATTCCGGTTTTTAACTGTGGTGCTTCTTTTATTTGACATACATATGTGTATTTGGCACCCTTTGTCGGCTAGACCCGAGAGCAAAAACTTAGAGATTTCCCTCTCTCTTTGCTTGTGTTGTTTATAATCTACAGATTCAAGGTTGAACAAGCGTTAATAAGCCAGTGGCACTGAGCCGGTCGTCTTCAGCTCTTTTCTCATTTAATATTTTTATATGCATTTTTGTTGTTTTCGGCCTTATAAATTTTAATAATTGACAATTTTATTGAGATCGATACCAGTTTGCAGAGGATTTTTATTTGGAAAAACAACAACAGTTTTTTAAATGGTAGAAGTTATAGTACTATTTCGGAAATCACCACATTTCCCCATCAGACTTCTTTATTTTAATTAGTTATATTTTTATTTTTCATAACCACTTCTCCAAGGCTATGAAGCAAGGAGCTCGGAGTTGCAAAGCCAACACGCTAAATGCTGTGCTACGCTAGAAATAGAAATAGTACTATAACTTCTACCATTTAAAAACTGTTGTTGTTTTTCCAAAAAAAAAAATCTTCTATAAACTGGCCTCGAGCTCAATAAAATTGTCAATTATTTAATATTTTTATGATTATTTGAAGCACCACTCTTATTATTTCTTTCATAGGTACTTAAATAAGTAACTACATTCATATATTCACTACAAAGCATTCATTTAAACATTAGTGCATATGTATATGTATAATAACATGCCCACAATATACTAATATACTTTCTTATCCCATCCAACCTAAAATCTACTGAGTGGTTTTGATTTTAAGAGCAATAAAATCGTTTCCACTTTATTACACCGGAATTCAATCGAAAGCGATAGCTTTAACCAATAAAAAAAAAACACAAAACCAACAACGAAGTAAGTAAAAAAAACACAAAAGTAAACTAATTCTTCTGGTCAGTTTGGCAAATTGGTGCACGTCACAAGCCAAAGCACTTCCAAAACAATGCGCTTCGCTGACTGACTAACTGCCAACACGACCTGATTGACTGATACCATCCTAAAGAAAAAAAAAAAACGGCTCACTCAAACCGTGGAGGCACGCGATAAAAAAAAACTATGTACGAGTATGAATGTATGAATTTGTATGAAAAAAGCTAACGAAAGAGATGACTTCATAAATGCCGCACAGCAACTGAACCAAACGAATGCCAGCACTTGCTGAACTAAACATTCACAATTTCATGTGACCATTGCCCACTTTTCGCCGACCGCCCGCGAACAAACAACAGCGCCGCCCACCGACGACTATTTTGTAGCCGAGGGTATTACGTACAATAGACGTTGGCGCCAGTGCAACCTATGTCACCCTTACGAGTACCCTTAACGGTACTCACAACAGAACAATGCAGTATCTAGTGGCAGTTTGCAGTGCAAAATAAAAAATGAAACATGAATTTAGAAAAAATGTTGTGTATAAAAAATGCGCAAAATGGCATAAAAAATAATCGTCCGCAACTGAACAATAGAGCGGTGCAAAAAAAAATCGTGGCACAGACTGGTCACTGCTCTGGAAATATGAACACCTCAGATCTCACTCTTTTCGTTTTTTTTTTTTTTTGACTTTTTTCTATAAGTGCCGCTTTGAACACTTAAACGTAAGTTTACTAACTTGGAATGATTTCACTGATGCCGTTTGTTAACTCTCTTTTTTATGTTTTTTTTATTTCTTCGCAGGAAATATGCCCTTTCATTATATTTGTTTGTTTGTTTGTTCTTCCGCTCTGCTGCTGCTGATGCTGCTGCTACTGGTATGCGTAGTGATTTGTCAAGAAACTAGCGAACAATAAAAATGAAGAAAAGAAAAGAACCGGACTACAGTGGCGTAAAATAAATAGTTTTTATCCAAGTTTCAACTGTGATGCCTTTCTCCAATCACAAGTGCTGTTAAAAAAATTCCAAATTTGTGCCGAAACTTTTCCAAAATTTTGAGCAAAGAATAATGAAATAAATGTATCTGTGTCATCTTGAATGCTAAAGGAGTAAAAACACAAACCCACCGACCCCTTCCCTTTTCGTCAGTTCGTTTGCTCGTCGTAAGTGTGTGCCTAGTTCGCCCCACTGCATTTATTTTTTGGATTGCCTAATGGACCCGAACCTAAGTGTTGCCTTATTCGGGACAACTACTATTTACAAATTTACGGACGCTTCGTGCAGTACTTGCTCCATTATTTTTCAGAAAATGTCTGGAAGTACTCGAGACTATTATTCTCCAAGGTGCTTTCTTCGAAATTTGACCCTGTTGGGATTCCTCAGACCTGCATACTTTACAGGAGAAAGCTGATCGAATGGTCTTCCATTTTTGACCTTTCTACTCGTTCAATCAACGTCATCGTACTGCTGGTGTCCTGATTCAAAACGATTAGCCGAACTTTTACTCACTCCAAATATCAGCAGTAATCGCCTTATTACAACTTTTGTCAAAATTTGATGTGCAGTACATTCATTGTACGATTACTTTCAAATAGTTTCCATTCTTTTGCACTCCACTGTATTAAGATATTTACCAAAACATTGCAGTCTAAGATAAAATGCCAAAGAAATTTCAACGTTTTAGTTGTGGGTGTGCCATTGTTGGCTGCTATTATGATTATTGTTGTTGGTAAATATTTTTTTATTACTTATTATTATGATTTACAGTTGAATGGTTGATTTGATTTTCAAGTGGTGCGCCATTTGAGTTATTACAATAACAACAACAACTCAGTGACAGTCACACAATACGAGTAGCAATGACATATGAGCAAACATAAATTTCCCATTATGACAATGCGATATCAGTGGGCGAAGCAACAATAAAAAAAAAAAAAAAATGCAAGTTGAATTTGTGTAACTAAACAACGAGAACGCAATGTAACTGAATGGAGGGTAGCAGATTTCTGTTGACTTCATTTGGCACAACAATTGACGCTGGCCAAGGCAACGAAAAGTCAAGTGTTATTGAACGGATGTTCGGTCCATCTAAGTTGATTAGCGGCCATAAATTTTGGCAAAGAAAGAATAATTGGAGGGTGGCACCCTAATGTGAAACTGCTTTTTGACAAATTTTCTGATGTACCGAGATTATTTTGTTAATACATTTTCTGCACTTAGTAGAGCAGAAAGTGTGTAAAATAATTCGAAGTGAAAACTTGAGTAAGGCTGGCAGTTAAAATTTCATATAAGTATATTTTGTGAACTCTTAATTTAAAAACTGTTTATTAAGCCACTTTCCATACTAAGAGTTTTGAGGGTAAATAACTTGTCATGTTTCATTCTCCCAATTACTCCAAATAATGAAAGCAATTGGTGAAAACATTTCCACAAACCGGTTCTTTTCAGAATCCATGAACCGTGTCCCAAACCATACTTCGCGGAGACATTTCCAAACTGAAGTAGTGATTTTTTAATGCAGTTTAAAGATTACTTCTTTTGTGTATCACCACAGAATCACTACATTTTCTTATTAGACTTCTTTTAATTAAATTAATTATATTCCAACTTTTCCCAGGCTTTGCACCAAGGAGCTCGGGGTGGCAGAGCCAACACGCTACATGCTGTGCTACGCTAGCCGAGTGGACTGTTTTGTTTATTCCATCTTCGGTAAACGAACCAACTACAAACTAGAGCAACTGATCTGCCGCTATTTAAACTTGCTTGTTGAAGAATCGAATAGCCCAAATAAAGTAGTGTTTGAATTTTGATGGGCTCACCTTTGGATCGTTATATGTTTATCCAAAAATGTAGTCACAATTTTTATTTTAAAATAAAAAAAACAGGTCACTCAAAGCGTCAATAGGGGTCCGAGGAAATTGTATAGAATCCATAATCATAACGTAACTTTCAGCGCTGATTATGAATGCGCGATCCTTTTTTTTGCTATCAGGTCAAGTTTTATAGAAAACTTATAATTTGCACTATTAATTATTGTTTTATTAGACAAAATTTCTACAATTAAAAGTGAAGTGCCGTCGAACTGCGTCGTTTGGAATTGGCTGGGTTTGTTGCATGTATCAGAGACCAACAATAGTCGCTTATCCCAAAAACCTTTGTAGTTTTTTTCGATTCTTTGTAAATCTTGTTGAAGTCATTCTCCTTGTTCGTCGCTAGTATCGCCCAAGTTGTCAGGGAAAAAATTCAGATGCCAATGAAGGAAATTAATTTTTAACGACATTCTAGCGCGCATACTACGGAAATTCCTAAAGAATTTAATTATGACCAATTTCGACAGGTATGACAAATATCGTTATTTTCCTGATATCACCCACCTCTACTCGCTAAGAAAACGCAATAGTACCAAGATACGAAAACTTCAATATACGACCTGTTGACGGGAAATGGGCATCAGATTATAATTCGGGACACAAAAGCTCATGAAGAAACGCAAATAATTTACCGATATTTGTAAACGTGTGGAATTTATGAGCACAGGCAGCCGGCAGTAAATTAACTAGAATTTGTCGTACAGGACGTATGAGTAACCTGATCGGATACGAAACGATTTAAGCTATTATTTTACTGCTTTTAGTGTCCTGCATTATTTATTGTGAAAGCTTCAGAAATTATTAAATAATATTAAATTATTGCGAAAAAAGCTTGAAGCGCTTTGTGTCATATTTTTCGCATACCGAGCAAGCCACGCTTTTTCACCATTATTCTTGTATTTTTCATAATTCTAGTATTTTTCATTTATAATATTATTTTCAGCTCATACTAAGAATTATTATTTACTTATAAATTTGAAGTGCTTAAAATCGTGTTTTTTATTTTTTTTTAACTATATTTATTTCTTTTTAGTTTTAAGTTTTATAAGATTTTGTCGAACTTTAATAAATTTTGTGTAAAATTAAAAAACTGGGCTTTATATGATTTTTGTTAGAAAATTAATTTCATATCATATAAATTGAAAAATAATGGAAATTAAATAAATGAAAAAATTTCATAATTACATTAAAAAAACACTTCGAACAAGTTCTTTCAAATGACAGCTCTCGAAAATATTTGGAAATTTTTGCATTCATTGCCACACAAAATACTCACTTCCCTCGTGCCATAAATCAAGTAAGTGTAAATTATATTTATATGAATTTTATTACAATTTCTGATTTTTAACAATCATTACAATGATCATCGATACACAAAAGTATTCTGCTATTATTTTTATTGCAACTTCTATTATTATTATGGCTCAAGTCTTTATTAAACTCGGCGCGCCACTGATGACAGCTATGGTACGTTGTAGCTAGTCAATAATTGCATATACCACATTTTGTGGCAAACAATGCAAAACACTAAATATCAAATGAATATTTCAAATTGCAAGGAAATCAATGCAAAAAGCAAATAAAAAAAAAGAACAATAATGCATACGAACATTGAAATATACAAAGAGGCCGCGATACACCACAGCCAGCAATAAACACGATATTTTAAACGTTTACACTTGATTGAGGCATGTGGCATGCAACTATTTATTATTATTATTGTTCAAAAAGTGTTTATTAAGGGCACAATTTGTGTCGCCACCGCCGTCACAGCTACTACGCTTCCACACCAACCCCCCCCCCCCTTCCCGCACAAAATTTCTAAGACTTTGTAGACTGCGAACGACGAGAAGAAGACAGAAGACTATTAAAATATATATGAAAAAGCCAAATAGACATGACATATGCGGTTAGCAACGCATATAAATGCAGACAACAACAACAACAACAACAACCGCAATGAGTGAAGCAATAATTGCAGCAACAACAACATTGAAATTGTAAATCTATTTGTGTTGAATTGCTAGTAGCGCTGATGTTGACTTCGCCACAATTCGATTTGTATTTGGCAGACAAAAACACAAATGAGGCTTGATTGCTTTGGTTTTTAGACACACACATACACTTACGTGTACATACAGTGCTTCATGGGCATTACTGCTAGCATGGTAAGTGGCAAGTCGTAGAGTAAAAATTACCAAATGTTTAAATTCTCAAAATCGAATTTGAAATAAGTAAATATAAAAGCAATATAATGTAGACGGAACGCAATGAAACTAACCCCTAGCTGAGTTATGGAAATATACTTACATCGAGCCATATTTATTTATACATACACAAACACACACACACATTCAAACATATGTATGTACATCGTATATTCTAGTCTATAGAAATAGTTATGTCGCATCTCACATGTGTATCATAAATATGTTTCCTTCATATCTTAGTTTCGCCTCTCCGCCTCTGCTTCACCAGTCGTAAAGGTAGGTACAGTCTGATGCGTAACAGCCATTAAATTATGACCGAAGAAGTAAATGCACAGTAACCCTTTTTGCGATTTATTGTAATTTAATAAATAGTGCGGATCAGACGACGGCAAACATACATATTTATGTATGTATTTATACAGGGTTGCGCAAACGTCATCACCAAGACCGAAATAATTGGCAGGAAATATGCAAATTTTAGCCGACTAGATATATAAGCATTAATACATATATACTTGGAAATAAGTTCGAAAAAAAAAAATTTTGTGATAAATAAATACTTAAGAAAAATCGTTAAAAAATTATTGAAAATAAAAATTACTGAAAAAAAGGGTAACAAACCAGTTACATAAGTAAAATTTAGAAGATGCTTTAAATTTATTACACGAAAGTAAACTTTTAATTAAAAGTGCTAGTAGCTTTTACTGCGAAATAACCGCTCCATGAATGTTCGAAAAAAATTTGTTGAACCGCATCTTCCTAAATAGTAGGGAGATCTTCAGAAAATAAATTTTCTACGATTTTCTAAACATTTTTCTGAACAACAGGTACACGGCATTCCATGTTTGAAAAATATATGTGTATGTATACGCCCGCTACATGATTTCGAGAGAAATGAGTAACACTTTTAAATGTCAATTTTAAAAATTTCTTGGACGCTACTGTACACAAACAATGTAACAAAGTAATGGCAATTTTTTTTTCCATTTTCTTGAAAGATTCTATTCTATACATAAAAAAAGCAAAAGCATGGCCGATTAAATTCATATAATCCCGAAAAAGCAAAATAAACAACTCCAAAAATCGCCCTATCGGAAGTAATTAAGTAATTAAGCAAGTAAGTCCATTTATTAGTATTTTCATAATACTTTACATTACATTTAAATATTAATTATATTACAAAGTAAAGATTAAATTAACGTATTATATACATTACTGACTCATTATTTGTTTTTAATGTATTCAATACAATTTATTTTAAATCCTTTCATATTATAATCATTCTTTTCATTCTTTTCTTTTCTTTTCGTTAAATATTTGGAATCCCTTATAGAAAAGTTAGCTGTGTGCTGCTTTGTTACTCTGGAATTTTATTCTAAAAACGTTTAGACTTCTAAGCTCATACTTTTGAACATGCTTTACATATTTAACTTTGTCTGTAAGATATGACGGGGCATTATTGTTTTTAAAAAGATATTTTAAGGTTTGGAAATGGCGGCAAAATTTCAGCTCTGCATTGACACTTTTGAAGTACCTAAAAATATGGAATAATTGTTACAATTTCTGTACTTTTTCCGTACACTTTCGATAATTTTTCGATACATTTAAGATAAGTTTTCGATATATTTTTGATAATTTTTCAGTACATTTAATGTAAGTTATCGATACATTTTCGTAGCGGTTTCGATAAATTCCGGTACATTTCAGTAACATTTTCGACTCACGAGTCTCTCTTAGCTCTCAAAATGATTATTCCTCAAGAAGGCCAGAAACTATTGACGGTAGTTCTAGATTAAGTGATGATATATGAAATATTCGCCCTGTCGGAAAAGAAAGAGAAGATAGGAGCTCGATGAAATATGATTTAATAGTATAAGGTCCGAATGACCATCAATTCCGACGCAAGCCACTTGACACATATCATTTGCTCGAATTAACTGAAAAAATTCAACAAAAAACCATCCAATTTAGAAAAATTATAGTCAACAAAAATTGGGTGACAAATTTTTTCATCATCTTGTATAGTTTCATATAAAAAAATGGCCAATGAAAATCACTGTTGTGTTGAGAGCTCGTATCTTTATTCGATTGGAGTAGATTAAAAAGAGTTTAGAAAACCTGGTTATGTGAATGAATGACTATTTGAGTGCTATTTTATTATTCTACTCTCAATTATCGAACAATGAAAAATGAAAGTTCTACAATGTGGAAATTTTGATGTTTCGTTAACAGCTGCCAATTTTATTTATAAAAATTTTACTTATCTACCCAAAATTTGATTTCTACTCCGATTTTGCTAGTAATTTTCTCCCAAATTGAACTTTAATGCTCCGAACTCTGTTAACGTGAGCCCACCAGCTAGCAAGAATAACAACAAAAACTAGCAACACATACTCATTCAACTAGATTTTAGCTTAATATTTTTGCTTCAAAACTGATTGCTTAGTTCGAAATCCTTTATGGCGAATACCAGTCAGCCGGCTAATTCAGCGCTTTTCTTGAAATATTACAATCATAAATTTGTTTGTCTTCAAGTACTCGTACACATGTGTATCTATGGAAGTGAATATGCAAGCCTCATAGTTCCCGGCAATGCAACAAAACTGTTATTGTTTCTACTCAAGCAACAACTGTAATAATGGCTCGGTTGACTCATACTACAACCAGAGGCTTTTGGCCCAACCTGGCTCATGTTGTATTTTGGCAGAATGGTTGGTTTCACTGCTGGATGGGAAGCTAATCCTGCGTTGGTTACACTACCTTTTGTCTAGTGTGGTGTGCAAGTTAAGTGGGAAATAGTTTGCAACACTTAGCAAAAATTTGGAATCAGATAGTTTTTGTAGCGAAATATTTTTGGTTTTGGGATGTTTGAAGTTCGTTTTAATTTTAACATTGGAAAGCTGAACTACTCTTACTGTATAAAAATGACAACTAAAATGTTCGGCTGTCTGAGAGACAAAAGTTTGAATTCATAGCAAATCATGTTGCTGATGCAACAATTTATATAAATTTATTGAGTTAATATTATTATTTGTTGTGGTAACGACTATTGAAGCCATTTTCAAATATTGTTGAACTCACAATTTAATTATTAAATGAACTGGGGTGATCTGTTTGCCTTAGATAGGGATTGAGTAAGAAGGATTTAACCGCACTGATTACAGCGTGCGACAGTAAATTGTAGACACAAACTAATCGATAATTTCGCAAAACTAAGAACTAAATATTGTGATAGTGTGTTTTATTTTTAAAAGGATTTCTTTAAGGACATTGAAATGTCAAGAATATGGATAATTAAAAAAATTATTGATAAAATTCAAAGGAATGTAGAAAATGGGTATGAGCACCCATTTAAAGAAAAAAAATATAAAGATAGTAAGTTTAGAAAAAAAATTGTATACGTGACATTAAAACTCAAAAAAAGTGTAACTGTATTTTAAAGTTTTCACTGGGATATTAAATACTTTTTAAATGATTTAAAAGTTTCAGTTATGATCCTCCTTTAAGGTATATAACATGGGCATAAAAGTATTAAATGCAAGAGAGATGAAAAATTAACTTCATCACTGAAATCCTGACCTCAAAATGTAAAAAAAAAACTTTTTGGTTTTTTGTCGTTCAATATGCTTTGCAAAGGCTTTAAAATGGCATAGTTTGCCTCTTATGTTCATTTATTTATTTTTACGAACTTTCAATTAAAATTCAGTTCTTTCTCTAACATAAACTATATAAATTCAGTTTCAAAACTTTGTAGAAAATTAAAAAATTCAATAAATTTTGACATAGACTTTGCACTTTTCTCTCAGAAGTATTGGCATTTTTTGAGTATTCATTAAATTTTACTCTAACAAACTTATATTGCTAGTAGCTAGGAATTACCGTTGATGTTTTAGAATTTTTTTTTCGCATTTATTTTTATGTGGGAAAAAGTTGCAACACCCTTGACAAACAAATTTCTAGAAAAACAAAGGTAATCCCCAGCCACTTAAAAGTTACAGAATGTTATACTTAAATTGATTGGGCTATAAAACTGCATACTCAAAAATATTCTAACACTTCTGAGAAAAAAGTTCAAATCTTTAAATATATTTGCTGAATTATTTTTACGTTTTCAACAAAATCTTTAACTTGGGATCAGGGACCGTAATCATTACGAGTTTTATGAAAAAAATTGATATTTAAGATGAAGATGTTTAAAATTTCGATCAAAAATAAAAATGTTTTTTGAGTTATATTGTTCTGTTCAAAATTAAATTAAATATTTATATCAAAATTTGTTTGATCAAAAATAAAACTCATTTCTCGCTTGTTACTTTTTCGCTCTGAAGTTGTGCTTATTTTAAAACTCAAAAAATAATTATTATTTTTGATGAAAAATTTAATAATAACCAAAAAATAATGGTTATTTCCGATCAAAAAATTACAACTCATAAATTAATGATTATATCTGTTCAATAAACAGCAACTCAAAAAATAAACATAACTTCATAACGATGAATTAACACGCGAAAAATGAGTTTTATCAAAAAAAAAAAAAAATATTTAATTAATTAATATATAAATCTTCGTTAAAAAAATTTTTTTAATTAATAATAATTTTTATATAATTCGATATTTTTTTCCTTTTAACACATGCTCGAGATTTTTTATGTGGAAGAAATGGCGAAAGTAAGCCAGTAAAAAATTTTCTAAAATCAACCATAACTTGTAACCACTTTAAACTTCACTTTATTTAACTAAAATGAAGTGGGTTACAAAACTGTTCACTCAAAAATTTTTGTAATTTTTTTTTCAATTTCGAAATTTTGATAAACAATTGTTAAGTTATTATAAGTTTTATATAAAATTTGTGTTGATATAGTTTTTGTTAGAGAAAAAGCTGTACATTAATTGAGAAATGTTAGAAATGAAAAAATAGATAGTCAGAGCTAGCCAACATTTTATGATATACGAGTACACTATGGATACATAGCGTAGTATCTAACTATTGCAAAATTGGCGATATTTTTTGCTCACGGAGATTAAGAAGCAACTTGTTCATGTAGAATTCAGAGGTACTTCCTTTTCAAAGAAATATTTAATTTTTTATTTTTTTAATGACACTGCCATCGTTCATTGTTAAATTACCCTCACCCAAGGTAAAGAATTAAATATTGTTGAAAGTAATTTATTTTCTTATAAAAACATAAATAAAACACATCTAAGGATTTCCAAGTAATAGTTTCGTTCAAGTATGTTTCATCAGTGTACCTACTTATATAGTAGTTCACCCAACTCTACAATCAACCTTCCTCACCACTCTTCCACATGTTTTCGCCACTCTGTTAGCTCAACGCGGCCAGCTTCAAATTAATGCTTCACGGACATTGTAAAGTTGCGCTTAAGCTTTCCATTTCTGGGATATTAACATCCCCTCACTTGCATTTCGCATTTAACGCTTGCACATTTACCCTTTGATTCATGCTTTTAGCCATTTCCAAAAGTTTCCTCTCAACCTTGTACTCTCGGCTTAACATTTTTATGGTCGCGTATGTGTGGTCGCCGCGGCCGATTTGCAGACAGTAGAAAGCTGTGCTCAGAGTAGAAGGCAATAGCTAAACTCCAATTTTATGAGGCGTAGAGAAGCACCAAAAATTGTGGCTTCGAAGAAAATGAAAGTGGCGCCGCAATAAGCGAACTGTGTGTACACTCGCAACATCGCAACATCGCCACTCAAACCACCAACCAACCACGCCAGCGGAATCACCAACGCGCGTTACTCAAATCAAGACTGTCTATACGGGATTTCAAATTGTTATTTTACAGCGAAGCATTGTTGTGGTAGCCCCAAATATTATTACATTGTTTTTGTTGTTTTATTGTTGTAGATGGCATTTCGGTTGAAATTGGTATGAAAAATAAATTGCGCTCGACATGCATAAATGTACAGAGAAGTAGAGATTCAACGCAAAAGCCGAAATGATTATTACACCAACACCATCACTCATTCCACTCCAACGCCATTGGTTACTGTTGCTTTATTGGCTGGATGGATAAATGAATGAGACTATATATAAACGATATATATTAGACTGGAGCTATGGATTGATGTTAGAGAGGAAATGCAACCCTGCAAGGTGGCAGAACGTAGTGAGACTAGCGGGTTTGATTACCACAGTTTGGCTGGTTGCCATGCGTTCGTTGGGTGGTGGCACACACACACACACACACTAACACATACACTGACACAAGTGCTACGACTACTCACATGGAAGGCGCATATGTGAACAACATTGGAAGGACTACATCTTGTGTTATCCTCTTGCGTGCACACAACGTAATCCTTGTACCGGCACAACATGGTGTGTAATTGTTAAGATTTCCTTACTTAAATTTATTGTGTTTTATTATTCGAATCAACCTCGCCCCTTTCCCACTCAGCCTTCTTCCTTTCACTACACTAATTTATAGTAATAGTTTTGTATGACTTTGCTTGTGTTTGTAGTTATTGCGGTATTGTCTGTGTAATTTGCATTCGGTCGCTGGCAGCCTTGCATGCTTTTCTTGCCCAAACATCACTGCGCCATAATTCGTGATTATAAGTCAAAGTTATGAGGTCGCCTTGGCTGGTGCTGAGATTATAGTATTCTGTGGCTTTCTTTGCGCCATAAATATTCAAATATGGCATCCTAAATTAAATCGTTGGCTAATAATAATAATGAATGTTGATATAAATAAAGCCAGCACTTAATTGCGAGTAGGCGAGCGTGGATGGCTTAATCTTTTTGAGCACATTTTTTTGGAGCAGCATCAAAAATAGAGCAAAATAAAAAAAACTGTTTTTTTTTTAAGCAGATTTGTGTCGCATATGCCATTTCCCAACTATCAACTATCGAAATAGAATATAATAAAAGATAAGCTTTGTCCGAATGTTATTTGTTAAATTTTATTTATAAAATCTGGCTATATTCAGCTTCTATCCACCAAAGATCTTTCTAGACACTAATATGCAGATCGAAACTGATTTACCATAAAAAAAAAAATTAATAATATAAGAAAGTAATTCAACTAAATATATACCTTCATGTGCTATACTGAATTATGAATATTCGGATAAATAGTAATCGCGGGAAGCCAAGTCAATCCTCCAGGCTGGATCATCTAGAATACGACTTCTGTGTCTGTCTTGCAGAAAGAGGATACCATTTGTCAATTTGTCTATGTGCTAAAAAAAAATGTCATTATCTTTCCGGCTGACTCTGAAACTTATAACGTCTTCGGTACTAATGTCTATGTACAAACGCATACTTCATTCCCAGTAACAATTCGGTTCCTCGCCTCCACTTCTTCTTTTATGGCGCTACAACCGTTTGTCGGTTTGAGCCGAGATCAAAACGCTTCGCCAGTTCCTTCTCTCCTTCGCGAGGTTATGCCAATTACTTATACATACCAAGTGTAGACAGGTCTTTCTGCACTTGGTCCTTCCAGTGTGTTCTTGGGCGCCCTTGCCTTCGTTGCCCACCTATTGGTGCCGATTCGAAGGACTTTTTCACCGGAGCATCATCATACATGCGAACGACATGGCCAAGCCATCGCAGTCGTTAAATTTGTATGCGATTGACTATATCCATATCATTATACAGCTCATACAGTTTGTCATTTCATCTTCTTCGGTACCCGTCGCTTACGCGAACAGCGCCATAAATCTTGCGATGAACATTTCTCTCTAAAGCCGCCAAAGCCGGCTTATCGCTGGTCAACATCGTTCATGTTTCTGCGCTATATAAACGGACGGGCATGATGAGAGATTTATAGAGCGAGATTTTAGTTCATCGAGAAAGGGCTCTGCTTTTCAGTTGCCTACTGAACCCAAAGTAGCACCTGTTGGATCCAAGGTATCCAAAATCCCTGAGTACTTCAAAATTGTAGCTGCCAACAATGACGTGGGTCCCAATACGCGAGAATTTTTTTTTGTTGCCATAAGGTACTTTGTATTGTCCTCATTCACTACTAGACCAACCTCTTTTACCTCCATCTCTAGACTGGAAAATGCTGCACTGTCGGCTCTATTGTTAAGGCCAACGATGTCAATATCATCCGCATACGCAAGCAGCATCGTACTTTTGTTATATAGTACCTCGCCTTCACTACAGTGATCCAAAAACTTGTGAAAACTCTTTCTGATTTATGTGATGGCGGACAGTAAGTTGATCAAGAAAACAAGGTGGATAAAACTAATTTCTCAGGGATTGTGAGGTTACTGATAACGAATCTAAAGAGAACATTTAGAAACTGTAAACAGCGGATCCAATATTGCGGTTGAAGTTTTAAAATACGGAATAAATCATAGTTCTATACAGGACGGAAATCTAAATCAATTTAAATTTAATGCCTTGTTTGCGTCATCAATTTGCTTTTTACTTTTGTAGTTTTGGCACTCACTACGACTAATTTTTTGGGAGATTATATTAAAGAAACCAAACATAAGTTTAAAAAAAGAAAAGGGTAATACAATTTTTAGAAAAGTTCGGCTTACGTCTTTTTAAATTCTCATATATGCCAAAATTGATGATTTAAGTTGTAGAAATTTTAATATTGACGATTGCCCGCATACTCGGTGAGGATTGATTGACAATGTATCCACCTACTTTAAATAAATTTATCATCTTACAAAATTGATTTTTCAACTATTGGAGTAACATCAATTTATTGGTCTGACCGTACGAGTATATCTTATTTAAGTGAGTGTTTGTCTTATTTCAATACACTGTGCTACTTGTAAGAAATAGTTTTACACGGTTTAAATGTCCGCCATTTAACATTTTTTTCAATCGAGTTACATTGTCGTATTCTCGTACATAACATATAAATATTTCCTATCAGTGGACAATGGTACCACTATCGAGAGTTGTTGTTTTGTTAATCCGAAAAACTCCTTCGATGACTCACTACTAACCAGAAGAAATTAGTAGTTTTGAAATTCGACTTATTCATCTAGCACCTCAGTTTAAAAATTTGCCCAAGAGGTTAGTGGTACCTGCAGTCTTTCTCTATTCGAAATGTTATCCTTAAGATTATTCAGCTAGTGTTTACTAAAGTTTAGAATTGTTTTGGTTCCATGAAATGTTTGTTCAATCAGCAGGCCTGTCATTAATTGTGTCGGAGATGCCGAAGTTAAAATTTTATTATTAAATGCGATGCGCTCACGAAAGTCTTAAGAAATTTCGAAATTCGGGAGATTGCCATTACGGAGTGTGATGTAAGTAATAATTAAAAGAACCAAACATATACAAGTGATCTAGGAACAAAGTGGATATTTAACACTCAAGTTTTTTAATGGCTGTAGTGCACAAATTTAAATCTTTTTTTTCAACTAACCAAAGATAGTGTGGGTGGCTGGTGAATATGATGGCGGAGCGGGCAGTAATTGCGTAAGATTTTCCAAAAAACCCCTTAAAGAAAATGTGCACAGTTTTTGGGAGGAAGTTGCCGTGCAGCTGAACAGCCTTGGGCCACCAGTCACGGACACAACTTTTATAGTCAACTTATTGAATGAATATATGCAGAAGGAAGTGCTGTTTATTTGAATTGAATGTTTCGAATTAAAAAATATTAGATAGGAAATAAAAATGTAAATGGTATTATAAAGGAATAACTGATTCGTTAAACACAAATATAAAATGTTAAGATGAGCTATGTAAAAAGTATAGACATTTTTTTTATTTATGCTTTTTATTTTACAGGTTTCGTTTGACTTTAAAATGTATATCGAATGGAACCTGCCTCTAAACAAAACTGAGTCCAGAGCAACTGAATGGGGAAGCAACCACATGCACACATTTAATAATTTACAGGAAACTGTGATAAGGATTTGCAGATTGGAAACGTTTATTTCTGGGCTTCGCAGCACTAACTACGAAAACGTCGAAATTGCTGATAGCATTTTTCATGAATTAGGGACAGGAGTTTTTCTCACGATGGGAATTCCTTCGGTATCAATGAGTGAGCTGTATATTCTTTTAGTTACTCTTAAATAAGCGTATCCTAGCAGATGTGTTGAAATTAATTTATACTTAGGTACATTCAGCATTTTAAACACATCACACATATCATTTACAGTACATATTGATATACATACATTTGAGTACAAAAGCACCTGCAACCAAATGCGTTGCCATTAAGAATTTGTGGCAGTAAATGGAATTCAAAAATAAATTAGTCCTTTGCAAAGTAAAACTCTTCAACGCACTCAATGATAATAATTATTTCAGACTTTAATTACAGCCATTGATTTTATGGCAGCGCCATTTGAATTAACAACATTATCGGTAGACTTTTCCCCCCCCAGACCATACTCACCCACGCACAAAATAACAACTGAAGGCTTTAATCAAAGCTACTTAAACGAAACTTGCTCTCGGTACATATCCTAATAAAACAAAATGATATGGTTGGCACAGTGAGCTGGTAAATAATGGTGCGTGACCGCGCAATGCTTTAATTCCAATGACAACAACAAAAATAATAACCTTAACGCTTATTGAATTGGTAGCGAGTGGATAGCCAGAAAAAGCCTAAAAGCTAAATGACAATCAGCGTCAAACAAAACGCGCTCGACCGCTCAAAATATTTGATTAACCCTTGGCATTGCCAACGTCAACCAGCTCAACCCTTTCACAGACGTGTGAGCATAAACGCACATATCACGCCGACGACCAACTCCTCCACCATATCACCGCCTCGCGCCTCGCGCCTCGCTCCACAACCATTGTGGGTCTTAGGCCATTTGACGAGTTAATAACCCTTTTAACGCGTGTGAATCGTGAGCTGTCAAGGGCGGCAGGTGGAACTGTTTCCCTCTATGGAAGTGCTACATACTCGCATGTACTTAAATGCTTTTCGAATGTCAGGGGGGAGGGGAGGGATTTGAGTATCACGCGCGCGTTGCAAGCTTAAGTGGCTTGGACACCCTTTCGCTGGACAATTCACACACACATACAGATGTGGGCATGAAAAACAACTCGCTCGTCGACTAATTAAATTGTACTGTGTTGGCAAATGCGCGCTCGCTACACTCGTCACTCGCATGCAGGCGCAAAAGGACGCGGCTGGCTCGCACGCAAGCAGCGGACGATGCGCTTAATTGAATGAAGTCACGTGATATGAATCTCAAAGTGACCGCAGTCGAGCGGGAAGCACACAAACATACACACACACGCACATAACAAAGGAATGGAATGAGCAAAAGCTGATAAGTGCAAAAGTGGAAATATAGAAAAGGATTAGAGTGGAAGAGCAAAGCTGGGCAGGCGAATCAGATCGGGGGTTAAGTGCTCACCACAAGGATTTGCTAAGACTTCGGGAAAGTCTTTGATTTGGTTTTGAATGGACAAAGAAACCAGCAAGCAAACATGTGTAAAAGTAGAGAAACAAGCAAATAAAACTCATTTGAAATGTTCGAATTAAATCAAAAGAAAACTCAAACCCACAAAAATGAGTTCAAGTTGAAAGTGGTGGGGATATGCATGTACGTCAGCGTGTGCCGTAAAAATCCATTAAGATGTAAAACAAGACAAACAAACAACATACTGCCATCACACACACACACACACACACACACACACACACAAGCACTCACTCGCACTCACACCACTTTAATTAATTTAAGAATTTGCATTTCTTCAGCTGCATTGCGACCCTAAGTATTTGTAAGGAATCATAAAAAGGACATAAAGACGACATAAAACACACTCATCTCCATCGCCGCCACCAATCCGGCCGAGGCAAACACCGTTCGTGCAACAATCATCAATGCGTCGGTCGTCGTCAAAGTGACCACAAGCGTCCAGCCGCAGTCGTTGGCAACCGCCAGCAGACCGCCATCGACAACATCTTAAAGAATTTCTAAAGCCAAAGCCAAGACCGACTCACACCACTCCAGCCGCAACACATTCCAGTTGGCACAGCTTCCATTTAGTTTGCCCTTCGCCACTTTGCTTACTTAACACGTCCAGCAGGGCTGCGGACAAATGACTTGGCTGCAATACGACGCACTTCGCTGACTGTGAAGCCTGCAAACTTTTCCAGCTAAGAAAGATATGTAAAGAAATTTCATAGCATAACCACAGCAAAGCTAGTCATCTACTCACAGCCAGCTGTTGCACGTGAGGCATGTGGCTCGAACGACTAAATCCAAAAGACGCACACATCCTTAAGGCAGTCAGCCTGTGTGTTTTGTACGAGTATGTACGTACATATGTGTGTCTGTGGCAGGCACACAATTTGCATAGATTTGAGTGTTTTGAATATGAAATCAACATCGAATTTTCGATAAATCCAGTGTTGGTTGTAGCTGGTGTGAGTTAAGTGATTGAAAAGCTCCTGCAAAGGTTTCCTTGATAAGTAATCAGCAATCGTCTTATAAATTTCTTACCTACTTCCTTCTTCATCTGCAACGCTAACTTTTCACTCATTTGCAGTTGTCAAAGCCATATGTGCGCTCGCTCATACTCATTTGCAAAACCATTCTCGTCCCCTTCTTCTTTTTTTCTTTGCTGCACAATTTTTTATTTTTTGTAGCTCGTTTTCATATGCAATCAGCAAATCAGCGCAGTCCAATCATGTGCGATGAGTAAGGTAAGGTGAAAACAATTTAATTTAATAATCAAGTGAAATTGAAAAAAATTAAAATAAAATTCACATACAAGTGTGAAGGAGTGGCAGGTTGACAACGAAAATTTTTATTAAAATCTTAAATTAGCTGACATCAACACGTTTGCTCTTTTTGCGCCCACTTTTTTTTTTTAAATGAATCAATTTCATTTTGTTTTGTCGCTATTAAATTTGTTTCAAGCGACCAAATCAGTTTCTTTTCATGCAGCCATAAAATGTTGAGGCAATTTACCTTAAACCTGCTTGACTAAAGTTGGGTAAGAAAGCTTTCAAAACTCTGTAAACAAAATATAGTCTAATTGTTCAAGTTACGGTAATCAAATTGCTATTGATAATTATCGGGACACTTTTAATGTATAGAGTTTGAGCAAATTAATTTGTTTTTAGATTAAATAAGGAACGTCTGCTTAAACAGATAAATATAAAAAATAGAGAAAATTCTTGAAGAGTGTATTATTTTGTTATAATTGCACTAAATTAAAGCTGGTATCGTTTAAAATAAAACCAACATACCAAACCATCAATTATAAAACCCCTAAAGAAGAATAAAGCTCGAATTTTTCACTCCAATATTTTTTTCTAAAAATCTCATAAAATTCAATTAGTGCACAAGCTAAGGCCCAATGGTATGAAATTTGAGCGGGACGCCTAAAAAGTGGGGTACTAAGTATACGTAAGTTGCGACGCTGAGCAACTTTTTTCTCATGAATTTTTCTGTCAAAGTGGGCATTAAAATGTTAAAAGCTAATTAATTGTTTAAACAAAGATTACTCGAAGACTATAACACTTGTTTACAAGAAAAATGTACATCGGTAAAAAGTAATTTCTAGGCTAATTTGGGGTCGCTGAATACGAAAACGACACTAATTTATTTTTCCTAAGAAGCGTTTGCGACATTTTTTGCAAAAAACGTGTTTTTTTGAGGCATTTTTTTGCAAATTATCAAAATTAATTAAGCAGATTGATTTTACCAACCCTTAATGTATATTAATTCGTTTGTAGTACCAGGTTCCCATGATGTATCCTCCATCAGGCTACGTGGCTGTCTCCAGATGGTAAGACACGAAACCAAATCGACCATGTTGTGATAGACCAAGATACGCACGCGCCTCTGTACGTCAAAAAGCGTGCGGAAAGGCACACAAGGAAAGCTCGACGTCGGAAAGTTGCAATCACAACAGACAGCCACGCACTTCGCTACTCGACTCGCACTCCTGCTCTCTGAGAGCTCTAATCAACACAGCGATATTTCAGAGCAATGGAACCACATCTCTTGCTCTTTACGTACCGCCGCTGAACAATCTATTGGTTTCCAGCGAGCCCGGAAAAATGACTGGTACGATGAGGAATGTCGCGTTGCCACGGAACGGAAAGATGCTGCCTACAGGGCCACGTTGCGATCGGGCGCAACGCGAGCCTTGCGGGAGAGATATCGTGAGTTGAAAAAGGAAGCGAGACGCATTTTTCGAGAGAAGAAGAGAAAGGCCGAAATGCGTGAGTGCGAAGAGCTTGAAATGTTGGCCAACAGGAAAAGCGCCCGAAAATTCTTTCAGAAAGTACGACGGCTAACAGAAGGTTTTAAGACCGGGGCGAATTCCAGTAAGAACGACAACGGCGACCTGGTAACTGACGTTCAGAATATACTTAGTTTATGGAGGGAGCACTTCTCCACACTACTTAGTGGTAGTGACAGAGACCACCTTGGAGAAGATGATGATCCCGAAACCCCAATCAATGACGACGGAATTCATGTTCCGCTACCCGACTGCGATGAAATCCGTATAGCAATAGCACGGCTCAAGAACAACAAAGCGCCCGGAGTTGACGGGCTGCCAGCTGAGTTATTCAAATACGGTGGAGAAGAGTTGGTAAAGCGCATGCACCAGCTTATCTGTAGAGTATGGTCGGACGAATGCATGCCTACTGATTGGAATCTAAGTGTACTTTGCCCAATCCATAAGAAGGGTGATACTGCAATTCGCGCCAACTATCGTGGTATCAGCCTTCTTAACATTACATATAAGGTTCTGTCAAGTGTATTGTGTGAAAGACTAAAGCCCACCGTCAATGAACTGATTGGACCTTATCAGTGTGGCTTTAGACCTGGTAAATCTACTATCGACCAGATATTCACAGTGCGCCAGATCTTGGAAAAGACCCAAGAAAGAAGAATCGACACGCACCACCTTTTTGTCGACTTCAAAGCCGCTTTCGACAGCACAAAAAGAAGTTGCCTTTATGCCGCAATGTCTGAATTTGGTATCCCCGCAAAACTTATACGGCTATGTAAAATGACGTTGAGGAACACCACCAGCTCCGTCAGGATTGGGAAGGACCTCTCCGAGCCGTTTGATACCAAACGAGGTTTCAGACAGGGTGACTCTTTGTCGTGTGACTTTTTTAACATTATGCTGGAGAAGATAATTCGAGCCGCAGAACTAAATCGGTCAGGTACTATCTTTTATAAGAGTGTGCAGCTGCTGGCGTACGCCGATGACATTGACATCATCGGTCTTAACAACCGCGCAGTTAGTTCTGCCTTCTCCAAACTGGATAGAGAAGCAAAGCGAATGGGTCTGGAGGTGAACGAGGGCAAGACGAAGTATCTCCTGTCATCAAATAAACAGTCGGCACATTCACGACTGGGATCAAACATCACTGTTGACAGTTATAACTTTGAAAAAGTGGAAGACTTCGTTTACTTAGGAACCAGCATTAACATCAATAATAATGTCAGCCTCGAAATCCAAAGGAGGATCACTCTTGCCAACAAGTGCTACTTCAAACTGAGTAGGCAACTGAGCAGTAAAGTCCTCTCTCGACGGACAAAAATTACGCTCTATAAGTCTCTCATTATGCCCGTCCTGATGTATGGCGCAGATGCATGGACGATGAAGATATCTGATGAGAAGGCTTTGGGAGTGTTCGAGAGAAAGATTCTCCGAAAGATGTATGGGCCTTTACGCCTTTGCGATGGCGAATACCGGAGAAGATGGAACGATGAGCTGTACGAGCTTTATAACGACATAGATATAGTGCAGCGAATTAAGATTCAGCGGCTTCGCTGGCTTGGTCATGTCGTTCGAATGGATGAAAGCGCCCCAGCACTGAAAGTATTCGACGCGGTACCCGCCGGTGGTAGCAGAGGAAAAGGGAGGCCTCCTCTGCGTTGGAAAGACCAGGCGGTAAAGGACTTGGGTACGCTTGGTATTTCCAACTGGCGCCAGTTAGCGAAAGAGAGAAATAACTGGCGTGCTGTGCTAAGCTCGGCCAAAATCGCATAGGCGGTTATCGAGCCAATGAAAGAAGAAAGAAGAAGAATGTATATTAATTTAAAGGTAATGACTTCCTCTTTACAGTGATATATCATACTCGTATGTGGCCATTACATTGGTATTCTTTGCGTAACATTCGTTAATATCCTGAAAAAAGACCATTTTTCAAGATTTTTAGAAAATTCTTTAATTTCATTCTGTTTTTTCTCTAGTTTTAAACAATTTCATTAATGATCTTATACACCCAGTGTATATCAGAACGAAAAGGACTGTCTGTCCGTGCATCCGTCCGTCAGTTCGTGGTTACGATAACTTGAGTAAAAACTGTGATATCTTAATGTACATACATTGCCCCTGGGCCATGGTAGGTTTGTATTGAAAATGGTCAAGATCGGTCAATAACCACGTTCACCTCTCATATAACGAAAGTTTTTGAAAAATTCAAAAACTCCGATTTTTCGGTATCCATTGGAACCTTTGACTATTTTCAATACCAACCTACCCTGGCGAAAAAGCAATCTGTGTACCAACACAGAAGCTTCCTACCAAAAGCTGTCGTCGTACAAAAAAAAAAAAAAATATATTGCAGTGCAATCGGTTGCCTGATTTTAAATGTTTATGAAATCTAAATGTTTGTTTATTTTTCTGTTGGCCTAGTAAATGTTAATTTTACTGAGCTCAATTAATTAATTTAATAAAAAGAAGTCTGATGAGGAAATGTGGTGATTTCCGAAATAGTAATATAACTTCTACCATTAAAAACTCTTGTTGTTTTTTCACAAAAATTTTCGATAAACTGGCCTTGAGCTCAATTAAACTTGTTTATGAAATCTTTGAAAATTAAATCTTTTGACAATAACAAAATGATAAAAAAAACGAAATCACTTAGGCTTTTAATGCGCTATTATGTATCGGAGCAGCATGAACGTTTGCCAATTCATATGATGACATAAATTAGAAATATTCTGGCTAAGCTCAATCGTACGAATAGATATAAAAGCTTCAGCTTCAGCCTTCTCTGTCTAGGAAAATTGCCTTCTCTATCTTGGAAAGATCAACTGGAGATGGGGTCGTGTTCACTTGGTGTTTCGAAATCAATCAAGTGGCGGTGATTATTGTCCATTTTACATTGAGATATTTAGTTCTCTGGGTACGTGCCATCACCTGGTTCGAATCCTGACTTGTAGCACCACAAAAATTATGAAAAACTATTTTATTCTAGCGCCCGACCGTGATAGATAAGCCATGACTTACCGCCGAGGTACTTTTTGAGATAGCTTTTCATAAATATTACACATGGCAGCAATATTTTTCACCGTCAGCATTGATAAATTAAAATTGTATATAACTGGAAAATTTTCAAAAGTAACGCTTTCATAAACTTAATAAGAAAATTTTTAAAATTATATTTTTTTTCCCTTTCAACAATATAATTAACAAAAATTTTCTAACTTTTTCTTTTTGTGCAAAAGTTGTTATGAAAAATAATACTTTATTTGAAATCCATATACTGTTATAGATTTATCACATTTTTTATACCCTATCGTACTTGTACACAAGGATATATTAACTTTGTTCGCATAACGGTTGTTTTACAGCCAAAAATAATCGCGATGATTTTTACCAAATTTTCCATTCGTCAGTCCGTGGTTACCATAAGTTGAGTAAAAGTTGATATTTCTTAATAAAACTTTGTACATAGATTTCGCTTTAGCCATGGTAGGTTGGTATTGAAAATGGTCAAGATCGGTAAATAATCACGCCCACCTCCCATATAACGGAAGTTTTGGAAAATGCTAAAACTTCTTTTTTTCGGTATCTACTTAAACAAATTGAGTGAAATTCAGTATTTAAAGCGATTTTGAGCTAAGAAATTAAGTATTTATGAAATTTTGGAAAAGAGGCGTTGACACGCCCACTTAGAAAAAAATCTGTATCTCAATAACGATGTAAGGTATCGTCACAAAATTTGGTGAACAAAGTTTCCTCAATATCGCTGTTATCATCGTTAAAAATTTTTGAAATCGGACCATAACCTCGCCCACTTCCCTTATAACGGATTTTTTTTTAAAAAGCAAAAATTTCATTTTTTCTTTATTCTATTCTATTGGAACATATTAATTAAAATTTGATATTTGGAGAGATAGTTAATTAAGAAACTTGATTTTTATGAAATTTTAAAAAATGGGCGTTACCACGCCCACTTAGAAAAAAAAGTCTGTAGGTATTTCAACAACGATGTAAGTTATCGTCACAAAATTTGGTGAACATATTGTCTTTGATATCACTAACATTACCTTCAATAGTACATTGCCAGGGTATAAAAAAAAAATCTAATAAAAAACCCTGAATCATTTTATGACTTCGTTAACTCTAGGCGCAGTGTGACTAGTTTTCCGTCTGCTATGAAATATCAAAATACCGTTTCTTGTGACTCCCAATCAATTTCCAGGTCAAATTACTTAATTAACTCGCCTCTGAGCAAACCTTATCCATATAAACTCTGTTCCCTCACCTCTGCTATTATTCCGCAGATATCTTACGAGGAAGTATTTTATTATTTGAGTAACTTAAAAGAATCATTTAAGGCTGGCCCCGATTCGATCCCGACGTGTTTCCTCATAAACTGTGCTAAACATATTTATGTGCCCTTAACTAATTTATTTAATCTTTCTCTTAGGCTTGGGGTTTTCCCTTCAGCTTGGAAAGAATCATTCATTATACCCCTTTATAAGACCGGGAGTAGGTCCTCTATAGAAAATTACCGCGGTATAGCTAAGCTTTCTGCTATTCCTAAATTATTCGAAGCTATTGTTGTTGACCATTTAACGTATTCCATATCCTCTACAATTTCTAGCACACAACATGGGTTCTCTAAGGGTAAATCTACCGTTACAAACTTGCTTGAGTTCACAACTCATGTTTCAAATGGATTCAGAGAATTTATGCACACTGATGTTATATACACTGATTTTAGTAAAGCATTCGACAGAGTAAGTCACTCTTTACTGATCCATAAACTCGATCTCCTTGGTTTTCAACCTAATCTCCTTCGTTGGATGTCTTCTTACCTCATTGACAGAACACAACGAGTTCTTTTTAAAAATAGTTCCTCAAACATTATTCATGTTTCTTCAGGGGTCCCGCAAGGAGGTCACCTTGGTCCGATTCTGTTTTTACTTTTTATAAATGACTTACCTTCTGTAATAAATTATTCAAAAATTTTATTGTATGCTGATGATGTAAAGCTTTTTAGATCGTATCATTCTGTTGAGGAAATTTCCTTACTACAAGCGGATTTAAATAGCATTGACTAACTGGTGTGAAGTAAATTACATGCCACTAAACCTTAAAATATTTAAAGTAATGTGCTTTTCTCGCAGAGCAGTTCAACCAGCTTCTTATGAAATATGTAACAATAACCTCGAACAAGTGTTTAACTTTGTTGATCTTGGAATTACAATGGACCCGAAATTTAATTTTAATCTTCACATAAATGTTACAGTTAACAAAGCCAAGGGTGTTTTTGCATTTGTAAAATGGTGGTCAAAAGAATTCAATGACCCTTACATCACGAAGGCTCTATTCACAACGTTAGTGAGGCCCATACTGGAATATGGATCTGTTGTTTGGAACCCGCGCTATCAAGTTCATTCCGACAGAATAGAGTCAATTCAAAAACAATTTCTACTTTTTGCTTTAAGGAATTTTCGTTGGGATTCTCAGTACAACCTGCCGCCATATAAAAGTCGTTTAAAACTCATTAATCTTCCTACACTTGCTAGTCGCAGAGAAATGCTAGGCATTGTATTTTTGGTCAAGTTACTGACAGGCTTGACCTCTAGCCCATCTCTTCTTAGCGAAATAAAACTAAACGTTCCCTCCAGAATTTCAAGACATTTCCGGCCTCGCTTTCTGAAGCCATGTAAAAGTAATTTTGAGTTAAATGAGCCACTCCGTAGTTTGTGTCAGGATTTTAACACTCACTCCGGTTCTTTTGATATTTCAGACTCACTTTTTTACATAAAGAAAACTATACTCAATCCCCTCAATAATTATTACATACATACATATACATATATTACTATACGATCAGCTGATGAGCATTTGTTCTGTAGCTGAACAGTTTTAGATCTCGACACTTAACAAACCTCTGCCTTTCATGACTCGGCGCAACATATATGAAAAAACAAAATTTTTTTTTTATATATCCGTGCGTCATGCGGATGCGCCCCTCGCGTCGGTCGGGCGGGTATGGAGGGATAAAACCGTTGGGATTATTATTATTATTATTATTATTATTATTATATAAAAATCGGTTTCGCCCAAATTTAGCTTTTCTTACTTGTTTTTTTTTTTTTGGTTTTTTCATTAAAAATAATTATAATTACGAAATTATTTTTTAACAATACCTTTCAGAGCTTTCGGGACATTCTTAGTCTGTATAAGACATTAAAATATTTCTTTAATGAGATATCCGATATTCAAATTTTTATACTAACGATTAATTTACATTATTTTCTGTAGGATTGGAAAGAAGGTCTTTGGGTGGTGCTTACCTTCATTCATGGTCAAATATAGTTTGGGAACAAACCGGAATCAATTAAATGACCCTACATTTAAAGTAGACCTGCCTGCATTAAAGCAGTGAAAATGCCAACCGCCAAAGCTTAATCCACCTGCACTGGAGATGAGTCGTTGCGGTTAAAGCAATTGTCGCGTTTTCATGTTCAGACCAACGCGATTTTCTTTTGCTTTTTGTGGCCAAATAAAAACAAGACAAACGTTCCCGCGGCTACCACAAGACAAACACAGCGCCTGCCCTCACCTCCCCACCCCGCTCCGCTAACATTGCAGCGACTCCAGGGAAAATGTCAGCACCGAACATTTACCAATTTGTACCGGAGGCGGTGATGCATACAATCATACATACATACATTTATTTGAACACGCACACACACATACATAGATACAATCGAGCAAACATGCCACGCCAATAGCGACACGGAAATTGTTGAAGCGCTGCGTGCGGCATCGTATGTCAAAATAAACAACTTCATGTCATTGCAGAAATTTCATTTAATTTGGTTGGCGTGCTGTTGTCGCGAGAAGCGAAACAAATACACATGCAAGCAAATATACAAACATACATACATATGTACATTAATATGTACGAGTCTGAGTTAAATGAATAAAAGTGAAAAATTGCTAAGGACTTGGCGATGGCGGAAAATCAGCCGACCAAAGCAACCAATTCCACTCTGATTTTCAAATGAAGCGCTTACAAATATATGTATGTGTGTGAGTGTGTGTGTGTGCATATGTTTTTCTTCAAACAAGCCCTCACTGAAAGAGCAGCCAACGCGTAAAAATTAGCGTTCAACGAAATTTCGTGGGCTACTGAACCTGAACCTGCGCCCGTGCCGCATTCGCTGCCATCACAGTTCTCCACCTGGCGTGCCTTATATTTTTTATTTTTTTTTTCTTGTACTTTGTCCCTTCTTTCGGGAGGCGTTCAAATTTGCAAATTATTGCCGCTGATGATGCCAACGTCGCTATGTCGCTACCGCGGAAGCACAAAATTATGCGATTTTTTGTAAAATATGACTTCGCAGGGGGTGTGCGCCACAAGCAGCAACAACGCTGAGTGCTAATTTTTTTTTTTCAATTTTCTTCCTTTTAGATGTGCATGTGTGTAGTATGTGAAATGTATGTACATGTACATACATACAAACGAGTATGTATTAACGTATTTGCGTATAAATATTTTCGCAAAGGGTCGCAGAATTTCGCATCACTTTTCGCCGCATTGACATTTTTCGCAGGTCCTGCGATTCATTTTGCGCGCTGCTCAATTTTTTCTAACTGCGATTATTGTTGTATCGCATCATGCGGTAATTGGATAATTCGGTACTTTGGTGTGATTTGAGGCGCGTTAAGTGAATTAGATCGGAGCAGCGCAGAAGTTTTTTTTTTTTTGGTTTGTATTAACAAAGGCGCGACACGCATACATACACACGAGCATCCAATTATATGGCAAACTCATGGCAATTAAAACCAATCAGAGATTTTTGAATATTTTTATCGAATATATTTTGTTAGTTTGAAGTTTTTTAGATAGCTTTCAGTTATTTTGCAAGACTTTTTCTTAAAATTCAACGACGTTTTCTCCTCAAACGGTGAGAAGGAGAAATTTAAAAATTAAAAAAAAAACTTAGTTTCTTATTATTTTAAGGAAAAATTATTATGTACTTAATCAAATTTTTTAGGTTAAAGAAAGTATGTACTTAATAGCAAATTTGTATTAAAAACAAACTGAAAAAAACTATAGTTATAATATTTGGACAATAAACTTCTATGTGATGGGGTCTCCATTTCCTAGGTCACAGCTAAAAATGGGAGATGTTATGTCCGTAAGCCCAGACTAATCTTAATATCTCTACAAGGCTGTTAGGCGTACATAACAGGTGAAGTGACTGATTTACGTTCCAACAACTAGTGTGCAGTCACATTTGCTCGGTGAGAGCAAGTAAGTACATATTCTTTCTGAGATTGAAGGTAACATAATTTTTGGCCATCCGCAGCCCCTCGACTCCAGCCAGTCATTGCTGATCGAAAAAATTTCGAATGGAGGCGTCGATGGCCGAAGGTCGAAGGTCGAAGTGCTATGACTATGACAAAGCAAGTTTTTCTTGTAAAATAACATAATTAAATCAAGACATGCCATGCCAATTTAGTTTAGAAGTATGTACAGGCCTAGTCAATGCATTTGGTGCAACTTGGCTGTCTTTGCAGACACGTAAATGTCCTTAAGGATTGCAAATAACACAGTCAGAAAGATTGTAGCATATTGCCCAAGAGGATAGCATTCTTTACTAAAGAGCAGATCCTGATTCAGAGTCATCATTTAAGTTTCGATAATTCGTAAGTTCAGGCTCAGTGTTGACAGGGAAATTAACATTATTCATCAAAGAATACTATGACGTGCTTTCCTCTGTGATGTGAAAGATCTCAACTGTTCAGATATCTGCGTTTCATATAATTCGGTCTCCACACATAAAAAGACACAAAGTGATGGTAAGTACAGCAGTGCGCCAAGGGGCACGCCAGATGTTGGGAGGGAAAGCTCCAGTACAAATCTTATCCTGGAGGTACACATCCTAAAGATTTCCCCCGGTGACACACCCCAAGTTTTTCCGAAGACTTGTTTACGTAGTCAAAATTCCGAGAATGCTTCAATGGTCTCGTGTCTCGCGGTTGAATTCCACGCTAGTTTTGTATCCCGAACTTAGCCCAAATATCAGTCTAGTAAAAGGTAATCGATTATTTTATGGTCCTAATATTGTAGTAGCCAATCATGCACATTTTTGGTTTCGTCGATTTCACTCCGGTAATTTTGATGTAAAAGATGCACCACGACGCGGTTTGGAACCACTCGAAAAATGCTGGTTACACAAAGAAGCTCGATGTATGGGTCCAACATGAGTTAACGAGAAAAAACTCATGGACCGAATTTCCATCTGCGAATCGCTGCTGAATCGTAACAAAATGGACCCATTTCTGAAGCGGATAGTGACAGGTGATAAAAAGCGGATCACGTATGACAACGTCAAACGAAAACGGTCGTGGTCGAAGGGCTGTGAGCCAGGATTGACGGCTAGGAAGGTTTTGTTGTGTGTTTGGTGGAACTGGCTAGGAATCATCAACTATGAGCTGCTTCCCTACGGCCAAACTCGTATTTCGGACCTTTACTGTCAGCAATTGGATCGTTTGAAGAAAGCAATCGCCCAGAAGCGACCAGCTTTGGCCAACAGGAGGGGAATTGTGTTTCATCAGCACAACGCCAGATCACAAAAACTATCGAGCCAAACGGTGCATATTTTACATAATTTGGATAATTCTAACTATGGTAAATAAAGCCTTTAAATAATGGATTATCTTTTACTAGACCGATATGTTCAGACTACATTTCGCGCGATGTCTGAATTGTGACTTCTTCAAGTGTAAAGAGAATGAGGCCGTTCCAGTTAGTCTTACAAGTAGAGAGCACAACACTAGACATGGTCAGACATGTGAAGAATGTGAAGGACCCATTCTCACTACACTAAGTGTTAACTGTGTTCAGCCGATCAGCCTGGTTCACCAGCAATATACATACATACATACATAATATATATAGGCGATACACTATATAGCTCAGTGTTTGGCCGAGCTTCTCCTACCATTTGTGGTGTGCATCTTTTATCTTATACCACAAATGGAGGGACCTACAGTTTTGTGCCAACTCCGAACGGCAGATGTATTTTATGAGAAGCTTTTTCATGGCAGAATTACCCTCGGAGGTTTGCCATTGCCTGCCGAGGGTTGACCGCTATGAGAAAAAACTTTTTCTATGATTCAGATTTTGCTTGCGCTGACTGAGATTCGAACCTCGAACTCACCGGCGTATCGAGTTATAGCACGCACCGCTATCAACTCGACCACAGCGGCCACCATACAACATACATATGTACATACATAGGTATGTGAATAAGTCTTGCAACTTTTTTTTGATGTCAGTTTTCATATAAAATTCAAACAAACTGTAAATATCACTAATAAAATCGACAAAAATTTTCAGCCGTGTTAATATGATTTTGAATCCTATGTCACATCTGGATATAAATTTTGATCACATATGTACATAGGTGCTTCCGCGCCTTAAACAAAATTTCAGTTAGCCACATTTACTCAAAAAATTCTATGTGTATGGTTTTACTGTTTACCAAAATTGTTTCTGTATTTTGTGACATTAAATTCATATTCCAAACTGTAAATTTACTATACTCTTATCTGTGCCAAAGTACATTTTTTACCACCTAACAACCGGGATTTATTTTACTCTCAGAATAATGCTAACTCACCACATCGTGGCGCATAAATCAATTCTGTTCGATAGACCTCTAATACTCTAATACTCCTGCCCCTTCTTACATGCCAGGGTCGATTCAGCTAACACCTGCCGCAGCTGCTGTCAATATCGAATTGCCAATGGAATTTCCGTTTTACCCACTCCGCTATGAAATGTGTATAGAAATTGTGGCTGCTTACGGTGTAGAAGCTATAACTCATAACGGAAATGTCATCATGACAAGCCCTTCAAGACTGGATTATATGTATGTACATATGCATGTATGTTCGTATATGTTGGTTATTTCGGTGTTTCGTTGGGCGGTTTTTTGGTTAAAATGTAAAAGACACAGATGTAATGAACGAATTGACAGAGGACCTTTAAATCAAATACTCTTTACTCTAAACTTTAATAATTTAAATTATTCCAACGGTTTTACCCCCCATTCCCGCCCAACTGACGCGAGGGGCGCTTCCGCATGACGCACGGATTTTTTTTTTTTATTTGTTTGCATATGCAATGCCCAGTCATGATATCGAGGATATCGAGACTCTAAAACTATTCAGCTACATAACAAAAGTTCATCAGCTCATTTTAAATTTAAGTTGTTTTAAAGCGTAATTGTGTATGTGAAAGCTAAAGTCCTGGCAAAAACTACGGAGTGGCTCGTTTAATTCGAATCCAATCGTTATACTGGGAATCCCAGAATATTTCTTAAAGCAAAAAGCAGAAATTGTTTTTGACTTGACTTTATCCGGTCAGAATGAACTTGATAGTTCGGGTTTCAAACGATGAAACCATATTCTAGTATTGGCCTCACTAACGTTGTGAAAAGAGCCTTCGTAATGTACGGGTCATTGAATTCTTTTGAGCATTGTTTTGCAAACGCAAACACACCCTTGGCTTTGTTGATTGTAGCATTGATATTAAGATTAAAATTAAATTTCGGCTCCATCGTTATTCCAAGATCAACAAAGCTAAACACTTGTTCGAGGTTATGGTTACATATGTCATAAGAAGCTGGTTGAACCGCCCTGCGAGAAAAGCCCTGATGATGGGTCTGGTACGATATGTTGAAATTAAAAAAGTTGAAACTAAAAATAACGAAAAAAAATGTCGGAAAAAATTATTTAGAAAACCAATAAAGTCGGAAAAGAAAATGTCGAAAAAAAAATTCGCGCGAATTTAACACATCATAAATTACATTGTTTCGATAGGTTATATGTTGTTGTTTTGATTTATTTTTTCTGTTACCTAGACAAAATTACGTATTTTGCACATCATTATTGACATTGATTTTCACTGTACGGTTTAACTTAATAAGATAACCGTAACTCTATTAAGATCAACAAAATTGTGTATTATTGTTAAAAATAACATGAATTTAATTAGTTCTGAAGGTTCAACAAAATCTAAATCAGCCTACCAAAAGCGAAGAAAACATATTCAAAATTTACTTAGTAAAAAATCCGAATTTACGAAAATGGAAATTTTAAAAAATTTAGCGTATTCGACTTCCCTATGTTAGCGTTTCTGTTGATTTTTGTTTATTACATTTATATGTACATACATATATTGAAAGGGGGCTTTTAAATACATACATATGTATATATGTACATACATATGTTTGATTTGTTCGGTAAATCCGTACATTACTTATTGTTAAAATAGAATGAATGAATTGTTTATCTGAGTGAAATTGCTTAATCATTTGTAAGTTAACTGTAAATTTGATACTATAATAACGAAGCTAATAAAACACATCGTTAAACTTCAACTTTTATAGTTTTCCTTACAAAATGCCTATATCGGCATTTTTCAACTTTTCGCGAACTGTATTACTTTTTCGACATTTTTTATTTCGATTAAAAATGTGTTCATTTAAAGAGGGTTTTTTATAGTTCATCATTTTAAATTTCGACATTATTTTTTTCGACATATCGTACGGATCCCCCTCATGATACATGAATAACGCTCGAAGAAGAATTTTTAAAAGAGACTCGTTGTGTTCTGCAGATAAGATGATATCCAATGAAGAAGATTACGTTGAAAACCAAGCAGATCAAGTTTATGGATAAGTAAGGAGTCATTTACTAAAATCGGTGTATATAACATCGGTATGCAAAATATCCCTAAATCCGTTTGATACATTAGTAGTAAACTCAAGTAAGTTTGTAATAGTTGATTTTCCTTTAGAGAACCCATGTGGCGAGCTAGAAATAGCAGAAGATATTCCATATGTTAAACGGTCAGCAACAATAGCTTCAAATAATTTTGGAAAAGCAGAAGGCTTTGTCGTCATACAACTAAAAACTGAGATAGAAATTTGTATTTACTCAGCTTGACTTTTTAAGGTGAATTTAAAATGTTTAAAAATTTTAAATGTTTAAAAATTTAAAAATTTAAAAATTTTGTAAAGTAAAGGCACTGTGCGCGCATGATTCAATAATAAAAGGTTATATCGATATTGACAAGGAAGTTTTCACACTCCCTTTTAAAAGGTTGCATATACGAAGTACGGAAAAAGGGTCAATAATCGTTCCCTTTTTGCGAAACTAGGAGTAGCAGGGTAAGGAAAGTTAAAATTAACATATTTGCAAGAACTTTGGTGCTTAAATCGCAATGAAAAATATTATTATCTCAATATATTAATTTAACTGCTAGGTGTACTCTTTGCTGATATCTCAGGTTGGAATCTTAGGTGATGCATGTAGAACTTCGAATGTATTTCTGCCACGAAAAAGCATCTTATAAAATACATCTGCTCTTCGGAGTCGACATAAAATTGTAGACTCCTCCATTTGTCGTGCATTATACAGACAGACAGCTAAATGGTGGAACCAAACGCTGACTTATTTTGATCGTATTCAAGAAATCCAAAGCAATATACAAAAACTGCGCAGAAATGTATGTGAGAGAATGCCTGAGAAGAACATGTTTATATATTTCACAGCCAAACAAATACTTATTATGATAACTTCAAATTGGTACGTAAAAAGTTCGCTAATAAACGAAAATATATCAGTTAATTATAAAATAATTGGATTTTGTTAGATAACTTACCACAATTTTCCCAATTAAAAAATGTAATGTCACCGAATGCAAACAAAATAAATCAAGGCGAATTTAACAAGGTGGTGTTAAGGAGCCAGCTGATTTTTTCGCTTTTTTCGCATTGCTGGACTGAACGTCACAGAGCTTCGTTCTGATTGGCTGGCGAATGGTCGGCGATATAAATCACCTACAGAAATTTGACATTCAGTCCAGCAAAGCAAAAACAAAATCCATGTAGGCCTTTTACTTACATATATACGCTTACCACCACCTTGATAAATTCGCCTTGAAATAAATAGTCAAAATTGTATCAGTGTTGTATTTTTATATTCTTTATGAAAATTAGCTTTTCAGTGCTATTTACAAATTTTCTTTGAAGAATCCATAGACAATTTAACAAGGGGGAAACACTGTTTTTACTAAGGGAGCCGAGCTAAACTTTTATAAGGTACGTTCGTTTACAATCTCCAACAAAATTCAGTGGAATTGTCTTCTCTTCTCTCACAAAAGAAAAATATCCACAACAGTACGCGAACGAAAAATTTGCAGAAACTTGCAAATTCAACGAACAGCTGATTGAATTCTTGTCCGCATCCAAATATGCAAAATGGAAAACATTGCGTTAGTGTTTTCTTGAAACATTCTACTAAGGAAATTTAACCAAACTAACATTTACTTGCTACTAGCATGTTTAACACTCATATTTCTGCAGGCAACAATTTTTTCAGCAGAAACCAACAGCTTCCCCTCAAATTGAAATGTCACTTTGCTCTCTCAATTTCCCCTACTTTGTTAGTTTTTGGCGTACGCGAACGCTAAAAGCTGATAGTTTTCGAAAACTTTCAATAATTATCCGTACCTGAACTTACCTTTAATTGAATCATACTGTGCGCGTTAAAGTTCGTATAATTTTATACAGGAGAGTGCAAAAACATATTTCTTTTTAACTACTTGATTCTTATTAAACTGAACATATTTACTTTCATACTAAGGAATAGTCAATAATATGGTTTGAGGTTTGAGACATAGTTTGAGCAGAGTTGATTTTTCCTTTTCGAGTTATAGGCGAGGTACTCCGCGACAAGTGCCTGCCTGTGCTCGCAAGTTTAAGCCGATTAAGTATTATTATCTATTTTATTAATAATAAACATCGATTTTTAATAAATCGATTATATTAATTTAAAATTTTTTCGATTTTTGTAAATAATGCCATCTGTGCGATGGATGAAGAAATGTGTAAGTGTTTTTAAATTGTACGATACTTACTTACATACTTTTTTGATGTGAAGTGACTTGTTTTGTATTTTAGTTTTGAGTTATATTTCTCATATTTCTCGCTCCAATTGTTTTGTACTATTTTCACTGCAATAAAATATTTAAATAATTCTAATCTGTATTTATAATCAAAAATTTGTCGTGTTGGTTATTTTGTTATACTTACTACTATTATATTAAACCGATTTTTATTTAAATCAATTGTTCTTTATATTCTTTCACTAATATGTATGACGAATAACCATTTTTCGTATAAAAAAATTTGAGTATATACAAAAATCGAAAAACATCTATTAATAAATGAACAAATATAAAAATTTAAAAATCGATTTTTTCGACTCGGGTTCACGTCCTTTGGAAAATAATGCTTTAAAAAACGAACAAATATCCAATTTTAAAAACTTTTTTTCAAAAACATATTTTCGTACCGCGTGCTCTTTAAAACTTTGGGTGTCAGTGCATATAAATTTCATTTCCCGACTTCAGAAAATACTCGTTTTGAATTTTCCATTCTAAATACATGTTACATTTTTCATTTAGTTTTGTAAATAATTTGTAAATGGTTAATATTTTTAAAAAAAATATGAAAAAATTAGAAACAAAAAAATCATTCAACCATAAATTCTCTGCTTTAGGTTTAGAATACAGCTGTTATGAAAAATCGTAAGAAATATTTTTCATTATTTCTGTTGCTTGAAAAAGTACTTCACCGTTGCTGTTAATTTTCTTCAAGATATAAATAAACAAGCATTTTTTCTTGAGAACTTCAGACTGATTTAAGAAAATTTTGTAGAAGAAAAACATTTTTTTTTTTCATTACGCGAGAGTCATTTTATATAATTTTTTTTTGATTTTCTTGAGAACTCTATATATACTAAGCTTTAACTTTGATTTGGCGTGATGACGCCAGACTCAGCAGATGGAACGAAAGAAGTTTTGCAAAGGTAGGTAATTGGCGAGAGACCTTGTATAGACTCTACCTTTCGCTAAAATGTATTTTCCATCAAAAGGATAGTTGAAAATATACTTCGCCCAAAAGTTTTCTCTTGATTACATCGCTCTGGGTTTACCCATTTCATAAATTCGAGGAAGACCAGTGGAGGTTACAAAATGGTTCAGGTGCCTTAAGACAGCGATGTTATTTTTTTTTTACCTTAAATTTCATCGTGGCGAGAAAGCACTAAAAAACAGCTACAAATTGTGTTAATTATCCATAACTAGCTTGGTGCCACCTTAAGAGGAGCATCTTTGTAGTTTGAGTCCACTGCAACCAGGATAAGAATAAAGTAAGAAGTCCTAAAGAAAATTATTAAGAAGAAGAAATGTCTACGTTGTAGTTGAAAATGTTGTCATAGATCGAATGCTCCAAAATTAAGCTCAGTTCCTATTTCGATCAGCGTTTACGAATTATTTCTAATTACAAATTACTTCTCATTTTAAGGAAATGAATTCCAAAATTGCTATCGGATGTCATCAAAGTATTTCAAAACCATCCCTTCACTTATAAATAAAGCAAAAATCGGTTATTTTTGTTTTCAAACTGTTTGAGGACGTCTTTTGCAGAATCACTAAAAGAACCTAGGTCAGGTAGAGATGGCCATCGTGAGGAACACGCTTTAAGCAGAGAACCAACATGGCTTTGTACCATTACGATCAACTTGTACTAATCTAGCGTTGCTGACTAATAATATCATCAACGCCTTTGTAAATCAAGTACAACTAGACGTAGTTTATACTGATTTCTCAAAGGCATTCGACAAAGTGGACCATTATATTCTCATTAAGAAGCTTAGCGATTACGGCATAAAAGGAACACTTTTAAAATTCTTTTCTAGCTTCTTAAAGAATAGGAAATTGTTTGTAAAAATGGCATCGTTCAAATCTGAAACAATGATTAATGCCTGGTCTGGAATACCGCAAGGTACTCACTGTGGTCCTCTTCTCTTTTTAATATTTATAAATGATTTACCAAACATATTCCATTCTGCAAAATGTTTAATGTTTGCTGATGATGTCAAGTTATTTATGAAAATCCAATATATAAGCGACTGCCTTAATCTTCAGCAGGATCTTAGAAGGTTTCAGGAATGGTGCACACTAAATCACCTTTATTTAAATATTCAAAAATGCTGCGTTGTTTCATACAAGAAAAAGCTTAACTCTACATATAGCCTTTGATTACCACTTGAATGATCTTAAGCTCACTCGCAAGGACGAAATTAGGGACTTGGGCATAATTTTCGATTCAGGACTAACGTTTTCTAACCATATAGACTATATTGTTGCGAAGGCGTTTTTCATGATCGGATTCCTTCGTCGCAATACTGAAGATTTTTCGGATCCCTTGACACTAAAGGCACTCTACGTCTCTTTAATTCGAAGCCGCCTAGATTATTGTTCACTGATCTGGAACCCATACTATCAGTCCCATGTAAGCAAAATCGAAAGAATCCAAAAAGTTCCCAAGAATGCATTATATAAACTGCGCTGGCCTAATGGGCTCCCCAATTATTTAGGCAGACGCAAATTGCTCGGTATGCAAAGCCTTGAAGACAGACGTATCTATTTTTCATTATTATTCGTGTACAATTTAACACACTCAAACATAAATTGTAATGAAGTCCATAAAACAAACTATGCCTTTAATGAACCAATGGTAAGATGCATTCGGCTCTGCAACAATTATACTAACCTATATTTTAGTCTTAATTTATATAACTTTAAGCAACAATTGTTCGCTATATTTAATTGATTATTCTTTATATAGTCTGCAAGATGCATCGGTAGACTGAAATGAAATAAATAAATAAATAAATAAATAAAAATATTAATTTTTCCGATACCACATAATTTTGAACAGTAACACCGTTTTAGTTGACGAACCTTCACGTGCCAATCTCGCAACAGCGAATACGGTTGGCTGCCACCCCTGAAAGCTTCGCGGGAATATTATAGATATAGAAGCCAACATATTTAAATCTCAGCTGGGCAGCTTAGTGGAAAGTTATGTGGTGGGATGATACTCACCTTTGAGGTCGCTGGCACAGAAAAGATCTGATAACAAAAACTAAAACCGATTTTTGCGGTATAGGAAGCGCGAGAAGTTCTTTGGACAGCCTTCGATCCACAGTTGAAAAGGTTGTTGCAATTACGTAACTTCTTGATACGCTCCAGCGCACGCTGTGCTCAAATGAAAACCTTCTACTGAAATATCAGTTTGTCGCACTCATAAACATCGAAGCAGTGTTGCCCAAATTTGTCGTGACAAGGAATTTTTTCGATAGTCCAAACTGTGAAGTCTTTTTGTGGCTGAAACTAAGCATGTGACAGCAAATATTTCACTGTCATGCCCACGTGTCCACCATTTAGCTACGTACATATGTACATACATAACAAGAAAGAGGTAGGGGGTTAGAAGGGGTTTTCCTTCCCTGCAGGAATTGAAACCAATGTTATTGTAAGTTTTGATTGCATTCAAAAACACTAGTGCTGATTGCTTTCTGTATATTTTCATATAAGGAAATTAACTACTTTGGCTTGGCGTTGGCCAAGAATTTCGCAAACATATTATCAGTTGTAAATAACTTATTGATTTAACGCTACCCATATAAAAATGGACCCCTGCCTACTAGTAAAACATAACTGGAATGTGTTAAGTACATTTTTTTATTTAATATTGGAAAATAAGACCTGTAGAAGAAGTGAATAAGTTGACTGCGTCCACTTTTACTCTTGATTTTTGCCTACTTTTATTAAAAAGTGAATCAGATATTTTGCGTCCGCGTTCATTGTTTTCTTTTAATTTTATATATACGATCGTTTGACAGCTGATTTAGTATGACATTGCCAACTATGTTGCCACATCTTAATTGTATGAAGTAAAATTGTTATGCATGGATTTTCAGCTTACTAATAATTAGTTTTAATGCATTTGATAAAATTGGGGTATTTTTACGCAATTATCGCAAAGTAGTTATTTAAAAGTTAGTGAGTTTTAGCAATTGATATTTGTATACTGCAGGGTTTGTTTATTTGTCTTAGCTGTAAGGCATAAGTTCTTGTATAACTCATTTGCCTCTTTTTCTGCTCCCTCTACAATGAAAAGCGCCAAGTGACCGACCTAAGGTTTCGTCCAAAGTGTGCTGCTGCAGATGTGACACAAGGTGCACACTCATAAGCTTTAAAGCTATGCGCTTGTCAATAACGAACTGCTTGCCACATTATTTTCCACTAACGTCGTTTTCACCTACAATGCAATGTTAGGGTGCGCGTGTGTGTGACCTCACAACCTTCTACATACCCTTGCTACCGGTTTGCGATTTCTTACCTATGTCAGATCTAACAATCAACCTCACAAAAACAACCAACAACAACACACTCCAATCGTTTGTCCTTATATGTATGTATGTACATATGCTGGCGTGTGCCCGCTGTTGACTTACTTGCTATCGTTCTCCACTTTTCTTGCCACTCTACAACGGGGGATATGTAATCGATTTTGGATTGAATATTGCCCGGCTTTCTGCTTGCTACAAAACACATTCAGGTATGTACATATTTGTATGGATGTGTGTGTGTAAAGGAGCAACGCATATGTTGTGCCTGTTATAAATTTTCCGGCTTTTCAAATATCAATAACTGTAAATATTATGAACACGTCCTACGTCCTATGCCAGCAGCAGGCGCAGTGGGTTAAACTAAGTGCGCTTGCTCTCTCCCTGCAGCATGCCACACTCACACTCCAACAACACTAAGGCCTCAACAAACTTGCGACCCGGTTACGCTGGTTACAATGCAGCTTGTATAAGCAAAGTACCTTGACTATGATTTCCTGCACTTCCTTTACACCTGCTTCGCAGCTCATCTACTTTACTCTGCGCATGCAAGCACATGTGCCCCAATGGCAAGTGGCATTTTGCTGCCACTTCAAATAAGTTGTTTCTACTTTTTTTTTGCTTTGACGTATTTTTTTCTACTATAATCGATTATTTTTCTTCTTTCCTTCCTTTGTAGAGGGTTGGGAATAAAGTACTAAAACTGTGGCAACTGTTGGTTAACGTTTAACCCTTTTGCCACACTAAACACACAAGCACATACACATGCACCAGAGCTATGACTGTATGCAATCCCTTACCCTACAGCTATAAAATCATAATTCTTATTGCCTTCGCAACTCCTTATTTTTTTACCCATTTCCATTTACCCATGTTTGTAAGTGTGTTTGTTTACTTTACATGCTCGTCCTTCGGTTTGTGATGTAAGCGCATTGAAGTATGTTAGTTCTAGCGGCATAAATCCAAATATGATCACTTCATAATTTGACATTGATGGATGATGTGATGGATGACTTGGTTGCCTGTTTGTTTCCGCGGCTGCTTTGGTGAATGGTGGGTGTGCCAAACGTTTGACTTCATGTTTGTTGTTGTTTTACAGATATTGGTTATTGTATCGGTTAATGTTTTGGTAGCATTAGTGGCATTGGTATTTTTATTTATTTATTTTTTTTTTGTTGTCATTCATCCGCATAACGGCACTTTGATGGTTTGATTTGGTTTCTCACTCTTTGATTGTTTTATCATTTTTACTTTTGTGCTCGTATTTTTCCTTCAAGGCAGTAATCAATTTGTGCGACTTTTTGTGGAGCACTCTATATTCGGTTTGGATGAGTTTGTAATAAGAAAAATGCAGAATATATTCTACATAAATCGGGCACTAGAAATGCTTGGAACGCTTTCAACAGAAGATTAGATTCTGAACAGTTGATTTATACTTAAATTGATTGCAAAAAAAAACGGTCAAAATCTGATTTATGGGCCTCGCAATTTAGTCTTTAAAGGTTTAAGACGTGCCATTTTCTGTGCAGACGAATATTTAACTACAATCAATAAACCGACTCTCAAATAGGCTTTAAAAAAAATTTGGGACCGCAAAGGAAGTCAGATATTTCGCGACCGCTTAAAAACGAACCATTTACTGTTAATAACCTAAAATACATATCGCCTCTTCTTTGTTTCTACAGGATTAAAATACAGAACCTTCATCTGACAACCAAAATATGAAGTTTAAAAAAAAACATTTTTCAAGCTATTATCAATGGTCCTGAATGTAGAGCGCCAACGATTCCACCAATGCCAATCGCATACCCTGTTGCACATCAAGTGGTCATATGATGCCAGCATGTCAACGTAGTAAATAAATATGTGTAAGCTGTTGATGATTATGGCAGCTCCGTTCATGTTCATGAAATGACATAACAAAAAAGAAGAAAACACTAACAAAAGTGACGCTCTTCCCGGGGTGCTGATGGTAATGGTGATTACAGTGAGTGATGGATATGGTTATGGTGATTGCGCTTGCGATGGTTACGATGCGGACAATGATTGTGGTGGAAGGGTTGTATGCATGTGGTTAATAGATTTTCGCACATAAAATGGAAGGGTTATTTCACTTGGTAAACAATGGAGTTGCGAATATTTTATTGCTGTTGGTGTGCGAAGTGGCACAGTAGAGTCATATTTACTGTTTTTTTTTTCTTTTTTACTAGAATTTGGAAATGTAATTGAGGAGGTTTGCATGATGTTGCGTTCTTTGTTGGGGCATGTAAGCTAGCCATTTTCAATTATCTGCAAAAATTCATATTTTATTTTATTAAGTTTTGACATAAGTACTCGTACTTTTTGAAAAGACTAGTTTTGTAGCCTGCACGAATGTAGAAGTTTTGTAATTGATAGAATTAAAAAAAAAAATATACAAATTTTTGACAGAAAATAACAATTAAACCATACACGCTTTGGAAGAGAAATTAAAGTAAGAAGCAATCAAGGAACGTCAGGTGAAAAATTTAGTTAGAACCTCAACTTAAAGTGTGGTGTATTTAGTTGTGGTGAGTATAGCTGTGGTGAGGGTAGTTAAGAACTTCGGAATTATGATATGGCGACTTTGGTGAGGCGTGGTGTGGTGAGTTTAGAACTTAGTGGCTCCAAAATTAGCCTGCAAATTTTTAAAATAAGCTACAATATTTTTTAGAGTGAGTTGAAATAAGGAGAGATACGGTTTGGTAAGCCTAGGTGTGGTGAGTTTTTCGCTGTGAGTTTGAATGTGGTGTGTTTAGGTGTGGGGAGTTTAGGTATGGTGAGTTTATTACCGTCCCCATGCATCATTCCAATCGGCACGATTTCTGTCCCATCATTTCCCTCATATTGAATTTTTAACTTACTACTGGCGAATAACAAGTTTCACTTGAAAAATATACATAAATGCTTATTTTATTTGCAGTTTTCTAATCAAATATTTAACATTTTCTTCGGGTATGCGCTCTTTTTCACTTAACCAACATATTGAAATTTTTCTTAAGATTTTTTTGAGGTCTACGACCAGGTCGTAAGATAGCAAAGCCTTGGCAACTTTCGAAAGGACTACCAACGCACATTGAGTTTGCCTCGCCCTCTAAGCAGTTATGCAAATGAAATTCATCTACCAAACAAATAAATAAATTGGCAAGAGAACTTTTTCTGTAAAATAAATTTTTTTTATTATCCACTAATCTTTGTTTGCCACTCAAGAAATGTATGCCACATTAGTCAAAAGTTACTGCCACACATACACACATTCACGTATGCTGCATATGAGTACCTATGTATGTGTGTGTGTGTGTGTGCATGTGCCTTAAACGTTATCTCTCAAGTGACATCCCTCAATTTATGACTCCAAAAGCGCGACATGTGTGGCAGATAAGACAACAACATCGCCAACTAGAGCACGATATGCATATGAGTTGCAAGCCCAAGGCATTGAGGGGGGGATGTGTGAGCGGTATGTATGTACGTATGCAAAAGTATGTGGTTTGAGGCCGCTGATAAAATGTCGCTTACACAAGTTTGCTTTTATTCTTTCAAACAAATACTCACCCTATCACAAAATTGCTTTAAACTGATGCATAAAACACTTCCATGAAGTCAAAAGATTTATTGCACTCGCTGTGATTGCAAGTTGGCAGGCAAGCGAACAGCAATAAATGTCGACACATGTAAAACGAGAAAACGAGATTCGAATGCAGCAGTAAAATCAAAGCAACTCTACTCGTTTAATCGTTTTTTTTTTGTATGCATTTTAAACGATAATCATAGACTTGCTTTTTTTTTTTTTGCGTGCCGCCAGTGTCCTTGCATTGAGCTTTGATAGCAAGTGCCAAAAAAGCAGTTAAAGCGTATGCAACACGTCACACGAATGCAACGCCTTGCAGGTATTATGAGTGGCAAACTGCAGATTGCATGCAACAAACCGCAACACAACCTAAACGAGCAGCAGCGCCTGTAGGTATGCTACAGCCATCCCCAAACTGCGTGCTCAGCAACAATGCAAGTCATTCATGGCATTTCGCTGCCGGTCAAGCGGTCTTGTTGAAATGCGTTGTTCGCACATTTTATGCCTCTATTATCTGACTCTACCTTCCTCGCCCACCCTTCTCTGTTACAGCTATTATGCATTGGCCGCCCTTTCCGGTTATCTGCTCCTCATACATACACACACACACTCACACTACTCCAACGCAATGGCAACGTATCACTTACATGGCGAAAGGTGAAAGTTGAATGGGCGCAACGTGCAACATGTGGCATGATGTGAGACGTTTGTGAGAGGTGGACGGAAGGCGTATGGCATGTGCTATATGACCTGAGGCTATGCAAAGGCGTACCATTGAACGAGTTACACGAACTAACAAGTGAACTGGTCAGCGGCTAACAAGCGCCGGTCTACTACAACTCATTGTTCTCTTGCCTTGGTCATTGTTACGCTGCTTGTTGTTTTTGCATTTATGTATCTACTCTACAATGCTTTGTGCTGCTTACTTCAGAGTGTGTGTGTGTGTGTGTATGTGGCTATCACCCTTGTTCGGACTATAAATTAACCCTTTTGTTAATTGATACAAATGGAAATTGTGGACTACTTAATGTTAAGCGTATGTGGCCATAGCAAGCACCAAATCGAAGTGGAATGAAAAGGCGAGTAGAATTCATGTAAGGACTAGCAGCGTTTAGACAAAGTAGGAGGAGGTAATTTTGTGCGGCATTAACGCTGCGTAGGTGCATAACATATCATCAAGTTGGCTATGCCAGCACGGCTGCTTTCAAATGTGGTGTATTTATCTTGTTGGTCGACCTGTTTGCCCTCGCCTGTGGGTAACTAAATACAACAATTAAATCAGCCCCTCAACGCCTTCGCAGCCACGTTTATTTCGCATATCGATGGGCTCAAGTGAGCTGTTCAATTAGGGTATATCGTGCTCGACTCTGACTGAGTTAGTTTGGTGGAGGGTTTTGTTTGTTGGAAAGCATAGCCGGTGAATGATTCGATTTTGTACTAAGAAGAAAGGATTTTTAAGAGAAAGGAATCAATCAGCTTATGGAAATATATGTAAGTTTTGTTGGCGGGCTATTAGCAGAAAATTAATTTCATAAATAATTTATATAAGTATACTAATATAAGTACTTTCCATACTCATTGTTCAGTCTCTCCGCGACTTACAACGTATTAAAGCGGCGTTCAGGTAGATCTCTAAATGAATTTTCTACGTGTAGTTTGTAAAGATAAAATTGAGTTATTGACTCAATTTAACGCTGCCTGAACGTAGTCTAAGTTTAAAGTAATACAAACATTTGAAAGAAATAACACTTTATTTTTTAAAAAAAAGTATGCCTAAAAACGAATAGCAAAATTTTAAAAAGCTTTGCGTCTATCTCGAAATAACTTATCTCTCATTATGTTAAATAATATACCGCGTCACCTTGCTGAGTGAATACGATTTGATGTAGGTCGTTTCAACAAAGCAATTAATATTGGCAACAAAATCGATTACGGTCCATTTCTAATCTTTATTTGAAAATAGGGTAAATAAGCAAATTTTTCAATTCCTTCTGAAGTGAGCTATTATCGCATTGATATTCTAATGACTATAACAATCAAATATGTATCAATTATGTAACTAGTTATATTGTTGTTATAATCGTTTTTAACTTTATCGAAATTGGAAATATTCTTAAAAAGTGACGAACCGAAAATATACCGAAAAATTACCAAACCTGTGCTGAAAATATACTGAAAATGTAACGATAATGCACCGGAAAACCACCGAAAATATATGAAAAAAGTACAGAAACTGCATCGATGAAGTGAAGTACCGAAAATGTAGCGAAAGCGTACAGAAAATGTACCGAAAGGGTACTGCTATATTCGCGCGATGGTCCTGAAAAAGTACCGCCTATTAGAACTTATAACATTTTTTCTACCTTAAAAATTATTATGAAACAAATTCTTATTGATAAAATAATTCTGAACATAAAAGTTTTGATGACCAACAAATATATCTCGCAGATAATTATTTGAAAATACCTTTATAATTATAAGTCTAGAAATAATAGGAAGTTATCGATGACCCTAATAATTGCACTCACTATTAATTATTAAGAAAATTGTTTTATAATTCTAGCGAAAAGTGCTATTACTTTTACCAGCTTCACTTCCGCTCATTTGGATAATTCCTAATCGATTTTTTTTTATAATTTTTGTCAGAGTTATTCTTTTCCCAACTTAAAGATGAAATTTATGTGCCGCTACCCGTGAAAGAAAAAAATTTCAAAAATCTTTTGGTGCATACTTATAGTCAAGGTAAAATCGATTACTCTCAAGTTAGAAACCGCTTTGGACATAATTTAGTAAGTGATATTCGACAAAAAAAGCTGCTTTTAACGCTGGAGAAAACTTTATCTAATCCCTAAATACGCGGGATGGTTTTCAATATTTTTATTAACTTAAAAATTCTCTTGAGTATGCAGTTTTACTTACTTATTTACTTAATTGGCGCGTCAACTGCCTAAGCGATTTTGGTTGAGGTCAACAAAGCACGCCAGCTGTCCCTATCTCTGGCTAACTGGCGCCATTTGGAAATCCCAAGTATAGCCAAGTCTTTTTCCACTTGGTATTTCCAACGCATAGGAGGTCTTCCTTTTCCTCTGCTACCACCAGCGGGTACTGCATCAAAAACCATTTTAACGACGTGACCTAGCCAGCGGAGCCGCTGATTCTTAATCCGCTGCACTATGTCTACGTCCTTGTACAGCTCGTACAGCTCATCGTTCCATCGTACACGGTATTCGCCGTCGCAAAGACGTAAAGGTCCATAAATCTTTCGAAGAATCTTTCCCTCGAACACTCCAAGAGCCCTCTCATCTGATGTTGTCATCGTCCATGCTTCTGCGCCATATATTTGGACGGCCATAATGAGAGACTTATAGAGCGTGATTTTTGTTCGTCGACAGAGGACTTTACTGCTCAGTTGCCTACTCAGTCCGAAGAGTGATCCTCCTTTGGATATGTATGTACATACATATGTATCTAATATGGAAACGCCTATTTCCCAAGCATGTCCATATGCATTGTGTGTGTAAGTGAATTTGTAAAATTTTATTGTTAAGTTAATTAACCCTTTTACGATTAACAATTCATAGTGAAACTGCACTTAAATGCAAGCACACACACACAGACATACACACGATAATTACCACTTACGGCCACTCAAACTATGTACATACAAAAGCGTATTCAAAGTGTGTACAAACATATTTGTGCATACTTCTGAAAGCATGAAGGTTACGAAGTTCGACGATAGGGTTTGGGACAAATGCAAATGCAAACAAGGACGCGCGCTGTACGCCTTCCTGTTTGCTTAACACGATGTAAACATATTCATATACATATAAATGCACAGTAATATAGTTACTAATAAGCAGCGGCACATTTCAAGCGGATGTTGTACATACATATAGGCAACGCGCAAGCATTCAACCGTCCAACCTGCAGAACGATGGTCAGCCTAAAGTGGAGTGCGCGAGTCCAGTGGTTACTGGCAGGTGCGGCAATGATATTTTAATAGAATTAATGGCAGTCAACGGCACGCACACTCACGCTTTTATACAAACATATGCAATATTTGGAGCAGCTCACACAAAGGTAGAGCTGTGCTTGAGTGGACAGGCAGGACGACATACTACATTGGAGGAGTACATTTAGATTCAATAAGCATTTGTACAAATTTACATAGAAGTGCACTCGATTCGCCCTTGGCCAGCACCATTTCGGACAACGGAAGTTCTATATAATTACAATGCTCGGTAGTTTGCGCTGCCTTCGCTACGCTGTTTGTTGCATGCAACATGTACGCGACTACGTTTTGCATACGCCGCGGCCCACAGTTGAGTTACTTGTATATGTATTTAAATAAATTGTTCTTGCTGTTATATTTGCATAATGTGCGGCGGCAAATACAGTTAATTTAATCTCCCCATTAACGATTGTGTTTACGGCTAATTGTACGGAAAGAAGACGTTGCAACAATGTTAAGGTATTGCATGCAATGTATATGCAAATTAATAGCGCAACTCAAAGCTAAGTAAGTTATCGAAACAATAGTGATTGCAAAACAGTTTGTGGCATGTTTGCCAGACACATTTGCATTTGTACATATATGTAAAGGGTGTTCCAATGTGCGCTTGCTAATTTATATGTTTTAGAACACGACTTGACGTGTTGTTAGCTAAAAATATTTGTGATTTGCGATTCACTAACTCATACTAAACAACACTGAACAGCTGATTTGTCCTATTTATTCTAATTGACAAAAAGTGGCATCTCAGGTAATGAAGTGTCAAAATTTTACACAAAAAGGAATGCAAAAAAATAAAACATTGCAATTCATTCGGCCAATATTTGGAGCATTGAAGCCCAAATTCTGCAAACCAAAGGCAAGTATACTTAATTAAAGTTATTAAATAGATTATTTACTTTTCTTTTTCTATTTTCAGAATGGCCTCAACAAGCCAAGCAGCAAAGAGGAGCAGTGCTTCAATGTAGCAGCTGATTGGAATGATGGATTTCTTTCAAGAGAATCCGAGGCTAGCAAGCGGAAAGTTTTATCGGCTACATGGCAGGATGGAGATGGAATAGAAGTGGGAATAGATGGCTTCCATACTGAATCAGGATCGGAGGTGGTGAAAAGTCCGCCGACCATTGGCGCACGGTAAGTAATAACCCCGTAATATTTGAATGCGGAGCTGTGCGGTGCTGACAAATGTGCATTGCGCTTGGAATTGTGAAAAATTAAACCGCGTGTATATAAATATTTTCCTGACTTTCATTAATAGATGTGTTATAATGTTTGTGAAAATAAATATCTTTTTTTTTTTTCAATTCCATGTATAACCACTACGCACAGACGTTCTTTCTTTGTATATTAATTGAATTTTGATACTGTTGACGTTTTTGTGTATAGATAAGGTTTATAAAATCTTTCTGTATATATTGCAAATGCGATTATTTCACTAATATACTTATGTATATGTACATTTAACATTCATTGGTTTTCTTTTATAAATTTACACAAATAAATTAACTATCGCATTTCTAACAACACAAAACTAAATGCTGACAGCTTAACAACACAGCTGATTTTAGGATACTGTATGTTGTCAAAAATGAGTTACAGAATAGCAATATTGTTAACATCTGTTCTTTAGCTGAGTTGGCAACTTCGAGTGTTGTTAAAAAACTTACTGAATCGCGATACAGATCATGCTTCTTTTTGAGTATCAAAAATTAATTTATTTTAAGTGTCAAAAATTGAACTATCAAGTACATAGTTACAAATTACCGTAGATATTTGCCAATTTTGACAATATACATCTTTTTTCGGAAGAAATTGCCGAAAAGCGTCCATATATTAATTTTTTAAAATCAAAGTTAATCTCTAGCAACTTGAAACTTGTAGTTTATTTTTCTTTATTACACTTTATTGTACTGAAATTGAGTGGGCTACAAAACTGCATATCCACAAAAATTTTAAAAATGTTTACAATATTTACATGGGTCTTTTGTTAGAAAATGAATTGTATTTTACTTGGAAATAAATATAAATTTGTATTCACTATGCAAAACTATTTGAATTTTAAATAACTCTGTTCTCTGTTCAAAATCGGTAAAATAATAAATGAAAATAAATTCTTTATTCAAAATTATTTGAATGATATATATAAAGTATTAATTATGCAAGATTATTTGAATAATGAAGGAGAATCCTTTTAGAAAATTTCGGAATATTAATTTAAAAAATAGTTCACACTTAAGCGCCTGTGCTGTGCAAAGAAATGAAGTCATTGAAAAAAAGAAATTACAACAATTTTTTACGTAGCACAAATGTAGTACGTGTAAATACGAGTACATATATCGGAAACCCAAAAGTTGGGAAGTACCCTGTATTTTGTATAATTAATTCGCATAAGTAAATTATTACGGAAAGTAATGAATCTTACATTTATTGTTTTTGTGTTAAGGAACACATTTTTGATGCTTACTTTTATTGAATGCTTACGCTAGATGGCGCCTTTTTATGGTTTTTCCCAAATAAATTTTTTTTTTGTATTTTTAGGAATGAGAAATATATTTATTGAGATCTGTTACAATTTAAAACTTATTCTGCAATAAATACTATTAATTAACTTTGTAAGCACAATAGGTCATTTATGAGGAAAATATTTATGTTAAACATTTATAGAGAAAAAAAAATTATTATATTTATTAAAAAAATTTTTATTAAAAAAATTACTTTTTTAATTTATAAAATAATCTCTTTTATTATAAAATAACTCTTGTATTTTTCCTTAGTTTTTTCACTAAATTTCGATTTAAAATTTTTTCGTAATTGTAATTTTTTAATTAATAAAAAGACATATTTTTTAATAAAATAAATTAAAATTTTTAATTAAAAAGTAATTTCCCACGTAAAACCATTTAAACTACTATTTTACCAAAAATGCATAAACTTTACAACAGCACCATCTAACTTGGCGCAGCAAAATATTGCCTTAAAAATTTTTTTAGTTCTGAGTAGTAAAAAAAAATTATTTGTAGATAATAGAAAATAATCTACATATTATGTTAAATTTTTTTTTGTGGCATAAATGATACTACTAGAACACGAGTAAGAAAGTACCGCAGTAGCTGTAAAGATATTCCGAACGATGAACCTCACTAAGAACTGAACAATCTAGACCTGAATGCACTTCAAAGGCTGACTTAGTTTGCCAAAAGTTTAATTTCGAAACCAACTTTACAAATCTAAAACCGAATTTAAAACTGTTTGATTTTACACATAAATAATATGAGTGTATTAGTAATTCTTGTGAAACTCACAGGTCTCGAAAATTCCAAAACATCAATTTTACTCCATCGCCTCGTCACCTGATGACTGCCTCCGAAAAAGATGCCATCAAATTTTGATTGCAATTATCTGCGCCCCCCTTCCCTCCACAACTCTTCCAATCGCCAAGTTATAATTTTAAGAGAACGTTGAATGTTAATAACAAATTTTTTATAGACGACCATAATCGCTTTAGCTATAATGGTAATGTCTTGCAGCCACTTGCGTCACAACGCTCACAACAATGAAATTTAATGCATACTCCTTGCTTATCGCCCACATTGTTGTTGTATTCGTACTCGTAGCTACGAGCTTTTGTTCATTATGGTCGAGTGCAGAACGATATTGGCGCTAAGCCTGCATGATAACTTTTATGACATGTACGAATGGATATCTCTTCACCAGCCACATTATCTCCGCGCGCTCTAAAAAAGGGGTTATTACAACAACGAGAATAACAGCAGCAAATGAGAAGTTTATTAACGTCGCGTAGAAATCAAGTTAAGACGAACGTAATATAGTAAGAAATTTGCATGTAATTCCAAGGCGGTTGAAAGTGGAAATGGATGTACAGAGTTGCTTGGTGGGGAGGGTTGTCGAGCAGACAGTTTTGGCTTTCAAAACCACAAACTGGCAAGGCAATAGTAGCAGACATTAGCATTTGTTCGCCCGCCCGCCGACGATACAAATAAAAGAGCACATTCTTAATTATCATAAACAGTTATGCTGCCCTTGGACGGTTGAAAAGCTTACTCTCACATTTATTAAATTAATGCACGCATGTTTGTTGGTGTTAGTAAGAGTTCACCAGCATTGAAGTCAAGACGAATTGTGTACAATTGAAGGGAGACTAGCTAGTGCTTTTACCGAGTTCTGTATATAATTGAGAAGAGAAAATGTTTTCAGATGTCTAACCCCGAAAAATTTTAAGATTGGTGAGACTGTGCTCTAGTTCTGGAAAAGAAAATTAACAAAAGTTTCACAGGCTGATGATAAAATTTGTGGCGGAAAAAATAATTACGTAACACCCATCAATGAAATCAAAATTATTTTAAATTAAAACAATTTAGCTGGGAACATTACTTAGTAAAAACTAAAAAAAGATGGTCATAGATTTAATAAAAGCAACTTTCTTCCCAAAAAATTGTTGCTGATTAGAAATAAAAACACATTATAACGCTTATTATAATTATATTTTATTACATTTGAACTAATCTATGTATATAATAATATAATTTTTGCGCTTACACTATATAGCTCAGTGTTTGGCCGAGCTTCTCCTACCATTTGTGGTGTGCGTCTTTATATTCTACCACAAATGAAGGGACCTACAGTTTTGTGCCGACTCCGAACGGCAGATGTATTTTATGAGAAGCTTTTTCATGGCAGAAATACCCTCGGAGGTTTGTCATTGCCTGCCGAGGGGTGACCGCTATTAGAAAAAAACTCTTTCTATGATTAAGATTTTACTTGCCCTGACTGAGATTCGAACCTCGAACTCACCGGCATATCAAATTAAAGCACGCACCGCTACCAACTCGACCACAGTTGTCACTGAACTAATCTACTCATATTCATATTCGTATTCATAATCATTCATATTCGTTTTGTTTTCGTACTCACATTTGTATTCGTACTCGTATTCGCATTAAATTTCATGTTGATTTTCATATTTCTTTTCGTAGTCGTATTCTTATTCTAATTCATGTTTATATTTATTTTCATAATCATATTTATACTCACATTTATATTCGTATATTCACGTTAATATCTATTATTATCTATTAATATTCATATTTATGTTGATGTTCATATTAATTAAAATTTCATGTACATATTAATATTATTTTTAATATTCATAGTCATATTCAAATGCATATTCACATTCATATTCGTATTCGTATTCTTATTATAATTCTAATTCATATTTAGGTATATTCTTGTTCATATTCGTTATCATATTCACATTTATATTCATTATCATGTTCATATTGCAATTCATGTTCACATTCGTATTCGTATTCGTATTGTTATTCTTATTCTTGTTTATGTATATTTGTTCATTTATTTATATCCACGTTCATATTCGTATATTCACATTCATATCCATTATCAGGTTCATATTCGTTATTCGTATTCATTTGTATATTTTGGCGATTCCATGGTAACTCACTTTTGGCTGCCTCAGCAAATTGTGTAAGAGTAGAATACAGTGACTTCTCTCACTTTAACACTCGGTTCCGAACAAATCTTTTTAAAGCTCCGCCTATCCCATCGACAGGACCTTTGCCATGAGTTGGCGCAAAATAATTCCATATTAATTTTTACTTCTACTAATAACATAGTATTTAAGGCTAGAGTGGTTTTGTTCTTGCACGAACATTAATTTTGATCCATGCGAATTAGTTTGGTGATGCCAAGTTCGCTGATTCCATATTTTTATAAGATGATGCCATATTTTGCCAATACACTATTTCAACTAACAATTCGAAATAACTCAACATAAAATTCTCGAACCATGTCATAACTCTGTGGAACAGCCCAATTGTGTTTTAAAACGAATTCATATTCATATTCGTATTCATATTTATATTAATATTCCAATTCATATCTGACACTCATATTCATACTCATTTTCGTGTTCATTATCATATTCACATTCATATTTATATCCATGTTCGTGTTTATAATTATTTTCTTATTCATATTTATATGCATATTCATGTTCAGTATATTTATATTTATATAAATTTAAATAATCATATTCATACTACCATATGTATTTGTATGTATATTTAAATTAATTTTCTTAGTCATTTTCACACTCCTATGCTTATTTATTCGTAGTCATATTCGTTTCATTACTTACATATATTTAAATTCATATTAATAACTATTCATAGATTTTTATATTCATATTTAAATTATTATTCATATTTAAATTTATTTTCCTCGTGTATACGCTTATTTGTATTTGTATTCAATCATTTGATATCAGTTTTTTTCTCTTTTAATTTCCTGTTGTTGAAATATTTTGAGTTTAACCTCTCTCCTACTATTTGACTTGCTTTTCTCTGCCCCTCCTCATTGTCGCTGAATTTTTCGCAAAATTGTAGTGAATTACAAAATAATGACTTTTCATTTCGCGCAACACCAGCGCGCAGATAACATCGAATATTTTTATGCCCACGAAACTTTTTCACCTTTCCTTAAATTTTTTGGTTTTTACTCACACACACACACACACACGTACGTTAATGCCCTGCAGCTGACTGGCAGGCATAACGAAATTGTGGCATTCAACATTCGACAGAGCCATTAGTTCTTACCCCTTTGCGTGTCGTTACGCCCACATCCCCCCCCCCACCCCCTCTTCGAAACTATTGCACGATTTTCAACCGAAAATAGCAAAACAACAATTACATACATACATACATATTTACATAAACACTGATAATGTCGATGGCAAACGTTTTGGCTACAATCAGCCATTAACTATCTAACCATTTAAGCGAAAAAGCGGACGAATGGTGCTTGGCGGTAAAGGTAGTGTGGGTTGGCGTACCAAAATACGAGTATGTAAGCGGCTGCAAGCGGAGCGGCGCGTACTAGTCGCGCATAGTCGCCGATAAAATCCGTTACCGACAAAATGTGTTGTCTCAGCAGTTCTGTTGCCATTTCCGTTCGATTTAGGAACAACTGCTTTTCGTTGTTATTTGGGCCGCTGTTGTTGTTGTTGTTGCTTTCGCTCGTCTGTGTGTGTGTTTGATTGTTTGTTTGTTGCAAAGTCATCGTCGTCGCAGTCGTCGACTAATTAACTGCGATTATTACGGTCATTACGTGGGATTTCCTTTTTACAGCTGCGTGGGGTGGAGGGGGTAAACATCTTGAATTTTTGGTCTTGCCTCTCGCTCCTCAACTCTGCCACACTCCAAAAAGTGCTGCACGGTTTAGTGGAGTGATGCAGCGTTGGTTGATGTTGCATGATTTTTGTATCGCAGCAAGTTCACCGCCATTGTTGTAATGGTTTTTTGCTGCTGCTGTTGTTGTTGTTTTTTAACTCTTGCCCGACAGTTGTTCAACACTTTTTGCGATTCAGCTTTTTCGAACTGATAGCGCTCATTATGGCGCGTATGACTCGTCTGACTCTTCTACATTCTCGCAAAGACGACTCTCTCTCTCTCTCTCCTCCCTACAACAGCAACGCTCTTTTCGCCGACATTAAGCCAAATTAACCGCATTTTCTTAATGTTGTGCCGCTGTTACTGCCGCTGACATCGTTACAGTTGTTTTTAAGGTACTAATATTGCAACTAACCCGCTGGCGTTGTATTGTTGCATATCTAATTGTTGCTGTTGTTGTTGCTGTTGCAGCCGTAACATTTGATAGTTTGTCGGTAGACCAAAGTCATTAGTTCTTCTGCCTCGAATATGTTTTGTGCGGGTTTGAAATGGGCTGTGGTTTCCTGTGCTGACGATTTTCACGAACCCACACAGCTAATCGAGTAAAAGGCTGCGGCTGATGGGTAGTTAAAAATAAGCACGGTTTAGACCATTACAATTTCCAATGCAACGTACATATATACCTGTACATTAATTTCTTAAAGATGCTTTAAGTTAACTTAATTACCTTGTGGTGGCATTTTTTCCAAAGAAATTATCTAGAAGGAATTTTTGATGCTAAGCTGAAGAAGCTAGCTTAATTCTTCTATAGAAACAAATGTGGCCCAGTGTGTAGCAATGCGTGCTGCTGAGATTAAAACTCGAATCGCAAAGTCGACAGGAAAAGTTAATTTTAAATTATAGAAACGGTTTTTTCTAATAGCGGCCACCATGTGAAAGCTTCGCATAAAATAGTACGTGTACATCTACCGTTCGGAGTCGGCACAAAACTGTAGGTCCCTTCATTTGTGGATTAATATAGAGACGCACACTACAAAGGGTAGAAGAAGCTTGGGCCCCTATTTTGAGTTGCATTCGATCTTCGATATTCGCTGGTTATCGAACATCGAAGATCGAATGTCAAATTCGTATTATGAGCTGTGCAACCCTGTCGAAATTTTCGCTGAGCATCGAATCTTGAGTCGAACAGAATTCTACTTTCGACAGCAAAGCGAAGCGTTTGAAATTTTGTGAAAATGTAAGTTTTTGGAGCTTATTTATTGCTTTATGGTAAAAAATTAATAATATGATATTATTTTTGTTAATTGCATGCAGATCGAAAGTCTTGATTACCAAACAGCAGTTAGAAAGACTAGTTGCATTGATGGAAGAAAATCCACAAATTGCTAAAGAGATTTGCACAAAAGTAAAGGCGGCAAAAGTACTGGCTGTGCAAGCCCAAGCATGTTTTCAATCCCTATACTAAGCTGATATGAACCCTAAGCACAAAATCGTAAAGTTGTTGCCAATTTTAGTATATTGGAAATAGATTTCGCTCGGGTGCATCGCTGCAGCAGCTCTTCTTCAGTGGATAGCAAATCCACAAACGCCTCTTTGGGTAAACGGAAGTTTTTCGTAAATCTGCAAACAAAACTTCTTAAATGTTGAACATGCCGAAATCTCTAAGAAATAGCCTTGTACTTACGTAGTGAAATCCATTTCCAAAGGGTCGGAAGCGTGCCTTAGCTTATTTCTGTTTCTGGCCAATTTCAGCAAACTTTCATCCTCCTCTAAAGAGTCGTCAAATCACAATTCAGTCGTAGTCATATTTTTTTTTAACTTTTATTATCTTTATTTATAAAATATTTGTTAATTTTACTTTCTCAAATCCTATTTCTTTTCGACACCATCTGACAGATGTATACTATCGTAAACCATCAAAATGATTGCAATTCACAATAGCGCCAATCTTCACCGAATGAGTGTCATAATACCAAATGAAAATTCGTTCGATCAGCATTTTCGATCGCTGTCGAAGATCGAATGCAACTCATAATAGGGGCCTCGGCTAAACACTGAGTAATTTAGTTTTAGGGGGTATTCCACTTTAGACGGTTCAAAAATTCGATTTTTTTTCATTGCATATTTTTGTTGTACATAAACTTATATGTAAAATATTTTTTTTTATTTTTTATTTATTTAAAAGAGAGAAACAACTATAAATAATTACTCCACTTACAAACTAAAGCACTGGCTACCAAGGCCTTCGGTTTAATATGCAAAATATGTCTGCCAAATATTATAACTCGGTCTTAAATACTTTTCGAGATATAAAGCCATAAATGGAACTATGCTCAGTGAACGATGGTGTTTTCATAAATTTTTCAACGCATTATCCTAAGTAAAACCTTCCATTTATTGATTATATCCCTTAGTTTAACTTGCAAAAAGTCGCGTTCAAAAATTTTCAATAGTATTGTTTTGACAAAAATTATAAGAAAGGTTATTTTCCAATCTCAAAAGGAGAATACTCCGTTAAAAACAAAAATATAAATAGATGAAAATACATAAAATTTATATTTTATGTATTTAATTTAAGTACAGATTCTCAAAATAAAGTATTTCTTTTATTATTTGTTTAAAAATCTTAATGCCAGTTTTTATGGGGAAAAAAGTATTTTTAAAATAGATTGTTCAACGACGCATTTGCTCTGAAACAAATTTCCCACTTTTTCCAGGATTTATAATTACTTAATAAATTTTCCCTAAAAGTACACATATTTATTTATTAAAAAAAAATTTATTATTCTTTTATGTAGCACATTAAAATTCACTTAAGAAGCTTTAGGATTCAAGTCGCTAGAAATTGCTGTTTATGTTTGAGATGTTTGCCCGTTTCTTATATTTAACGTTCGAACAAATTTCATTTATGGGGAAAAAAGTTCACAAAATTCAGCGGTCTTCTTAAACGATTTGTAATTAGTATTTTATTTACTAAAATTGAATGGTCTACAAAACAACATACTCATGAAATTAAAAACAATTTAAGAAATGTGAAATTAGGATTTACATAGCCTTAAGAATTCTCTGTACTTTAATTGAAAAATAAAAAAAAACTATTTAATACATATTGTCTGAATTCGTCATTCAAAGCTATCTTTACGCATCGAAGTTCAACGCACAGTTCTAAGATACTTTTTGATAATTTTTGGGGTGTTTAATTCTTTTTTTCGATTTATTTTAGTGCTCTTTGATTATACTCGTATATAATTTTTTGCATTGATTTTTTTCCATCTTTTCTCAATTGTTTTCACTTGTAATATAATGTTTTCGAAGGTCTTGAAACTTCTGCTATTTATTATTTGCTTTTTGTCATTTTTTTATAATTTCTTGATACTAGTTTACTAACCTTAACTATAATTAATTTCTTCGTTTATTTGTGGTCATTTTTGTACTATTTTTTTTTTCAATCAAAATAACTTTTCTTTGATTATTTTTGTTTGACTTGGTTATATTAGATATTTATCGATTGTATTATTCATTCCGTTTTGCTGGCGAAGGCCCTGGCAGCCAATGCTACTTTTTTTAATAAATAAAAAATAGTTTATATTTAATTTTCTAATGGTTTTAATTATATAATTTTCAAAAATAACTTTAAGAATTCGAATATTTTTAAATGAATATTTATTTGATTTTTTAAATTATTAAGTACTTTTTCTTTGAACATTTTTGATTTTCTTTAGCTTAATTTATATAAGCATTATTAAATTTCTTATTTTTTTATTTTTAACTTTTATTTTACTTATTGCAATATTGACAAAACAGAAATCAGCAAAAAAACATTATTCAAATTATTACTGTATTTATACCATACGTGTATTTTTTTTTCAAGTACTCACGGATTCTCTTAGTTACTTCCACATAATAATAATGATAATTAAATGGCGTTTTCTTTTGTCGAAAGCAAATGTTGCCTTTTAATATAACGAGTATACATTTTGCATTAGGCTTTCAGTCATCTTGAAAAATGGCTACATCAGAAGAAATTGTTGTAACTTTGATTGGTCAGAGTCCAATAAAGTGGGAAATGGACACGCAAAGTCTTGAAAAAGCAAAGAAAATCACACAGGGTAACATTATTTCGAAAAAAGAAAACGCCATAAGTTATAATAAATAAAAAAAAAATAAAATAATAATAGAAGTTCCTCAACGATCTTTGGTCGGATATTTAAACAAAAGAAAAAAAACCCTGATATTAACCTATTTTGTACCATTCCATTCTTCCACGCTTACTTTTTAGAAATTGCACCTTCGATATTTCAGGAATAGCCAATGCTAAGTCACACTCATACACATTTACATGATCAAATTGTATTACTCACCAAAGCCATCGGAGCGTCTCAACTAGAACTGGACCACAAGGACACACCTGACGCCTTCACTGATTTATTTCCCTGCTTGCTACAATCTTCACATGTTCATACATAGTATGTATGTATGTATGTATGTATGTATGCAGGTATGTGTTTCTCGTGTGTGTGTGTGTGCGTGTGTGTGTATGTGTGCATGTTTGTCAAACGCCCGCCACACTATTTTATGCGGCGTGAAAGGCATCAGCCTGACAAGGGTTCTTAATGATTTTCCAAAACAATGTTGCTGACAACAAAATCACAACAATAACAACCCTACACAGTTAAAATAAGAGTAAAAGCAATAACAACAATTGTAGTGTTTGTTAAGTGACTTTGAAGTTGTAGCACCATTTAAGGCTGCAGGATACATCAACTAGACTTAATGTGTGCAGTAGTTTCCTTTTACAAACTGCAAGTGCGCCGGCCATCTCGATGCCTTCTTCACATGCTTTATTTAAATGTTACCTGTATGCGCTACTTTCATACATACATACATACATATGTATTTATGTATGTATGTATGTACATATATAGTTCAGGCTTTTTGTTAAAACATCTTGTTCACACTTGTCTGGCCAAGCGTTGTCGCCGTCCTCTTTGTCCTCGTCATTGTTGGTGTTGGCATTGTTGTTGTCGTTGTCGTAAAATTACTTGTCATTGTTGTTAGCACTACTCTTAGTTTTATCGCTGTTGTTTTTGTTGTCGCCTTTGTTTTTGTTCTTTCCTTCAACCGTTCAAGTGTTCTTGGCGTTGGCCATTTAGTTAAATTTACAATTTGAAAACATTTCTGCAGGAAGTAACACGACAAACGTCGACACTACATAATAGTAGTGCCAACAAAAAGAGCAACAAAAACAAGAACAACAGTTGCGTTATCGTAAACAGCAGTGACAACAAATGCAAGCTGTCACCGCTCGGTACTAAAGTAGTCTTCTACGCAACAGCTCGTACTCTTCAGAGCGAATGTTGTTTATGTTCTTAAGCGAAGGATAGTCTGCAGAATACTCCAACTCCAACACCAACACCAGCGCAACAGCCGAAGTGCGATGTTGGTCAGCACTGTTGTTATTGTTATTGTCTTGCTAGTGCCAAAAAGTGTCAAACATTCAAAATAGTAAAATCAAGTATCCTTTCGTTACACTCGCACCCACGACTGCAAACGCATACTAACAAATGGTTAGGCTCACTAGCACTCTCACTCACTCTCTCCAGCATATACTTATTTGGTTTTTGAGAATGAGTTCCCTGTAGGACAAGTATTTACAAGCTCGTCAGCTTAGTTTTAGGAAGACAATTTGCAATTGACCATAAATATATTAAAAAACGGTGCACACATTGACCAAAGAATATGGTGCAGTGAACACCAAAATGGGCTACCATAATCATATTGAGTGATTTAGGATTTTAAAACACCACAGACACCACCAACGTTAAAGATGAAGCCAAGAAATCTCCCGAACTAGATGACTATAAACTTTAAACCAAGTTTGGTTTCTGAAGTCTTCTCTGAACAAATAGGATTAAATAAACCTTTCAGTATTCCCAATGCCGAGAATCTGTTATTATTCAGACTGCCAAGCCGCTCTGAAAGCACTGGGTCCTGTTACGAAAACGAGTGACCACAACTTCTCTTGCTGAGCAAAAAGAAATACATAAAATGGAACTACTCACGCGCCACTTTCCGATATCTAGGCTGGCATAGAAATTGGGGGTCCCTCTAGTGACTTCTGCAGAATCTACAAAAATGGATAGGTGCTAGAAACTACAAGAAATATGCTTTACTTGTACACTGCACTTGGGAAATAAAACACGAAAATTCTAAGGTTTTGAAGTCAAAGAAGAGGCGATTGCCCGATTACGCTGACTTCAGATGTTAGTTTGTTTAGGATAGGAGAAAAATTGTTTGAAAAACGGATGATGATTTTTTTTATTGGTCTGGCAAGGAAAGGGACAGAAATGTTTTGTCAACTCTGCTCGAGACCACTACCGTCCTGAAAATACCGTCTTAAAGTGGAACTTATCAAAGAGATCATACCTTAAGTGAACCATAATAGTGATAATTCCGACTTTTCTTCAAGCGGACTTTCTGTTTTTAATAAAGTAAGCAAAAATTCGATTTTCAACTTTATTATTTGAGACATCGAAAGCAATCATTATACGAAGCTAGACTTCAAGTATCTTTTGGCTATTTTGTTTCCAAAACCAATGAGAAATTTCTCGGAGTGGAAAGCTGTATTTACTAATCTTCCTCATTCATTCGTTCCTTTGTTCTATATATTTTTAACATTTAGGTGGCGAGCCAAGCGTGATCATCTGGCAGCAAGTAACTAAGTTCGCCACGTCGTCTAGATCAGCCGTAAAAACGTAGCCTAAACAAGGCCTGTAGTCAAAGATTGCTACCTATCCTTTACTTTCACACTTCCCTACTTGCCATGTAGCATTTGTATGTACATTTTGTTTTAGCCGCCATTGTTCTGCGGACGGCCACTGCTTTAATATCTCTTGCCTCACACTTTTTTCTTTGTTCCTCCCTTCACTGTTCCTCCACCGCCCATACTAAGTGCATATTTGTTTTGTCAAACTGAGATCGTTTGGTCGGTCGCTTGGTTCACTTTGTGTTTGTGCAACTTAAGTTAAACTTTTTGAGCTAATTGGTTATTTTGTGGAAATTAAGTGCTGTAATTTTATTTACTTGAGGTCATTTGTAGTTGGCAAACCCTGATAGCTTTGAGTGAGTGAGCTGCTGCTTGCCAAGGCACCGAAGCATGTCATGAAATTCTAGTCCAGCTGAGATTGCACATCCTTGGCGTATGCGTCACCGGAAGGCATACATTCATAAGTATGTTGGCCAAACAAAATATATTTAAAGGATATTGCGAAAGTGTTGCACCGGCATGAAATTTGATTAAAGTTGCTGCAATAACACAACATACTCGTTTTATGATAAGAAGTGGAAGAGAATGGTAGAAGCATTAATTTTTTATTTTTAAATTTGCATAAAAATACTACATAAAATTGAAATGCTTTACTTTCCGTCAAAGCTAAACTACAAACGTTCGAAATGGTCATTTCGGGCTAAGCAATCATTTTTGAACTGGTAAAAGAATCTTAATAAATTTCAAAATAGTCAATTCGCAATGATTGCTATGTAAATGTGTACGTTTGGGGAGAAAACTCAATTTTCCAACTTCCTCATATAATTCCGAATATTTGTTTATTAATTTTTTGTTTTATTTGCATATACCAAATTTCAAACCTGCACAAATGCAAAGCGATACCGGATTTAAATTGTAACCGTTTGGGGCGTATTTGTATTGACCATTCATTGAGAGCTCTCCAAAACCTCCACTGATTACGTTTTTTGTTTTATTTCATTTTTCAATACCTCTGCTTTTTTGAGCAAATTGGGATTATTATATTTGCTTTGCGCTTAGACTCCAGTTTATTGTGCAACTGAGAGAAGGCATGTACATATGAACGTGTGTATGTAAACACTGATACTCGTAGAAAACAGTTTTTAAATTTTCGTTTTTTTTTTTAATATTTGCAAATTTTTCTGCCATAAGGAGACTACTGCAAATTCTTACCTTAGTGTGCTCGGTTGAAATTTTGCATGTAAAGTTTCCCCTCGAATGGCTAATCAGTTTTCGACACCCCTCAGAACGTAACAATGCAACGTAAGTACTAAGCCGCTAGATGGCGCAGAAGTCAATAGAGTTGAAAAACTTTCATTTATGGTCGAATTACGTAAGTATTTCCAGAAACATATAATTAATCGCAAGTTAGATGGTTCAAAGCTAAATTTTAAGCTAAAAGAATTAAATTGGTGAGCTAATTTGACTTCCAAACACGTTTGAGAAAACTACATTTCAGAAATTGAACAAAGCGTATTTTAATAAAAATTGTCAGAAAGTTGGTGTATTAAATATGTATGTTTGCATGGATAAGTACGAAAATAAAAATATTTTGAATTTCAGAAGATATATGTATGTATGTAGGTAGCTCCTATTTTGGAATTCAGCGCATCTCGGTGTAAGCTTACAAATGTTGAGTTGAAAAAAGATGTCCAATGGAGAGTTGATATTTTTGTTGCTCCAAAGAAATATACAATTAATACAAATTTGACTGCAATTTAATCACAGTTGTGGAATATTTTTATAAAAAAAGTATAAATTTTATTAAAAAGGTTAATTTCTGGGCATTAGCGTTGTGAAAACTCATGGATGACTTGATCGCTTTGAATTATTTTCTGTTAAAATAATTGAAGGTAATAATTTTATAAAAAGAATTGCAAATACCCGCCAGGTGGCAGTGGAATCGGTGTTATACTAAAAATCATATTTATCATCTAAGAAAAGGAAAACCGAGTAAACGTATCTAGGAAAGGAAAACCGAGTAAACGTAAGTCAAAAAAAAAACCAGTGGTGTAGCTAAAAATTACTTGTCAATCTCTAAATTGTTTTTATCGTTTCAAAATTTTTCGTTTATTTATTTTTTATATTAAATAATAGTTCATTTAACAAAAACCATATGCTTTTAAATTATATACTATGTGCAAAAATTAGAAATTTTAATAAAAAAAAATGAACAAACCAATTCCAAATGAACGACATTGCGAATATTGTAAAAATATCACTTCCGTTTTGAGTTGAGCGAACATAATGTTTTTTCTCTTTAATTAAATAGTCAATGATTAAATTTTTACTCACTGAAAATGGAAATTTATGAATATGCATATGAATTAAACATTCACATGTAAAAAATTGCTTATCAATGCAAATCAAATCGTTTTTGTCCCTTATACAAATACCATATTGATTAAATGGCAAATTCTTCTTTTTTTTTAGTTAAATTAACATTAAATTAAATAAAGAAAATGAGATAGACTCATCAAAAAATGTATTTTAATCTTTTATGAAGGAATACAACAACAAATGTTTGCGGTGTTAATATTTTATAGTATGTATATACAATATTTAAAAACTTTTGATATTGAAAATGCTTGTAATAATTGAGTTACTAGAACTTTCAGGACTTTCGTCCTCCATAAAATACATTGTTTGCTTTTTTGTGGTTGGTCTTTCAATAAAGATATAAAAAAATTAAGCTCTTTATCTCTCGATATCAAAAAATTAAAACTTTAAAAACATTTTCAAAATTTTTGAAAAAAAAACTGTAGCAAAATAGTTTTAAAAACCCGCATCAAAACCATTTACATATAAAAAATTGCTTATCAATCCAAATCAAATCGTTTTTGTTTGATTTCCAAGGAGCTACAAAATAAAATTTTAATACTTTATCAGCACACTTTAGTTTGTATAAGTAAACATCGCCGAAAAAATGGTATAAGCCCCCCACACTGAAGCAACCCTCTTCAAATTTATTTTTTGGCGCAACTGCAGATATGTCAAACATGTAAAACCTGCGCATGCGCACAACGTACATTTACACTGAAACTATCTCCCTTTGATTGCTAATTTTTACACATTGCGCAGATAGGTTACTGCCAATATATGAGTATTATATATATGTACATACATATGTCTAATTTACTTTTTATTTTTTTTACAAATATTAGCCAGAGCATGAAAAATCACAAGCAGACATAACATTGTGTTTTATAACGATGGACAGGCAATGCCAAACTTTCGTGTGTAATTTTACAATGGAAAAGATTTTTTACAAAAAATATCAATGTTCATAGTCCACGTAAAAATGAAGGTCTTTTTATAAAGACGAACAGCAGAAATGATAAAGGGCTTATACACACCTCCAATAAAGTGATGTGTACGCAAGTTTACGATGCGTCAAAAAATTTTTATATCTTTTAGACTGTGACAAAAGAACTATTCATCTTTTTGCTAAAATTTGTGTTAGTGTTGCAAAAAAATTCATAAAAAATATACGCATTTTCATACTCGTATAAAAAAAGACGAAAAAGGCAAAAAAAATGTTGCGTCAACTTTACCTACGAAATGCTCAGGGAAAATCGTACATTTTCTACTGTCAGTTTTTTACAGAAATTTTATATTTCTGAACTGTGAAACCCAGTTTTAAATTACAAAGCATTTATTTCTTCAAGAAAAATTTCGTCCACCAAACATTTGTAAAAACTTTTTTATTAAAAATGTGAATGTACCTACATAGAAGAAAAACAAATTTTATTTTTTTTTTAAATTTTAAATTTGCATTTCCGCCCGGTTTTAAATTCAAGAAACTGCAAAAGAGTGCAAACAAAGAAATTTTCAAAAAAAGAAATGAAGAAAATTAAATATTGGTTCCCTTGTAAATTGAAATTATCAAGAATAAAATCATCATTTTTTTACCTTATCTACTCTCAAACCCGCAAGAACAAAAGTCTTTAAATTTGAACGTTTTCTTAAATTTCTTATATTTAGTGTCACAATTTAAACATCTTCTTCCCGGCCTACCCTTTTTCACCCACAAAAACAACAACGATTCTCCATGCCGCTTCCCTCCTCATACTCGTACATTTTAATCTTTCCGCCCGGCTATCAATGACATTAGCCATTACTGAGTGTGTCTATGCAATGAGCTGACGCCGCTTAAGCGAATTATGAAGTGGATACGCATAAAAATTTATTGCCAGGAAATAAAAATCTCTGCACATTGAATGAAAAAAAAAAGAAATGTATGAAACAAATTTTCAGGGAGATAAAAAAAATAAGAAACTGACGCTGCAGGCCACTGCTGAGTGCAAAGATTAAATCGGCATGCGGAGAAAAAATAGCGAAAATAATATGAGAAAAGTACGAAGAAATGATGAAACAAAATTTGAGGAAAAAAAATGAGCGTAGAAATTTTGCGGTTTCCCACACCAACGCCTGACAGCGCACATTACGCACAAGCACAAGAACAATGGCAATAATAATAATAATAACAATAAGATATGTAAGTTTTTTATAAGACACAAACATACATACGCATATTTAAGTACGCATGTAAGTATGTTAAGTAGGGGAGGGGAGACTGTTGATGATGCTGATTGTGGTTGAGGGAAACTTGGACAATGTCCTACGTACACATTTCTTCTCAAATGTACATGAAAGTCCTTTTAATCTCTGGCACATATCAACTATCTTTGATAGCAATTTGGTCACTTTAAGTGAAGCAAATTTATTTATAACCTGTTTTTTATTCCAAGACGCTGTCTTATACACCACTCCACCCCCCTCCCCCCCACACTTGATCAAGTGCCATCGCCTCGGGTTTATCTAAAGCACATTTTTTCATTGCTCTTTTTTCCTTAGGTTTTTTTCCTTCTGAGTTGAGCGCTCCTTTGACTGGCATGTCAAGTGGGGATAAGAATGGACGCTCCGTGTTTTGGGTGGATTGTTGTTGCTTTTTCGAATGTGCCATGGGTAACTGCGCTATTTTTTTTTACTACACATCCACTATGGACTTAAGTAAATTGAAGCAAATGGGCATTGATATGCTGGTTACATGAGAATTTTGCCCGCTGGCACAATAGCTGCGACTTTTTTCATGTGTCGGTGTGTGTGTGTGTGTGTGTGTGTTTGTGTTTGAGTATAAGTAAATATGTACATACGTACATGTATGACCGTTGCAGTACTGCCAGTGACCGCGGCGCCCTTCATCGAGTTGGTGTCTGAGTGAGTGTCTTAATCGTGTTTTATGTAGCGTTACAGCGCCGGGCAATGCCTTTGCTGCTCTTCATTCCACTTTTCAAGGTTTTTTTTTTATTATTTTCGTGCTTCTTGGACGACAACTCAAGCCCATCAAGCTTGCTAAATTTTTTATGATGCTTTGGATGCCTTTTTTCATTTTGCTCTTTACTAATTCTATTAAGTTGTGATTTTTCTTGATTTTCCGTTCTTCATATGTGATGCTACTTACATATAATACTCGTATGTATGTATGCATGTGTGTGTGTGTGTTTATTTGGGTGCCTTTCTGCGGGTGTCGCTATGTGGATGCGTGAGTTTTTTTATTACACACTTAAGTTCTCATAAATAAACAATTACATGCGTTAAGGTAAATAAAAGGAGACGTTTATTTATTTATACTACGAATGAAAAAAACTTGTATGTATGTACATACAAATATACGCTGGTGTCAAAATTGCTAGGAATGCGATATTTTGACAAATTTTAGCTATTTTCTAGTGCATTACGTTGAAAATTGAGGAGAATGTAACATTTAGAGCAATCCAAAGAATTTATAAAAATTCGTTATATTTTCTCGGAAATTTTAAACGTATCAGCACTTTATCTAAAAAATATTTAAAATAAAGCCTTTTATCCATTAAGCTTTTAGTTAGATAAAATGCAAGTTTCAATTGCATACATTCAAAATAACTTTGATTCTTAACATAATTTTTAGCCCACGGTGTTTCACATATTCTTTGAAAACCAACGCGTATTCTTAGAAACATAAAACTTGCACCTTGTTCTCCTACAATTTTAAGGGCATTAAAAGTTTGAAATTATTTTGAAAATTGAACGAAAATTTATAAATTTAGAGCAAAGTTCGAAAAGTTGATTTGAATAATGATGTTTTAATTTATGTATTGAGCTAGGCTTTCATTACAAAAAAACTAATTACATTTAATAAATAAATGAAAAATAACCAAAATTTGTAATATTGTAGCATTTGAAAGATTTTTTTTCCATCAGAGTATGTGCATAATAAACAATTGACTTGATTGAGAGATTCGAAAATAATTGGAAATTAATTTCTGTTAGCAATTATTGATTTTAGTTTGAGAACTACTGAGAAGACTGAAGTCTGAACCGTCTTTATCCATTTTAATTTCGGTTTTTTTATGAATTCAAAATCCAGAAACTTAAATGTAAAAAAGAGTGATTGTACAATTTATGGAATTTTGAAGATCGCATTCTATATATCGAAATATTTTATGATAAACAATTAAAACTGGTTAAAATAACTATTTTTACTTTTATCTATTTCATATTTGGTCTATGAAAATTCCGCCATCACCGACAAAGTGTAATGTTAAAAATTTGTTCTCAAAATGTTTATAGCTGTCCCAAGAACACCGGCACCTCGATATTAATGCTTTGCTATGTTTTATGTATCTGGTTGGACACTGTCGTCGGAAGAATTGAGTTCTCTGCGATTCCATGGTTGTTGTACTTAAACATAAATTTCGCTTGTTCTTTTCATTGATTTGGATTGAGTGACTCATGAATATCGACTATATCTGATGAATTTTAAACTGCTAATGCAAAATGACGAACTTAATTTATGCAGTTTTGGTTCAAGAGAGAGAGAGCAAAAGAAATGAGAACACACTGTTTCTGTTATAAGCATTTTCTATTTGGTGATTCCCCGCGTTAGCATTGTATGTATGTACTATTTAGGTTAGGTTAGGTTTTCTAATCTCATTAAAACGACTGTAGGAGTTGTGAGTGAGTCACGAATTTGCGACTAGTAAATGAATTAGTATTGTTCGTTTAAGTGACATTAACAAGTACTTGTAAAACAGGCACTAACATATAGATCCTACATTGTGAGTGTTTTAATACCACTGCTAAAAGTAAGCATTAAAAGGTAATTTTTAAAGTATTTTCCTCATAATCATAATTAATTATTTAATCATTTAAAGGTTTTAATTCACCCAATAAACACAAATAAGGAGATAAGACAAACCATTTCTCTTGAAACAAAAATGGAAATTTTATACCGAATTGAAAAAGGGCATATATACGTAGCCATAAGAAAAGACTTCAAACTTGGCGAGTCCTCAAAAGCTGAAGAAGATTAGAGAGGATGGAGGGTATTCCGCAAACAAAGTATTTAATGCAGACGAGACTGGGTTATTCTGGAAAAAAAAATGCCTACTCGCACATACAAAGCAAATCGGAAAAATGAGCTAGTGGATTTAAAGCCAGCAAGGATAGAGGCACTTTTCTGCTTTGTAGCAATGCATCAGAAGATAAAATGTTAAAGCCTCTTTTACTAAATAAATACTTAAAACCGCGGACTCTAAAAGGTAAGGATCTTCAATGTCTACCGGTAAATTGGATGGCAAACAAAAAGGCGTGGGTAACAACGGCAATCTCTCGAATTTAAAGTTTTATTAGTTATTGATAATGCTCCAACATCCAAACATTAAAGTTGTTTTATTCCCGCCCAATACAACTAGCCTTCTTCAACCTCTGGACCAATGAATAATTTCAACATTTAAAAAATATTATATCAAACGTACCTACCAATTTATTTTAAACAAATTAGAAAACAAAGAGTCAACATTGACAGAACTATGGAAAAAATTTACCATTTTTGACTGCATAGTTCATGCTGTATCTGCTATTGGTGAATTAAGACAACACACTTTAAACGCATGCTGGAGAAAAGCTTGGCCAGAATGTGTTGAAAAGAATGCAGATAATAAAGAATTGGCTTTATCGGATGAAATAGTATATATAGCGCATCAGATAGGAGGTGAGGGTTTCGACACTTTTAACCATGATAACATCAGTGACCTTCTTGCGGATGTTGCTTTAACTGACGAGAAGTTATCAATATAGCTTCAGAAAACACAGAAAGGCCAGAAAGTGACAATGAGGGTGAAATTCCAACAGCTCTTACATCAAAATCGATCGCAAAAATACTTCAGACGTGCAATACATTGCAAGAACAAATTCTTCTTTATGAACCCAACACAGAAAGGGCATTACAAATCAACTAAGAGCTAAATCGTATTATGTCTGGATATAGGAAAGAACACAAACAACTAAAAAATGCTGCAACCCAAAAAAGATGTCCCATTATTTTCCCAGAATAGGCCAACCTAGAGACAGGAACCTTGAAAAACGGGGAAGACCAAGTCTAAGTAGTGATTCCGATAATATTTAATTTGTTTAAAACAATATATAGCTCATGAATATAATTTATTAGCTACTAAAATGCATCTTTATTATATTATCTACATACACATTTTTAAATTATTAATGTTTAAATTGAAATTGAAAAAACTAGGCAAATAAACATATTTTATGTTCACATGGAAAATAATAACTTACGTATATTTCATCTTTAATATGTAATCAAAAAATAAATACTTTTTTTCTGAAATTATTAGATTTCTTGGATTTTTTTATGCGATTTCTGCTTTTTTTTACAAGGGAGTTTTAAATTTGCGCGGTTTTTGGATATTTTGGAACGTATCCCTTGTTGTTGTATGAAAAAAGAACTTTTTTTATGCGGATTTCTTTTATGCGGATTTCTTAGGAACTCATCTACCGCATAAAAAGAGATCTTGGTGTATACGTGCTTTAAACGACTTTGTATATAAATATAAGAAAATTGATTAAATGCATTCGTTTTTATTTCAGATTTTATAAGGTGTTCGATTGTTCGACTTTTTTGTTAAGCAGCTATTCGAATTATTTAAAAATTGCCAATTTGTAAAACAACCCGGAGTTGTTGAGTCATTGTCAGCAAAAAACAATAAATATTTCCTTAATTGAATAAAGCCAAGTCCCTTATATAAATACCATATTGATTAAATGGCAAATTCTTCTTTATTTTAAGATAAATTAACATTAAAATAAATAAAGAAAATGAGATAGACTCATCAAAAAATGTATTTTAATCTTTTATAAAGGAATACAATAACAAATGTTTACGGTGTTAACATTTTATAGTACATGTATACAATATTTATAAAATTTGATATTGAAAATGCTTGTAATAATTGAGTGACTAGAACTTTCAGGACTTATGTACGTCCTCAATAAAATACATTGTTTGCTTTTTTGTGGTTGGTCTTTCAATAAAGATATAATAAATTTAAGCTCTTTATCTCTCGATATCAAAAAATTAAAACTTCAAAAACCTTTTCAAAAAGAAACTGTAGCAAAATAGTTTTAAAAACCCGCATCAAACCCCTTAATATAAGAAAGCTTCTAAAGCAACTCAATTTTGTAAATAATTTCTGGGATTTATAACAATTTATGTTTTTCACATACTTTTATTTTGTATTTGTCTTCACTAGCTTAACAAAAAAAATATAAAAACAACAAACCGGCGAAGCGAAAAATCAAATGAAAAATGCTCTTCTTAATATGTCTGAGCACGCAATGTAATTTAAGTTTAATTGGCTAATTATGCGCATACAGCGTACATTTTTAGGTAAATAAACAAACTATTTACTAACGTCTGCACCGCTTGCACCACCCGCACTCCCCGCACTACCACGTTCCCCATCAACACTGAAAAAGACGATTTCAAGAAAACTAATAAAAGCGCGTTACTCATACGTCACGTCTAACTGTATGGAGTATGAAGCACTAAATAAATTTCTGCATTTGTTTGGCTGTGTTCAAGTGTTTTTTTTTTTTTTTTTTTTTTTTTTCGGTTACGACCAGGGAGGAGGAATCTTCATAGATACGAGCAGCCCGTGCTGCCCGCATGCCCGATTTGCCTCCTGGCACCTACGGACTAAACCCAACCTCCTTCGTACGCTGGGCCTGTGGCGCCCCTGCGGGACTATCAATTCCGATATTACTTCGCAGGGCAGGCACTGGACGTTATTCTTCGTCTTCACTCAGCGTGCGTTCTTAGTTTGCGCGATTCGCGTTTCGCTCGTCTATTCTTAACCGTTTCATTACCGCCGTGATGATGTCTGCGCACTTTTTCCATACATTTTCTTCAGCCAACATGGCTTTCAGTAAGCCCTCGGGGGTCACGGCACCGCCTATACATTGTTTCAGGTGGTTGCGTTCATAATCAAATCTGTGGCAATCCATTAGTACGTGCTCTGCGTTTTCAGTTTTCCCATCGCAATGTAGGCAGTGGGGATGATCGGCATGTTTGTACTTATGTAAGTATTGGCGGAGACAGCCATGCCCGGTGAGGAACTGCGTGAGGTAGAAATCAGTATCTCCGTGTTTTCTTTTGGTCCATTCGCTTACATTTGGGATCAATTTCTTTGTCCATCGACCTTTCGAGGACGAGTCCCACCTTTTCTGCCACTCGTCGATGCTTTGTTGCATTATTTTGCTGCGTTCGCTTGGACTGCGCTTGATCTCTGCTGCCGCTCTGGCAGCTATGTCCATCGGACATCTTCCTGCTAGCAAATTTGCTGCTTCATCTGGCACTGTCCCGAACGCGCAGCACACCCTTAAAGACGATAGTCTGTGCACTGAAGCTGGTGCTCTCATATATGAAGTTACAGAGGTAGCGGTTTCCCATACTGGGGCTGCGTACATCAGGATGGACGAACTGACCGTCGCAAGCAGTTTCCTTCTATGTTGTTTTGGACCTCCTATATTTGGCATGAGTCTTGCTAGAGCTGTGCTGACTTTTCTCGCCTTCTCGCTAGCGTAATTAAGATGATCCTTGAAGCTCAGACGACGGTCGAGTATGACACCGAGATATTTGATGGTTGGGCTGGAATCTACAGTGTGGCCTCCTATTCTTATTTGGATGTTTTCAACTCTTTTCCGGCTGGTCATTAGCAGCGCTTCAGTCTTATGTTCCGCTAACTCTAATCCTGCTGTTTGAAGCCATGTTTTGGCGGAGGCTATGGTGTCGGTGCACATGCGTGACACGTCTACTAAGTGTTTTCCGACCACTACGACCGCGATATCATCAGCGTATCCTATAATGGACACTCCTTCCGCTTTTTCTATTCTCAGGATGCCATCATACATAATATTCCAAAGGAGCGGTCCAAGGACTGACCCCTGGGGCACGCCTCCAGTAACATGGTACTTTTTTGGTCCTTCGTTGGTGTCGTAGAAAAGCTCTCTTTCGCTGAAATAGCTATTAATTATTCGAATTAAATAGTGCGGAATATTCATTGCCTTCATCGCAGTTATTATTCGGCTCCAGTTGGCAGAATTAAAAGCGTTTTTTACGTCCAACGTGATTACAGCACAGTACTGCTTTGCTCCTTCAAACCATCTCTTGCCTTCGAGGGCTTTTCGCGCTATCTCACAGACTGCCGATATTGCGTCGACAGTTGAACGCTTCTTCCGGAAGCCATATTGCCACCTTGAAAGTCCCTGATCACCTTCCGTGATTTTTTGAATCCGCGCGCAGATTATTGCTTCGAGTATTTTTCCTGCACTGTCCAGCATGCACAGGGGCCTATATGATGATGGCTCTTCCGGTGGTTTGTTGCCTTTGGGCAGTAAGACTAGCCGTTGTCGCTTCCATTTCTTTGGGAAGATGCCTTCTTGGATGCACTTCGTGTATAACCCACAAAAGAGTTCTGTTTTCTTCTCAATAATATACTTTAGAATCCCATTTGGAATACCGTCCATGCCAGGTGACTTTTTGCTTTTTATTTTGGCAGTAGCAGCGAGCAGTTCTTCCTTGGTAACTGGCGGGATTTCAGCAATTTCTAGCGCTAATGATTGCGGCGCTTGGTCTACGCCTTGCTGTGGAAAGAGCCCAAGAACTATGCGCTTCATTATTGTAGGACACACGGGTGGTTTGGCCTTGCTCCCTTTCAATTTGTTGAGGACAATGTTATAGCCACCGCCCCAGGGGTTGTCGTCGACGTCCTTAATTAATTCTAAAAATGCCTGACGTTTGCTTTGCTGGATAGCTTTTTGTAGAGCCCGTCGCTTGCTCTTATATGCGGTTTGGAGGCGTAGGTATTCAGGGGAGTTCCTGACTCTCTGCCTTTGATGTTGTCGCCGCAGTTTAAGGGACTCAGAGCGCAGTTTAGCGATTTCTTCATTCCACCAGTAGACTGGGGCTCTTCTGTTTCCGCTTCTTTTCCGTGGCATCGATGCGTCGCAGATATTGCTGACCATTCTCATGAGTTTACTAGCACATTTGTCGGTATTCTCATTTCTACCGTCGAGCGCGTCTGGCAGCAGCTCTGTCATATATTCTATCATACTGTTGTCCAACAATTTCCTTCTCCATCCGATGTTCTGTACTTTCAGAGTTTTCGTTTTTCGCGCGTTGCTTCTCGGTTGATTAAATTCGATGGATATCGCAAAGTGGTCACTATAGGTGAGGCTCTCAGAAACTTCCCATTTAATTCTGTTGAATAACGCAGTGCTGCAGAACGTCAAGTCAATTATCGATCCAGCGGTTCCTTTCTGGTATGTGTTTTTGCTTCCATTATTTAGCAGTACGATGTCTAGGTTTGTCAGGGCTTCAAGTAGGGCTTGGCCTCTGGGGGTTGTTTTTGAGCTTCCCCATTCCACTGCCCATGCGTTGAAATCTCCGGCGATGATAACTGGTGTTTTGCCGGCAGCGTCGGATGCCAGGCGTCTTAGCATATTCTTAAAGCTTTCAAGCGATTCGCTTGGGGGCGCGTAGCAGCTATAGAGGTGGATTCCCCCCATTTTTGCATAGATGAATCCCTCCTCTTGGTTATTGCCAATGGCTTCGAAGGGGACAGCCCCGCATGCCCAGACTGCAGCTTTCTTTCTTTTGTCCTGCAGCCAATTTCCTCCAGTGACCGGCGCTCTATATTGCTCGCTGATGAGTGCGACGTCAATGTTTTGCTCGAAGACTAACTGTTTTAGGAGGTCTTGTGCCGCTTCGCAGTGGTTAAGATTTATTTGCAGGCATTTCATCATTCCTTTAGTTGGTTAACTGCTTTTTTATACGCCGGGCATCTAAAGCTTCCTGTGGGGTGACTCTGCGGAACGCCAGTCTCTGATTTGCAGATGACACATTTGGGTTCTGCCTTGCACTGCTTGGCAAGGTGGCCTTTCTCTCCGCAGCGCAAACATGAGCCACTACGGTCCTCCGTTGATTTACAGTGCCTTGCGATATGTCCAAAGTCGAGACATCGGAAACATCTTAGGGGACTGACCTGCTCCCGTATTCGACAGTTAACCCAGCCCACTCGGATTCGTCCCGCCTCCACCAGGATTTTCGTGTCTCGGACTGTCACACTTACTGTCGCAGTTTGCGTGCCATTTCTTGTCGTCTTCAAGGACTTTACTGCAACCAGTTTTCCGTAATTCACTTCTGGGAATTGTTGTTTTATTGCGTTGGCAATGTCTTCTTCTGTGGTGGCTACATCCACATCGCGGATTTCGACATTCACTGTGTGGCTCAAGATCCTAACATTTGCGGCATCTTTAAGCACTGCTGACGCTCGTTCTTTAAATTCATTCGCCATTTGACCAGATTTATCACGAAGTTGGACAAGCAAATCTCCTTTAGCAGTTGTTGTGATTCGGTTGACGCTCTCGCCTAGTTCTTTCATATCCGGTTGTAGCTTCATTTGCCTGATGATATCCGCATATGTCATTTCGCTCGTTTTTGAGATAATAACCGCGTCAGGCCTAGACATTTTCCTGGCCGTCTTGCTGATTTTTCTCGTATTTTTCACCAACGTCCACTGCTCGTTTTTATCCTGTTTTTCAGTATCCTTGGTTTCTTTGCTGGACCTTTTTGCGTCTGCGCCGGTTTTGTTCATAACCCTCTTTTCCACCTCTTTTTCTGTTTGCACATGCTGGTCTCTTGTGCTGGTGTTACCTTGGTTGCGTTTGTTGGGCTGGTTCGCTGCCTGGCTGTGCAGCTTGGCGATTTCTCCAACAAGGTCGCGCATTGGTTGATGGATAGTTCTTCTACCCCCGCCGATCATGCTTAATAGCAAGTTAATTTTTGCTCCCAGCTCCTTCATGGGGTTTTTTGCATCTATTGGATTGTTTACGATGCGTGACTCAACGCGGCTAATGTCCGGCGGAGAGGAATGCGACCGCGTGTTTCCGCCCATCTTCTCGGCGCTCAATGTGGCTCAATGTGTTCAAGTGTGTGTTTGTGTGTGTGTGTGCATTTTATCAACAGCGTAAAAGCTTTGCAACAATTTAGTACCTCACGCAACTATCTGCTTATGCACATAAGGAATTCAACGGAGCGTTGCAGTAAAATTAGAAAATTTTCATATGCAACACATTTCGCTAGATTTCAGAGGTTGAGATGTAGAGCTTAAATGAAAGAGTTATAGCAAATTCGGTTGCATTTTGGTAGAATGAAAACTATGAGTTAGCTTAAGCGCTGCCATGAACTTGATGGAAATGGAAAAAACACCAACAACCTTTTCGTGTTTGTGAGCACAGCGAAATAAATTGCGTACCGCAGAGTTTATTAGTTCGGTATCAAGGTAACGACAACAAAGTGAAGCCACCAGGTAGCATAAATCACTTGCCACAGACATGATTTTGCATATTTCGCCATTAAATTGCAGTCAAATTATGAACAGTGGAAGGATGGTGAACAAAAATTCATCATAAAAAAATCATAGGCGCGAAGTTATAGCCAAGATAAAGCGAGTCGTTTTTTTTATAGATATCTCGTAGAAAATTATATTAAATGGCTATCTCTTACTTAAGGCTTGACTTTATCCAGACAATGTGTCGCCATCAAATGGATTCAGAGAATTTATGCCCACTGATGTTATATACACTGATTTTAGTAAAGCATTCGACAGAGTAAGTCACTCTTTACTGATCCATAAACTCGATCTTCTTGGTTTTCGACCTAATCTCCTTCGTTGGATGTCTTCTTACCTCATTGACAGAACACAACGAGTTCTTTTTAAAAGTAGTTCCTCAAACATTATTCATGTTTCTTCAGGGGTCCCGCAAGGAAGTCACCTTGGTCCGATTCTGTTTTTACTTTTTATAAATGATTTACCTTCTGTAATAAATTATTCAAAAATTTTATTGTATGCTGATGATGTAAAGCTTTTTAGATCGTATCATTCTGTTGAGGAAAGGTCCTTACTACAAGCGGATTTAAATAGCATTGACTAACTGGTGTGAAATAAATTACATGCCACTAAACCTTAAAAAATGTAAAGTAATGTGCTTTTCTCGCAGAGCAGTTCAACCAGCTTCTTATGAAATATGTAACCATAACCTCGAACAAGTGTTTAACTTTGTTGATCTTGGAATTACAATGGACCCGAAATTTAATTTTAATCTTCACATAAATGTTACAGTTAACAAAGCCAAGGGTGTTTTTGCATTTGTAAAACGGTGGTCAAAAGAATTCAATGACCCTTACATCACGAAGGCTCTATTCACAACGTTAGTGAGGCCCATACTGGAATATGGATCTGTTGTTTGGAACCCGCGCTATCAAGTTCATTCCGACAGAATAGAGTCAATTCAAAAACAATTTCTACTTTTTGCTTTAAGGAATTTTCGTTGGGATTCTCAGTACAACCTGCCGCCATATAAAAGTCGTTTAAAACTCATTAATCTTCCTACACTTGCTAGTCGCAGAGAAATGCTAGGCATTGTATTTTTGGTCAAGTTACTGACAGGCTTGACCTCTAGCCCATCTCTTCTTAGCGAAATAAAACTAAACGTTCCCTCCAGAATTTCAAGAAATTTCCGGCCTCGCTTTCTGAAGCCATGTAAAAGCAATTTTGAGTTACATGAGCCACTCCGTAGTTTGTGTCAGGATTTTAACACTCACTCCGGTTCTTTTGATATTTCAGACTCACTTTTTTACATAAAGAAAACTATACTCAATCCCCTCAATAATTATTACATACATACATATACATATATTTATTACTTTACGATCAGCTGATGAGCATTTGTTCTGTAGCTGAACAGTTTTAGATCTCGACACTTAACAAACCTCTGCCTTTCATGACTCGGCGCAACATATATGAAAAAAAAAAATTTTTTTTTTATATATCCGTGCGTCATGCGGATGCGCCCCTCGCGTCGGCCGGGCGGGTATGGAGGGATAAAACCGTTGGGATTATTATTATTATTATTATTAAATAATGTCTAGCTTAAATTTTATTTTTAAATGGCTTCTTCAGTCATACAAATATTATAGAAATCAAATTGAAATGACATTTTTTTGTTGAAATTTTTCCATTTATTTAATAACGAGATGGTCAATCAGACGCTGTTCTGTCTTCTGTTTTCTATTAGCGTGTTAAGTTAAAGTTGTTTTATTGTTTAAAATTTTGTTTTAGAATGTTCTTACTGATAAATGAAATCGTGTATGATATTTCAATCAACTTTGCATTCCATTTTTCGTGTAAGACCCAAATCAAAGCGTAATTCTGATTTTTTTGGATTCTGAAAAATATTTTTGCTGAATTGTCAAAGCATTAATTTTTGCCAATGCAATTACATATTCGAATTTTGAGATAAATCGGGTCATGAATAAGTTGTTATGCTCTAATATGCGATATGCAGAAAATTATTAATAAATGTTTAAAAAATAAAACCGCAGCGGCGCTTAACAGATCGAGTTGCAAATCTAACCCTTTTTGGCGCTCAGTCCAAAATATCGCTACAGCCTCTTATGGAGCAAAAGTGTTATATTTTTGCTCCGAAGGTTACATATTAAAGCGATTAAAGTATTTAAATTCATGATAATTCGAAACGCCGCTACCCGACTGGTACATTTTGTGAATCGCATTGACGCAAACAAATAAAAAACTGAAAATTTTATGAAGCCACTTAGGAGTACTTCGTTCACAAAATTCGAATTTTTCGTAAAACTTTAAAAGTGTACAATTTTTCATCGGAATTTCCATATAATATTAGCAAGTAATATATTTTAATTTTTAACAATTTTATTGGGCTCGCAACCAGACTTTTTCCTTTGATAGGAAAAATGTTTATTGGAAAATAGCAACGTTCAAAGAAATAGAAGTTAAAACTCAAATACAATGGAAGCGTTGTTCAATTTCTGAAGTATATCTTGCGGAAGTCAAAAAAGGCGATCTACAAATGTTAACCAAGACATACATAAATCTCTTTATCGTTATAATTATTCGAGGCAGTAAGTATTTTTAGCGAATACCCAAAAATTTATTGATTTTTGATTTGATAGAATGCAGCCAAAACTTTTTTTTATTTACATAGAGTAGCTCATATTAATTTTGAATTGAAGCTAAAAAATAGCTAACCACCCAAAAATGAATTTCGATTGCAAAATTTTATTTAAAGATATTACAAATCAATCCACTGTGCGAGATTGCAGCTATGCAACTGACTTGTTTTCGCGACTGCATTCCTGACGCGGCAATGTTTGAGGGATGAGAGTATTGTGCGAGTATGTTTAATCAAAACAAGTTTGCTAATGTTGTTGCTGCTTTTCGACTTACCAACCATGTACGAGTGCATATTTAAATGAGCATCCTTGCAACGTCAACTGGCGGTTAATTTATGTCAGTACGTTCATTTATACAAAAATCCATATGCTTGTAATTAATGATTAGCTTGAACCCAACAAAATTTGTAGAGGCTGATATTCAATAGTCCACATATACATACAATGAAAAACAATATTAAAAGGTAAGTAATAAATAACAAATATAGATAAAGTGGCGCCTTCACAATAAGAATAACGATTTCTTTACAAGCTTAGACTCTATTAATTATTTTTTTTTTAATTATAAACATAAATGTGAAGACTGCTTCATTTGAAATCTGGCAGCATTACTCTTCCCATAACTCGCGTATTTTTAGTGAAATTAAATAGTGATTTTGCTCCTTGATAGTCGATCTTAAACGTGCAGAAATTTGAAGTGCTTATAATAATATGTGTTCGAAATGGAAGGAAAAGAATCGGCGAATAAAAAGTTAATTTTGGACAATTACATAAAAAATGTACAACTTCCTCAAACTCAGTTAGCAAAAAAGTTAAAAATTTCTAGATCCACTGTTCAAAATTGTATTACAAATTTTAGGAAAATCTTGACAATTGAGAAAAAGTGTTTACTGAAGAGAAAGAAGGGAAAGTGTTTAAGCGGAATTCAAATCGGTCCTCACTTAATGTAGCTGCAACCGTAGGAACTTAGTCTTCTATAGAACACAGAATTTAAAAAAAAATTCAATTTACGTACTTACAAAGTGCAAAAAGTGCCAAATAAAGATGCCGAAAGAGTTTTCCTATGCAAAACAAGAGCGAGAAAATTGTACACTGATTTCAGCACAAAATTTCAATGCTGCATCATGGACGATGTAACTTAATGTGAAGCTGAATTTAAGCAAATACCAGGACAGGAGTTTTATGTTGCCACAAATAAAGACAAAATTATTGAAATATAAAAGTATAAAAAAGTGTCAAAATATCAACAAAAAATATCTAGTCTGGCAAGCAATATGCCAATGTGGTGAAACGAGTGAAGAATTTGTATCCGTGGGCACGATTTACATATAAATTTATATTAAAGAGTGCTTGGAACGAAGATTTCTGGCATTCATACAAAACCATGATGATTTTGTTTTCTTCTGGCCGGATTTAGCCATTTGCCACTATATAAAAAAAGAAAACTGCCCTAAGTTACTACGACCCATTGAAACTTTTTGGGCTCAAATAAAAAGTGAGCTGAATACTTAATAGCAAATCAGAAGTCCACACAGTGACAAAATTAAAAAAGAAATGGCGTTAACAGGCAAAGAAAATGACAAACGCTGATGTCCATAGATTAATGAAGGAGGTATCGCTAAAGGTGCGGCAGTTTTGGAGAGGGGAATACTTGCATTATAATTTTTATATTTTTATAAAGAACAGACTTCTTGAAAGTGACTCTTTTTCTCCTTTAATTTTATTTGTTATCTTTATGTACCTACGAGCAACATTTTGGCTGCCAGATTTCAATTGAAGCAGTCTTTATTTTGGAAAACAAAAGTTTAAAACTTTTTACGTCACTTCCGCTATATTTCTAGTTTAAAAAATGCACATTGCCTTTTCAAACATTTTAATCAAATTGTGCTACAAAACTGCAAACCAAGAACTTTCCTAGAAACTCTGACTAAAGTTGTTGAGTTTTTGGCGGTAATTGTTTTAGAATTGAGAAATGTTTGTGAGTACTGTCAAAAATATGAACATGACAAAATATTAAAGTATTTCAATGTATTCATGATGCACCTGCTACGGACTCAAAATATACGTTTTCACTATAATTGTTTCAATAAATTTTTCTTAAAGCACACTCACTCTGAGTCAGAAATTGAAATTTAATTACAATCAAAAAGTTTATCTTACAAACTTCCACCTTTTTTTTTGGCCACACCCAACCGGCGCATCCCATTTCAAACAAGCGCTATGGTTTCTCAAAAATCAAATAAAAATTCAAAAATATTAATGGAGTCGAGGGTATCCCATGCTACACGACATTAATTAAAAATATCGCATTTACATACATAACATATGTATGTATGTGTGTGCATGTATTTGTATGTGTCTTTGAATGAAGGCATACATACATATATTATTAAAAATCCAAAATAAAATTTCCTGACAGCCGCCACAATCTTTCTAGCATTAATGAACAACGCGCAGTCACTTATTTGAATATTTTCATATGTGCGATTTTCGATAAGCGTAAATATGTGTGTGTTTGTGTATGTTTTTTTTTTTGCTCTAACTGATTCTCCGGGGCATCATGTCGTCGAGGTTAAAAATTTTTGCTCTCATCCAACCAACACTTTCATTTTATTTATTCTTTATCCTCGAGTAGCGCAACTCATTATGTGCGTGCCTCAAGTCGCAACACAAACAACCACCGACCCTCCCCCCCCCCAACCCCACCCGTGTAGGTTCATTCGCAAAGAATTTTCAAATTTTCCAAACCCTTATCATAAATTAGGTAAGGAGCGCTGTGGTCGCCTCAACTCGTCACTCGAAAATATCGTCCTTCGTTCCCCTTCCTGGCGCTCCAAAATGAATGATAGATAGCATTCTTTGTTTTGGTGAGAGTCGAAAGGGTTAATCAGTGTACTCGTATGTATGTATGTATGTACATACATATGTAATGTGTAGTTGCAAATATTTGTATGCGGGAAATTCATCATCAGCGAATTGGTTGTATGCTGGCAGGAGAGCGATTGTTTTGCATAGTCAGTTCGTTCGTTTGGTTTTGGGACTGTGGCGCTTGGAAGTGGTAAATAGTAGTCGTGACTGTGGTAGTGTGAGAATTGGCGGTGCTTCTGATTAGATATGTTAAATAAAAACGTGTACGACAGGCAGCAGGGATTAAAGTCCCGTTGGCAGATAAACCTGATGTGGAATTAGTTTTTGGCATTACATATTTAAAACTTATAAAAGAGTCTTCAACAGTGTTTGTATTAAAAAATTTACGACATTTGAACTTTGAAGATCTTGGAGCATTGACAGATAATATTGATTCGTTTCGACTAAAGAAACATTTTAAATATACTTGTATAAATATATGTATATAGAGTATGTACGAGTATGTGCTCAAAGCATTAATAAATTATACCAATTAAATTTTGATGCATGCACAATTAGTTTATGTTTTAAATTATTACTCGTCGTTCTTGAAAATGGGTTTATCTAAAAATAAAAAAAAAATCGCTAAATCGTTACATTTTCTTACAAGTTTGCAAGAGAAAGAAAATAAAAATCATTCAATACATGTTGTTAAATGTTTAGTCTTCGAAGGTTTTTATTTTGAGACTTACTTTAACCAAGTTTTTCTATAATAATTGTAAGCGTTATAAATATTTTTAAGTTTTAAAATAAATGTTTGTTCATAAAGCACAAATATGCGAGAGTTGATCACAGCCATTTTGAGACTATTTCAATTGTTATTCGGGTTTAGTTCGCGACTTGTCTGACACGTGTTCGGGATAGATTTGGCGCAAGGAAATATTAGGGAAATATATAAAAAATGTACATATTTTACATTGTATCGAAAGTGTATCAAAGTTGTACATAAAAATGTACCTAAAATGTAACGACAATGTTCCAAAAGTGTACCTAAGCTGTAGCGCAAATGTTCTGAAAAGCACCAATACGAGTATTTTAAATTTTTTTCTTCCTCATAATTATTATTAATATTATTATTATTCCTCATAATTATTTTATATAAATTCAAAAAGTTTTCAAAACCTGAAAATATATTTCTTGCTGAAAATTATTATATCAAATTATACAAGTCTCAACATTATATGTAGTCATCGGTAACTTAAAAAGTTTTCTCACTCATAATTATTATCAAATTACTTTTATAATTCTTACGTATATTTCGATAACTTTCTAAAAGCTCACACAACTGAAAATTATGATTCTGTTTTTCTATATTCTAAAAACTTTAAATCCATTTGAAACTAAACATAAAATTGGATCGAACAAATTGGTAGCAAATTGAGCAGTTACGCTCGTCAACCAAATTTTTATTGACTAACCACTTGGCTTGAGGAGTTTGGATATTTTTTAAACATAAATTAAAATAACTATTCATTGCTGAGGAATCATTTTTTTGCATTAAAAGTTATAGTGCGTCTTTTTCCAATTTGTTCTCATTACAAGAAACCCGAAAATTAATTTAACGGCACCGTAAAGGCTGCAGAAAAACCGAAAACAAAGTCAGAATAACTAAAAAAAAACTTTCCAAAGAATCGTAAACGTTTTCTACAGATCCAAAAATGGTACTGTAAATGATTTTGATATCAGTTAAATTGTTGTTCCACTGCTAAGAAATGAGTGTGTGCATATAATATATTTAATTATTTTCTTTATTTCTTTATTTCTTATAAATTAAATTTACATAAAAACCTTTTATTTTTTTTTTATCTATTTCGCTGCGCCCATTTTTTAGAACTGCAAACCCAAAATCTCGCTATACATTTTATTTTAATTAATTTCAAATTTTTTTGTATTCAAATACGGTTCATTTTCTAAGAAACAATGTAAAAAAAATAAAAAAAATTCGAAAAAATACTTTTTTTTTTAATTTTCTTCTGAGTATAAAATTTTTTAAACCATTTAGTTTAAGTACAATAAAGTGCAAGTTTCAAAGTGCCAATATTCCCTTAATTAAAAAAAAAATAGTTTACTGTTGAGAGAAAAAATTGTTAAAAAAATTTGAAGTTTTGATGAAATTTTAGTTAAATTATTATAAAGTTTGAATATAGTTTTGAAATTTGAGTGTATGTGGCTCTTGTTAAAGAACGAACAGCATTTCAATTGAAAAATATTTGAAATAATAGAAGTAAGTTCACTGTCAAAACGCGGCTATTTTCGAATGTCGTATTATTGGGCGAAGCATTATTATTAAGAATAGTTGAGTTTTTAAACACAATTAAGGGTTTACACGAAAGTTTACACGTTAATGTTGCAAAGATATTACTTGCTGATCGAAAGTTTGAGTGACTGTGCATTTCTTTGACAACAAAATTTAATTTCAATACAGCAAACCATCAGTATCCATTTTTCCTTGATTAGTATTTCTTTGAAGCAATTTTAAATTGCTATTGAAAAGTATAAACAAAAGTACAAAACGACAAAGTGGTAGATAACAAACATACGTGTGTACATTTTTGTTGCTGCAAATGATTGAAAAAGAAATCAAAACACGCGTATATATTTTTCTTACTCGAATATACATATGTTTGTGTTTACTACAAAAGTTTCGAAAGGGTTAAATTAGGCAAAGACAAAAGAACTGGCTAGAACAATATGTCGAGGCTGATAAGAGTTGAGAGAGCTGAGTGAGCAGATGTTGGCTGGTGGAATGATGCTGGTTGCTGAGACGTGTGGCTGCAGTACATCAAAATTAGGTTCATCAGCGCAAATGTAATTTTTTGAAACATTCACTGCTTGATAAATACACATATACGAATATGTTTGGCTCGCGCAGCTCCTTAGATACACACAAGCATACTCTACCACTTCCTTCCACATTAAGAATGAAATTCTTATCGCTTCCGAGGCATCTACTGATGCTAATAGCAGTAGAAGTAAACGCTTGTGGGTAGCGATAGAATAAAGTGAAAGAGTTTGCGCTTAAAGCAGGACACCTGCATGGAAGCTCTTAATGAAAACATGAAGCTTTTGACATTGATTACAGCCACACAGCAGCGCGACATCCACCACAACCCTTTCGCTCGTGCATGCCCTACATCCTTGTCTGCTTTCCTATGCTCTTCTCTTTCATTCCCTTTAAATACCCGCTCAAACTTTTGCTTACGAAATCTGCTTAAATTCACTTTTCATGAATTCAAGACGCTTTAAGAAACAATTCCTGTCCGTTTAACTCTTTAGCGCGTGCCCGTGTCCCACACCCAACACCCCTCAACAAAGCGACCTCAATTGAAGCATCGCTTGCCGTTTTCAAGTCACTTAAATTTTTGTGTGCAACAATTCTTGTGTTGTTGGTGTGCCTTGCTTGGTACTCAAACTGGCTACTGCCTTTCACTCCTCTGCCAACGCTGATAGTAGCAAATGCCTTGCTTGTGGCAATATCACAATTCAACCCTTATCACTGACATTTCATGCTGTTGTTTGCAACGTGCTGCCTTTCTCGTGCATTATTGTTGTTGTTGTACTGCTGCTGTGTTTTTGTTTTTGTTGTTATATTATTTATGAAAATCGTCGACGTTATCGGGCACTCAAATATTTACAACCGAAAGCTTACGGTTGCGATAATTAAAATTGTATCTGAAATTTACTCATTTCGTAGCTCCACTCATACCTCAGCCCCCTTCAACCGAACACCCCCAATGGCTACTTTACAAACGCACATAACACACACAAAAGCACTAACACAGAGGGATATGACTGCTTAGAGACTTACTTTTTTGTAGGACTTTCATAGTCGTCTGGTTGAACTCTTCATTCTGCTGCTTCTTGCACGTGGTTTTTTTTTTTCCTTCAAACGCACACACGCACTCTAACTCGTTTGCATTTTCGTATTTAAATTTAGAATCTTTTCGGTTTTATTTTTAATAATTCACGCGTATCGCGCAGCTGTGTAGCAGCGAATGGATTAATGGCAATTTCAATGCGGCGTTCATGCAATGAAAGGAGTAATGGGTGAATTTGATTTTGAGTCCCGCACAATCGCTGGGCGCACAAATTTGTGTAATCGCAGAAGCTTTTTGCGGATTTCGTTGCCACAATCCAATGCATTAACTAAGAAATTATCGCACTCAATTGCTACAGAGATGCGAGAATTTTAAATTTAAGTATTCTTAAAGAGTTAGGTAAATTATTAATCGACTGTTCACATTTGTTATGGCCATTTATCACAAATGTTCAATGCTTTGAGCAGTGGCTTAGATAAAGTGGGGATCAAGGGGAATTCAAGCTGTGGAAATAGATAAAGGCCAACAGTATTCGTGTATTATTTGCTTTGCTTTGTTGGGGATTCAAGCATAGGGTAGCAATGGGTAGCGAAATACGGAGCTGTAAATGGTTTTGTCGAACTTAGTACTGCCGCAAAATGTTGAAGAATGCAATGAATTTTGAATTTGTCATAAGCTTACATTCCATTAACCTTATCTACCAGCTTTCTTTGCCATTGAGTCGAGAATTTCAAAAGATCAATATAGATTTAGTGCAAGCTATAGATCTGGTCAAAGATTTGCGCGATAAACGAAAAGAAATGCGAGCAAATACTACGAAACTTCAACAGCAATAGCGGAATCTCTTGAAATTGAGGTGAACCACAAAAGAATCACCGACAGAAACATTGAGAAAATCCTGAAGTTCAAAGTACAGAAGAGTTGTTTCGCGTGAGAGTGTTCAATCCGTCTCTAGACTTTTACATCATTAATGTTGAAGAAAGATTTGCTAATCACGAGCACGTACTGGCGCTTTTTAAGCACGAATCGGATGAAATTGGCAAGTTGACTAAGGAATTTATCAATACTGTCAAGTTTTATGAAAAATTTTTTCATGCTGGAATTTTCACTGTATTATCTGAGATGAAAATGTGGAACAGCTATATAGCTTCTATGAATTCTCTTGAGAAGTGTTAGATCATTGTTCTCAGGAAAATTTTTCAAACATCCACATGTTCCTAAAAATTTTAGCTACGCTGCCAGTATCCACTTCCACTCCAGAACGAACCTTCTCTGAAACGATTGAAAACTATTCAGAGAAAGAGGATCAAAGAGATTTTTATATATCAGATTTTTAATGTATAAAAAATGTTAGAAAACAAAACAAATATTTACATGATTCATACTTCTTGGATTTAAGGAACGCCTCAATGGTTAAGCTGCTCTAGCAATGCGTCGTGATATTGGAATTATAGCTGACGAAGTGATTGATCAAATATCGCAGAAACCGCGAAGGTTCGATTTCATTTTGTAATGGAGACACAAGAGTGTAGTATTGATCGCTTTTATGAATACAAATAAACAAAATGATTGTCTGAACACGTTAACTAACGAAATTCTTTCCATATTTGAAGATATTCTTTCCGATCATACAGATTTGATATCCCGAAGCCCCCCGCCGCCCCCCATGACACGATGCTATCTACGGCACTGGCTTTGATAGCCTCTGCTGATATGTTTGTGTGGATGCTGTTTATTACTCGAGCGCTTCATACCGACGAATTGGCGGTCATCTGCTCTGATATATTTACAATTGTAAAACTTAAAAATTTCGATTACAATAAAATATTGGTGGTAATCGTTAAAACTTATCAAAAACGTATTTTTGATGCTCCATTATGTTTTTATTACTATACTTTAGAATTTTTATTTTTTTTGCAGCGGCGACACTTACACATTCGACTACAATGGCCGCTAAGCAAATTACAAATTTCTCTTGCTATTCTAAGAACACTAGTTTGGTTTCATTAGTTTTTTCTTTACTTTGAATTTCAATGAAAAAATATTAAAATAAATAAAGCACACTATCGCCACTCGATCACGTGCCCAATGATTTTCAGAAAACCGTGAAACTGAGCACCTTACATTTTTAAATGGATATTTTTTCATTCAGTAAACATTTGTATGGACTTTCTGTCCCTATTTACAAATGAAATTTATTTACATATGTTTTTAATTAAAATTAAAATTAAATTTCTCATTTCTAAGCAAAACAATTCGTTCGTATATTCAAAATTATATGTGTATGTATGTATATGTACCACAAGCATGATTCAATTATAAAAGGTTCTGTACTTACTGACAGCTAAATTCTGACACTCCTTAATCTATAGTTGTATTTTGAAAGTACGCAGAAAAGGGAGAAAATGTGATCCCTTTTTGCGAAAAGGTACTTGAAACGTACTAAGTATAATGCATGTTAAAATATGATGGTTTTCAACTAATTAATTAATTTATTTATTAACTAGATTGGACCCGCGGTTACCCACGGGATTTTACTCCACTATTTTATGCAAATAAAACGTATAGAGAACTAATTATATTTAAACTGGTAAATAAGACAAATTTAATTTTAAAAAACTCAACAGCTGTATGTGTGCGTGATTGTGTGTTAAAACATCATTTAAGTACTCCATCCCACAAATTTACCGAGAAACACACATCCAAACATACAAGCTTTCAGTTTTAATATTAGTATTATACATTTTTTATTGCCTACGTAAGAACATATGTATATATATTTTTATTGCAGACTTAAGAGGTCTGTTTTGAATTTCGATTTTGGAAAATTCGGTCGGAGTCGGCGTGAATGGCATTGGCGAGCATCTATTGTGACTTTAAAGTATTGTCTCTGATTCCCCGAAAAGAAATAAAGAATAAACTCTGATATTCACAGAACTGAAGAAACTAACAACAGATCGAAGAGAAATGATTTACATATGTATATATTCCGATCAAATTTGTTGAATGCAGAACAGGCCTTCTTTTAAGTGAAAATAAAAATAAAACGACATGGTTATAGTAAAAAATGTGAGATTTCGTTGCTCTTAATCGATAAAACTAGATTTTGTATAATCTTAGGGATAGGTTGGTAAATAAGCAGGGAAACACCAAACGTGCGAAGGAACCTGTAAACAAAGAGGTTCAATTATTAGAATTTCTGTTAAACGTTGCAGTTGCTATTACATTTAACTTACCTGTGTGTGTGTGCGTCTGAGCAGTTGAGCAGGAAAACACCAAACGCACGAAGGAAGCTGTAAACTAAAATATTTAATTTTTAGAATACTTCCTTATGTTGTTGTAGCAGCACAAATTATGCTGAAGCGACAGTCCTTGGCCGGACATAAATCCGGGTCGTTCCGGTATCGTAGACCCGACTGTCATGGGAACGAATACTTCCTTATAGTTTTAGTTGTTATATTAAATTTTACTTACGTGTGTGTGTGCTTCTTCGTGTCGGTTATGTTTACACTCGCAATCGAGTACAACATATCTGCTGCAGGAAAAAAACTCAAGTCGATCGGCGATGAAAATATAACATATGTACATATATACACACACAATTATGTACATATACTCGTATTCCGCTGCGTTCGCTGGGTAAAGATATTCTGCTAATAAATGGGTTTATCATTGATGCAATCAAATAAAAACAAAACTGGTATTTACTTACCCGGTCCTCGGCCAGAAAATTTGATTATCTCACACTACATACATATGTGTTGTGGTTAATTACACTGGAAATAAGATATGTTTTTAATTTAAAATGAAAAATTTGTATAGTATTATGAAATAACAACGATTTTTTGCAAAACTTACCGAAATTCACGCAATCACAAAGTCAAATGTCAATAGTGAAAAAAATTATAAATTAGACAAACGAGTCAGTAATGCCAACGCTTTTTTTAGTATGAAGAAGTTTACCATATACTACTATTAAAAGTGAAAACTGTAGAATATGCAACATTATTCATGAGTTAAGGAGCCGATTTGTCATGCGGGTAAGAGTGAGCTGCTTTATTACAAAACCTTTTATTATTGAATCATGTACCACAAGTACATACAATGCATTTCATAAGAAAAATAAGCAACAAAACAAAATATAAGATCAAATATTAAAAAAGTGGTATGAGTTTCATTGAAACAGAATGAAAAAAAAGGTAGTCGAAAAATGAGTGGAAACACGTAGAGCTGAAAATGAATGATCTCAATTCCAACGATTTTGTTAGAAATATATTAAAAGAATGTATCCAAACTTTTTATTTCGATCACAAAAAATATTTTTAATTTTCTCAAGGATTTTCATGCACTTTATGTTCATGATAGAATAATGAAAGGTGTTGGATGTTGTGCCAGCGCCAGTTTGAACGCCCTTAGCTCAATGTTGTATTTTGGAAGTATAAGAGAAACGGGAATAAAAAAAGGCCGTTCTTAGGAAAAAGTGCAAGTGAGTGAAGATATTTACATAAAATTTATCCACAATGATTTGAATATTATGAATTTAAAATGAAAACTGACAAAAAAAATTAATAACATAATTTGTATTTAAATTGCTGGTAAAACCTGCGCACAGTACGATTTTTTAGTGTTTTTGGATGCCAAAATAAAAAAAGACAAACTTCTTCGATAATGCTTATTCTTTAGTAATTAATGTAAAATGTTCAAATATGACGCAAATGCATTCAAACCGTACCAACAACATAACAATGTTTGTCCAGCGATTAACTTTTTTTCGGAAAAGTTTTCCCACATTAATATAGTTTATTTCCAATCATTGGATCATAAAGAAACTGGAGGTAATCCTCAATGGTTAAGAGCATAAAACACTGAACGTAGAATTTGTAGGAAAGAAATACTATTTGATAACTGAAAAAGCATAAATATACAGGTCCATGGAGTTCCTTTAGCCTTTATCGAATAATTATTAGAATACAACATCCATAGCTTAAATTGAATATAACATTAGCTTGTTCCAAATACAAGCGGAGAAAACGAAAAATTGACGTTGACGAGACGATCGAGTCGGTTGAAGGCGGGAGAGAAATTGAAGTTCTTCTATGACGGTGATTTTATAGAGAACTATTTTTCATACTTTATCAAAAAACGGACATTTTGTTTCTTGCCAATAAAATATTGTATTGGAAATGCCAATAAAATTGTTTTTCCTGTCTTCCGAAATGAACCCCAGAGCTTTATTCCACTTAATAATTTAACAAATAATGTTTCATTATACAAATACTTGACAATTTTTACAAAAACTTATTCAAATTCTCGCTTATAGAAAACCATTTATCAACAAATAAGAAAAAATATCCAAAATGTCAAAACAATCATTCAACATTTTTTTTGTACAAAACTGGTAACCAAATTCTGCAAAGGAACAACACAGTTTCTAAGGGCGTTCAAGATGGCTGATTTAGAGCGAGAAGTTGCCAACTTACAACACCTTTCATTATTGCATCATGCTTTATGTTGGGCAAAACAAATTTTCATTTAAATGCTATAGACAAAATTCAAAGAGCCAGTTTTTCTTCATGGGACTTCAAAATTGTTAACAAATTTTTCAATTTAACTCTATAATATAAATTTTTAAATCTTATTTGTGTTCATAGTTTAAAAGTAATCTTAGCCATATCCTACCCATCTTCTAAATAAATGACCGAGTATTCAAAACGGGATAAATTTGTTAATATTTCTAATACCATAAGTTATCTAATAACAAAACTTTATCATATTAGCCGGCGTATGTAACTGAACGAATCATAAATAGACGAATTTAGTGTTAAAGATCATTTAAGCATAAATAACAGAATGGTACTAAGACCGCTTGATATTTATCAGCACATTTTTTTATAAGCTTTTACTATTATTATCATAATTAATATTTTTTTTTTGTTTTGATTTATGTGAAATTTAAATTATCGTTAAGTTGTGAAGGAAAAAAAGAAAATGAAAACAGCTCACACAGCCTGAACTTAGCAGAGCATGTTTAGGTCGATGGTGGTTTAAGGATTACGTGCAGCTGTGGTTTCGACTTCCGCTTAAGCTGTGAGGAAAAAAGTCTGATGAGGTGGTGTGGTGAACTCCGAAATATAACTATAACTTCTACCGCCAACATAATTGGCCCTTTGTTCATTTATAACAATTAATGAAATAGGAAATAGGTCACAAACAACTTAAAGAAAAATATTAATTTCTCGAATATAAAATAGAAGGAAAATTTTAAGCGCCTTAAGCGACCTCTTACTATTTTTGAACTTTAAGAAATTAAAAAAACGGATAATAATTTTATTTTCCATATAGAACGAAATCTGAATTTACCATCTTTTTAACCACCGTAATGTGCCAAATTATCCTTTCATGGAATTTTGAAATGATAAATTATTGAAGAAGTGACCGCTGTGGTCGAGTTGGTAGCGGTGCGTTCTATGACTCGATATGCCGGTGAGTTCCAGGTTCGAATCTCCGAAGGTATTTCTACCATGAAAAAGCTTCTCATTAAATACATCTGCCGTTCGGAGTCGGCACTAAAACTGTAGGTCCCTCCATTTGTGTTAGAATATAAAGACGCACACCACAAATGATAGGAGAAGCTCGGCCAAACACTGAGCTATATAGTGTAAGCGCCAAAATTATTATGTTATATGTATATATGTATTATCGAAGCAATTCAAACAAATCACTAGTAGTTTTTGTAAAATTAAATATGTTTCTACATAAAAAGTACTTTATTCTCTATGTGGCGCTGAAACTTTTATCAAAATTTAATTTTACTGTATAAAAATATTTTTTCTTTAAAAAAATGTAGACACCTCTAAATGTTTATGAACAGAAAATGCTTTATTTAATAACATTAAAAAAAAAAACAGCATTTTGCGGACTCTGTAAGTATTTTTTATATATTAGTACATATGTATGTATAACCCAAAAACCAGAAAGTCTGATAGAAAAATAATTAGAAGCTTTACCAAAAAAAAATGAAGATACTCGTATCTTCGAAATCAGGGTGTAAAAATTTCATGGATTTCTATTTTTGCAACTCTAACATATTATCAATTATTGAAGCCATTACAGCAAATTGTCAGCAAGTTCTTTAAATTTAAATAATTATAAAATTTCATTGCACTTCAACTCGTAGCTGTACCTATGGAAAATTGAAAATCACCATCAACATAATCACGTAATGGCATAGCAAATAAAAACATCAGAGCTGAAAGGAGTCCACATATGGAAGAGTTCTTCATTTAAGGCATTGCTCCATATGCGAATTTATATTTATATACACATATGTATGTACATATGTAAATATACCCACATCCAAAGAAAAAAGGGTTCAACTCTAGACGCAGTCCAACTTTTTTGCACGCAGATTTACACAGACTTCAGCTGATAATGAATGAAAGACACAAGCAAACGTTTGGGCACAAAAAAAGAGTGAGCAATAAAAAAATTAAGCATAAAAGTGCAAAGTAAGGAGTTTGAGTTGACGACGCTCCAGGCGGTCTTAATTTGGTCAGTGCGACCGCGTTGACGCTTACATTTGCACTTCGCATTGTGGCTTTGGCAATGAGTAAGTGAGTGAGTGAATGAGTGTGTAAGTGAGTGAGTGAGTGAGTGAATGAGTGTGTAAGTGAGTGAGTGAGTGAGTGTGTGAGCAAGCGTCCCAAAATGAGATGTTATGCATGTGTGCGTGCATTTGAACGACACCGGACAGGTCAGCAGCAAATGGATGAGCCGGTTTATGCGGTCCGGAAACGGAACTTAACGTGTGTGGCTTTGCGTGGCGAGCTGGTGAGGCGGTAAGTTGGTGATGATTCGGTTCGAGTAGCGAGAATGAGGCGGTTTTGGCAACACACAGCGACTGAACATATGCTACGAAAGTGACTGTGAAAGGTTAAAAAATATATATGTGCATACATACACTCATCTCATATTGTATTTGCTTTTCAGTATACATATGTATGTATGTACCTACATGTGAGTGCGCGTGGCTTCTATTTAAAATTTGCATATTTTGGGCAAAAGTTGAAAGCGGCTATGCCAAACAAACAGATTTTAATGCAATATTACATTCGAAAGATCAGCATTTTGTTGGCACTACTTGTGGACCGTGGCGAGGATTGCTCACTTTTCGCCTGATTCATTTATTTAACTTTATTTTACGTGTGTGTGTGTGTGCGTATGTGTGTACTTTCAGCGCATTTTTTATGTGTAACACAAATGTTTGCGGGGAAAAAAAATACTTCCGACCATATTGCATTATGCGGCTTACGGCTTAAGTGGTGTTGCCTAATGGTCAAGCGCGCACACCTTTTATCAGCTTTGAAATTCATTTGAGTAAGTCAAAGGGATAGCGAAAAATTGCGCTCGGTTTGCTGTTAATTTGTTTTAAATTTCATTTCCGCAGCGCTTCATTAACATTTCTATTGAAAAACAAAAAACAAACACCCAAGAACGCACAATAAAAACTTAAATGCCATTTCGAAAATTCATTTAAGTTTTTTTTTTTTTAATTTAAATAACGTATGAACTCTGTTAACCCTCTCCTACTTTGCTCACTTTGTTTTTTGCGCTTTTGTTGTTTTTGTTTGAATGCGCCAAACTTTCACACATTTATGACTTTGACTTTTTGGCGTCAGCTGCGTTGGTTGGCGCTGCTGCTACGCACATGACCTTGAAACAACTTAATTTGCTGCAGTTCCGCCCACTTTCTATGCATTAACCCACAGCGGCAAACAATAGAAAAGAAAGTTTAGTTATAACCATCGCCGCCGCCGCCGCCGCCGCCGCAGCCGACTACTGCCGCCAGCTTGGCCCGTCAAAACACACCCAAGCCAAGTCAAAAACTTTACTTTAAAACTTTCTTCTACAACACCCTTCCTCCACCGACGCGCCGCTTGTGCGCAAGTTTGGTAGTTAATAATAAAAATTAAAAACTTTTGCGTCAAGCCAAAGTAAAAACAAAAAAACCAGGAAAACAGATCAAAAATTAAAGTAACATAAATTTAACGCTGCAGACAAATAAGAAAAGTTGTGCAAACAAAATGTTTGAAACAAAAAGTTACAGCACTTTCTGGCCTAATTTTCATTCTATGTAACGAACGGCAAGGAGAGATGCAGTGCAAAATCAATAATTTTCAATGTTGTGGTTAATGTTGGTAAAGTAGTATTTGGCAGAAAATTAAATCGTATGGAATCTGCCAGCTACAAAATTTTTGCTATCTTTAATAAATGCTTATGATAATACGGCTGTTCTAGTATCAACTGATAAAAGAGTGCTATCAATTTATTAATAGGGAGATTATATCGTCTATTTTGGAAATTTAAAAAGGGGATTAAAGTTAATCAAAGCATAGCCAACTCGTGTTTTATGATTAACTTTTCATCTATCTGTACTGAATTTGAATAGCTAATCATAGATATATATTTCCATAGAAGTCGTAAGAGAAACACACTTTGTATTTTGTAAGGTAGTAACGCTAAACTGTGTAACTAATTATTTTTTTGCCTCTTTTTACTATATAAATTTTAGAGCAAGCTATGTGCGAATTTATATAGTAAAAAGAGGCAAAAAAAAAATTAGTTAAACAGCTTAAAAGCTTTTTTTTTGGAGGCTAGAACAGGTTTCACCACTTGATACCTTCACCAAGCGAGCAGGTTCTTCCGGAAGATCTGCTAACAATGCTTAGTCAAGTGCTGTGGATATACAAATGCTATACCATATAAAAGGCATAAAAAGTTATAGCAAAAATAAAAATATATTAAGTCCTCTTTAATCTGTGATTAGGTTCTTTCGGCTGCCAACAGGAAAGCAAAAATTCGGTTGGCATAACTTTAAGGTTTGGCAATAAGCTTAAGAAAGACTTGTTTGCAAAAGCAGGGCTTTTTTAAGGCAACAATTCCGAAAATGAATTCCTGTAATTAAACTTTAATATAAACAAGTAAATGCTAAATATGCACATTTAATATAGAAAAAGAAGAAATGTATAGAATAAGAACACGCAAACTTTCAGTAGGGGAATGTCGTCAAGATCGGACCCTTGTCAAAGTTGGACCCTTGCTGTTTTTAATATTTATTCAGTAGCGCCACCTCTGAGTGAACTTGGCGGTACTACGTATGTCGAAGCGTATTTATGAAAAGTGATGCGCATACAGTTGCATTTCGATAGTGCTAGAAATAACAAATCATCCGTAATAGCTGTCTTAGAATTTCTAGAGATCGTCAAGGTAAGCTTAGATGTGTATTATGTGGTAACCATCTTACGAAAGACGCGATTCGTTAATAGCGCGTGTCGTCAAGGTTGGACCACCACATTTTTTGTTTGGATACCGCGAAACGTTGACAACGGTAAATTACGTTATAAGGAACTGGACTAGTATTTTAATAACGCATTCAGTATTTTTTTTTCGTGGCATTAAAAGGATAAGAACCGTAATACGTTTATTATTTTCATCAAAACCCGCTGTAGATTAACGATGCCCAAAAATTCAATCGCGAACAGCGACGAATGAAAAGCACAGTTTTGACTTCGCCAGAAAGCTTAGAAACATTGCACGTGAAGAAAGATAAGTGAAATGCTTCAAAGACGCCTGTTAAACGGCCAGCATTAAACACAAGGAAGCGTGCCACTAAGTGCAGAGAGAGTCATCTTCAGATGATAATGTGGATGAGGACTTGCGATGCCTCAACAATTGAACCGCAAAAACTCGGTTGCATGTATCGAATTCAAGAGAGAAGTGCATTCGAAGTGTGCTAAACTCACAAAAAGCTACTTTATCTGCCCGAATTCTGATTCCGACTGATGTCTTTTACAATATTTTGACCAGAATTTATGTAAGAAAAAATATAAATTAGCTGGATATTTAGTCATTGGAAATTGTTTCAGAATTGTATTCTCAAATTTTCATAGAGGACCCAACCTGGACTGCAAGGGCCAACCTTGACTACAAAATAATTTTTTTTTAACAAATGGGCATTTTGTCATATAAATCCACTATGCATCAAAAAAGTTTTGTAATCATCAATACTCACGACATTCCCCTACTAAGGAAACTGGTGTTCATACAATGCGATAGTAAAAACAAAAATATGTACATACGAGTATAATAAATATTAGAGATGATCAGAAATGCAGTTATCCGTGACAAAACAGTTCATTTAATTGGAGTCACAAGTGATTCATTTAATTCCTTAATAGGGCTGTTACAAAAATCATATTTTAAACAATTTTTTAATAGTCATTTTATTTCTGCCATTGGATTTTATTTTTAATAGTTAATGTTTGCTAACGTTTATAGTTTTTTGTTTCTTTTTCTGTGCTTTAAGTTTTTTTTTATAATTCTGTAATAATTTTATAATTCTATAACATATTGTTTCGTATAATATCGTCGATCGGATCCTATGTGCGATATTAAGTAAGCTGATCCTGCGATAATTTACTCAAGCAGCAGATTCATCCTTCTTTTGGATTGGACAAGAAACACTCAGATTCAAATCCTCTAGGATGTACGCTTCACACCAAAATGTGCAGAACAGCTGGTTCATACGTCCTAGCAGTTCTTCGCCGCCAGCTTTAAACAGATCAGCGGGTATACCGTCTACATACTTCGGGCGTTTTTTGTTCCAAAACCGTCTTACTGCTGTTCTCAGCTTGCCTTGGCAATGGTGACTGCAATGATTTAAAGGAAAAAAAAAATTGCATTCTTTAAACATTTTCCAATTTATCAAAATAGTTTATGTTAAAAAGTTTAGATTCTAACTTATTTATTGAAATACATTTCATTTTCTAAGAAAAACCATAGCAACCCAAGTTTCATACTTAATGCAAAACTTATAATAATTCATCAAGTTTTAATCGAAATCGATTACTTGAGTCTTATACTCCGCTCAAGTTTATCATAACAATGTGGTAAGTTCAAGTTGCCTTAAATAACCGCTGATTTTTCACAATTATTTTACTGAGGCACTTACGAAATTTCTTTCTTATAAAAATATGACAAGCATGCGCCATATGAAAATATTTGTGAAAGAAAGCCGGTAAAAAATTCAAAAATTTATTTTAAAATTTCGATATACTAAAATTTAACGGAGCATCCTTCAAAAAAAAAATTAAATTCAAATATATGCACCTTTAATGAAAACTTGTTCAAATTTAAGTTTATACAAAGCTTAAAACCTTGATTAATTGCCTTATTGTTAATAGAAAAAAATAAAGGAAAATTTAAAATAGTGAAATTAATAGTTTTTAAAATATTTTGTTAACAAATTCCCAAATTAATATTTGAGTCTGGCATCCTCTGCAAACGCATTTTGGCATTTTATAACTAGAGGAAGCTCTACTGGCAAAAGTTACAGAAGCATCAGCAGCGTTGCGGCTTTATTCCAGTATCTATTGGACACTCATTATCCAATACCACCAAAAACAACTGGTACGTGCGGAAAAAAGCAACATCTCTGCGCAAGTTTACAACAAAATCTTTTAAGCATATTAAGCTATTTAACTGTTCAACTGATACTTTCTACTATTTATACTGATTACTCCTTATTCGAAGAATCACCGTCTTATGCTGTTATAGAACATCGGATGGTTGGAACTTATCAACAAGTTCTTCTACCGCCAAATGCTGGTAGTTCTATCGCCGAGTTAACATCAATTAAATTTGCCATTCACCACGCAACCAAAATCAACGAACGGGCGATCATTTGCTCGGACAGCTGGAGTGTGTTAAAATCGCTAATGGACAGAAACAGCGAAGTGCAAAGTGTATGTACATAGTGGGAAGATATAATAAACAGAACAGAATATAAAAATACGCATTAAGAAAGAATTCTAATGAGGAGATGTGGTGATCTCCGAAATAGTACTATACCTTCTATCGCTTTGGCCTTTAGCTCAATTAGCAAAATAAAGAACAGAATTAAGTTGGCGTGAATACCAGGACAATTGAGAATAATAGGCAATAAGTTGACAATGCAAAGCTACTAAACAAGCTTAAAGTATGCCACTTGTTGGAGAGACTCCTTGCTTGATCACTGTCATGATGAGTTTCCATAAATCCTATTGCAGTGCATTAAGAAACAGATTGTGGGAATTGTCCAAAGACCCACAACGTCAGATGCGATCGACAAAACTGTTATAAATATTAAACTTTCAAGCGAAAAATGTATAACACTAGCCAGAATTGGAGTAGGTATATCAAAATTTACATCTGAGCAGGCAATATTATAGCAACTTAACCACAACTCTAGCAACTACAGCGATGAACGCACCAAAAAACTACTAAGCGACGCCCTCAAAAAACACAACCTGCTGCACGAATTCGTATAAAATCGGTTGCGAGGCAAAATGGCCCAGTAGCCGAGCTACCAAAATTAAAAAAAAAAACAGCTATGAACGAGTAGACAAAAATATTTTTCATTTATTTTTATATATCATTTGGCTTTGCTCAATGGCAATCTTGCATTGAAATAATTAGATATGTTATAGAAATGCCCTATCTATGACTTTTGCCCTAAAAAAAATTATACTATATAGATACATTTATCAAAGAAAATGGTGTGAAAATTGTTAAAGTAAAACGTTACAAAATATTAAAAAGTGGAATTTCAAATGAAAAATTGAACTTCAACTTTAATCTTGTAAACAAACTAATCTAGAAATTATTCCGACTCAAAAAGTACTAAAAATGTAGAGTTCCTGGTTTATATGATATCAAAAAATACGCCGTTTCGTGCAAAAAAAAAAAAATTATAAAAAATCATTACTTCAAAAAAACAAAATTTCGGATACTTGGCAGTTGGCATGATTGAATTTTCAACTGTCTATTTTCTTTGGAAAATTTTTGAAAAAAATAAAAATAACGCATTTTGAAAAAATAAATTAGAAATTTTTTTTTAATATTTTATTACAATTTTTTTTTTTAATTTAATTTTTTTTAATTTTATTGTAATTTCTGACGTTTATATTTAAAAGAATAGATAATTACAAACATTTGAAAAAAAAATTACTTAAATCGGTTGATATTTGTCGAAGTTTTGCATGTTTAAAAAATAAAATTCGTGAAACGAACGAGAAAACTTGATTTTTACGAAAAAATGAAAGTGCAAAAAAATTCATAAAAAAGATATGTTTGGGCAAAAAAAAAATACGTGTCTCCTTAAATTGACCTAAAAACAACATTAAAATTTCGTTAAAATCTAAAATCATGACCCGAAACGACCGGGCGTTTTGAAATGGAAACTGCCATAGGGAGTGGATTTCTTTGTTTTCGGCAGCTAATTCTTGATTCAATGTTTCGAAAGAACTTCTTAGCGCTTTTAGCGGCCGCTTCCTTATACAATGTTTCAGGAGTCAAAGGAATGTAAAAACGCAGCTTTTCATGTGAGGTTTGTAGCAAGCTTTATTTATTTTTCAAAGTACCTTTCCCAGATATTGGCTAGCGACTTAAAATAAAACCCCGCCAAATTTACAGCTTATCGATTAATGAGAGATATTTTAAGATGTTCACAAATATATACTCCTCAATATTAACAGTTAGAGTGTCTATAAATACATAAAATTTCCGCTTTCGACAAAAAGCACCTCAAAAACAAGCGACTCTTGAGGCTGCCTTAGTTATTGTGGTTACTTATGCAAATTGAAAGTCTTAATTTTTCACATTCTTCGAATGAAATTAAAGTGCTTTCCTTCAACTTATGCCAGCCACAACTAATACACACATACGCACTCATACATTTCCCCCATAAGATTGTTCCACGTGTTCCACGCGTTCCATAAATCTCGTACATGTGCAATTTACGAGCTTGTTCTTAGAACGAGAGCGGCGAAAATAGCGGCAATTGCGACGGCTGGAGAAATTATTGTCTTGAAATTAAAAGTAAAAAAGTACTAAGTAAAAGTGAAAAGGAATAAACAAGCGTGTGAATGAAAACACAATAAAAATAATATTCATGTGTGTGTGTGTGTGTGTATGTGTGCTGAGTGAAAGCAGATGAAGGCTACAGGGCGTATGTGGAATATCAAAGCGCGAGGTTGATTATACGTAGATACATGCAAAGCATACTTTAAGGCGCAATGGGAAGGAACTTACTTATAATACTTGCAATACTACCGCAACATGTGTAGCTTCGAAGAACGCACACACCCACACCTACACCCATACACACACACACACACACACTCACACACACGCCCATGTGCGACTCATAAAAATTCAAATTAACTCACGACTCGCGTGCACAGCTGTTTCCGTCTCAGATTGAAATTTTCTTAAGCGCTCTTAAATATTTTAATTTCACTAAGATTTTTATTTTAATTTTGTTTTTCTTCAAATACGACACACACACACATGTCATTACTTCACAATGTGCAAAGCATTCGTCTGGGTGTTGCTCATTTTTCTCATTTACGTCGATATGAAAAAATAAGCTTCAAAACACTTTAGCCACTTCCACATATCCTTCCACTGGCGTTTGGCTTAAGTGGTTCGAGGCGTTGCTATTGGCGTGGCATGGGCGCTTGATGCGTTCAAATTAAAATATTTTATTTTTGCACATTTGAAAGCAGCGACTTTGGAAAACCAAATGATTTGCTACTCAACCCGAACAGCTGGTGCGAGAAGGAGTGTCTAAAGGCGCTAAGGCAATGCAATTTTTGTTGGAAAGTATTTTTCAAAATGGATTTTAGCATTTGTAAAATGTTCCTAGTTCCTTTCATCACTCTTCATCTCTCTCTCTATCTCTCACACTCTTTCCTTTTTTCGCTCTCGTTCCCTCTGTCTCTGCCTCTGCCACTTCAACTTTTTTCCATTCTACAAACATATTTCTGTTTGTTTATCAGCCTGATTTACTTTGCAAGGCAAAGACAAACACAAATTACTATTCATCAAGTGGAATACTAGAAAGGCGCATACTTCACACACACACACACACACACATATATGTATAAACACTTTTGCATTCGATTTGCATTTTTCGCTGTGTAAGCAACTAACTGTTTTACAATCCATGCAAACAAGCTTCAGTATCTCTGTATTGGCAAAAACTTGCAATGTATTCCATAAGTTAACGAAGTCAAAGTCAACTTTTAGTTTCAGCAAATATTGAAAAGTGCATACGAGTGCAGTTTTGGAAACACATTTTCGCGGAATCGAAAACCTTGAGTGTAAAGTGGAGAACAGTTTGGGCATTAGATCAGCTCAAATAGAGAAATTTTCTTTTTATAAAATTCAGTAGATTTTAGCAGTTGTTTTTGCGATTTTATGTTACATTTTATGAAATCGAACAAAGCTGCATATAGTAATAGTATCTTCCTCATTCGGTTCTCTTGGAATCAGTATATTTCAAAAACTATTACGGGAATATTTCAACACAGGTTCGAACCATTTTTTTTGTGGTTCCAGATCAACGACACAAAAAAGTATTCTTCATTCAAATTATTGTATTTTTTCCTTAACTCTATGACAGTTTATTCGTTTAGACTGAGACCAAAAAATTTTGTTAAATGACTCTCTCTTTTGCAAAGTGACGCCAGTTATTTATAGCTAATTCCGGCAGGTTCTGCTACATACATTTGTCCTCTCCACTTTCTTTGTGAGCACTTTTGCTCACTCTGCCATTCCAGGTTCAAATACAAGAGTGCAAGCAAATAAAATGGGTGACCCCTGCTGTAAATGTGGTTTTTCTTTTGTAAATTTCTCACAGCCGATCACCACAAAATAGATGAAACGTCAAATCATCTAAAAATGCGTTAGTCGAATAAATAGATATTTATTTGTGTGTATTAAAGTTTATCGTTTATTTTAGCAATTTTATTTTTACAATTATTAGTAATAAAATCGCTACTACGAATACAACTGATCCCGAATACCCCTAATATATTTACAAACGACATGCCCATTTCATCGCAATTATTGTTTTTTATTCGATTGACATTATCTTTACATAGTTCATATAGTTCGGAACTTCATGTCTTTCGCTACCACACAAAGGTTTTGTAATGCCCAGTCATGTGAGTCCCGATTCCCCAAAAAGTAAATACTTTGTTTCAAGATGGGATAAAAGAGTTACTTTTTTCTAATATGTTGATGTTGAATGCATCGGCTTCGAACAGGCAGTATAAAGTGTTGTAACAGAGTCTCACAAGAGATTAACTGAATGTTTCTATTGTTATATGGTGGAAATGAAACCAAGTAATTTCTTTATAAAATACTCAAGTGGAATCAAAAATAACAGGTGTTTTTTAAATAACCTTCTAGACAACAATACCTGCATCATTCTGCATTCTTTCTGTTTACTGAAACTACAGATTGAAAAGCCTACTAAGCCATAAAACCCGCTTTAAATGACAATTAAATAACATATTTTTTGGCAGTATTTTTAATTAAATTATTATTCTACGTCACAATACTTCAGCGAAATACTTGTATAAAGCTCAGGACAATCTAACTTCAAGCCATGCTTAACGTTCTTCAACACTATCCTAAAATTTCTAAGTATTCAAAATTTCTTCAACTCGTAGAGCATTTTCATCGCTACGATACTTCCTCGGGAAATTTAAGTTAAAACTTCTGAGCTTACGAAAGTAAAAACCTGTTAGTTTTAGTCTCCGTATAACGAAGACCAAACGTGATGCAACAATTTATCTACATACATACATATTTTTGCAAAGCGAGCACCTTTAGAGCATTTTTCCTGATAATATGATTAAGGTCTTACATATCCACATTAATGAGGTCTACTGTTAAATAGTAAACAAAAAAATATCAGAGTACACCAACCAAGCTGAGTTCATCCTTTCTCAATCACACAAGGCTACAAAAGCCTTGTATATATATATTTCTCTACACGCCCCGAGGCTTTAATTTTTCATATGTAACATTTTTGGATATAAATTAAGAAAATTCGAAAAATTGTCATTATCGAATTATTTTAAAGCCTATTAAATCTAACCTCAAAAACGCCTTTAAACTCCAATAAAAAGGGTTAATGATAAGAAATGTGTATTTATATGATATATGTACATACATATGTACATATGTCAAGGCACATCAAATAGGTAGCCGCAGCAAACTTTTTTTTTTAACTTTTTTCATATTTTATTTTAATTTGAATTTTCAAATTTTGAATTTATTTATTTGTTTATTTATTTATTTATTTATTTATTTATTTATTTCTGAAGTCTATGAACAAAATATTCTTACAGACTACACATATTAGAAATATTATAAGTTACATAAAAAGGTTTTAAGTCGATTACAAAATATAGGCTTCGGCAGAGAGAGATCAATGTCTAAAGAGCTGGGAATTAGATTGATTTCTTGCAACGTCCTATTTAAAGGGGCATTTTTATTATATAGAGTTTTACTCATAGCAACTCTAAATAGGTCAGCATGGCGCAAAGTTCTGCTAGGAACATTGAAATATACTCTGCTTAGTAGAAAAGGGCAATCAACATTACCAGCAATAACATCAAATATAAAAGAAATAGACAAAAAAAAATACGACGATTATGCAACGACATTAAATTAATTATTGGACAACGTGAAAAATAAGAAGGAATAGGCTCAGAGAAGTTCAGTGAACGCAATACATAACGAATAAACACCCGCTGAACTGATTCGAGCCTATTAATGTGTGTTTGGTAATAAGGTCTCCCTCCAAATATAGGCGGCATACTCTAATCTTGAACGAACAATAGCCGAGAACAACATCTTATGGGTGTAAGGATTAGTAAACGCAGAGCTATTGCGACGCACAAAAGCAAGCATTGAAAATGAGTTCGCTACCACATAATTAATATGCTTGACAAACGTTAACTTCGAAACAAAAAAAAAAAACACCAAGGTCTTTGACCTCATTGATAGAGACCAAGCGAGTATCTGAAATACAGTAGGTCGTCGAAAGTGGTGCACGTTGTTTTGAAAAGGTTATTTGATGACATTTACTTATGTTCAGCGACATACGATTCCGAATACACCAAAGAAAAAGTCTGTCTATATCGGCTTGAAGTAATAGCGAATCATTGATAGATCTGATAACGGAATAGATTTTCAGATCATCAGCATACAAAATATATTTATTTCGTTGTAATAAGAATGCTTTCAGTACAATTCAAGGTAGTTGATAAAATATTTTTGAAATTTTAGCTTTTAAAAGCAAAAACAAAATATACAGAGCTCAAATTTTGGCGTAGAATACGTCTTACCTTACGGTATGGGCACCAATGTCAGGTTTTTATTGTTGTAATCTCTATTTCTTTAATTATAAGGAAATGGCTCGGTTAATGTTTTTTTTTTTTTTGTAGTCAAATGAAGATGTTAGCTTTCGTTTGACATACATACATACATTTCATGTTGGTTGATATCTTCCTAATATTTAAATTTCTCAAATGAAAATTGTATAAACACATGCACACAAATATGTGTGTGGTGTTTGGTTGAGTGTTTGCTGTTGGGCGATTTAAATGTACTCGTGCAGCCCTTTCTTTGTATTGCATAATTTTAGGCGGGCAAGTTAAAGTAGAGTAAAGGCAGAGAAAGCGCTGCCAACTACTGCTTATTGGTGGTGATTTTAAAAAAGAAATCACTTCAAATACTAGATTGGCGAAATTTATGAGCGATACGTTTAATTTGGATTATATTCGAAATGATGCTCCCACAACTATTGATAAGACAACCATTGACTTAGTTTTTGCGAGAAATTTAAATGTTAATTTAAAAACATATTTATCCTATTTTTCCCATCATAAGCCTATATTCTCAAAAGTAACTTTCAAATAATCAAATAGATTTGGGTCTGTTATTTATCATTTATCTTTACTATTGATAACTACCATTGACTTCGTTTTTGCGAGAAATTTAATTGATAATTTAAAAACATTGTTATCCTATTTTCCTATCATAAGCTTATGTATATCATCAAAAGTAACTATCAAATAAAGAAATTCATTTGCTTGCATTATTTATCATTATAAATTATCATTATACATATGGTTTCTGTCTTATCGGATGGCGTATTCTACGTTAAACTTAATGGCCGTGTCTCTGACACAGCCTCCTTCTTTTTTTTTCAATTTTTCTACTCCTGCCACCTATTGAATGTGCCTTGATATACTTATGTATGTACATACATATATCTACATATATATATGAAAATCAATTGCTTTTCGTTTGTCTCGCTATAACTCGAGAATGGCTGGGCCGATTTAAACGGTTTAAACGGTGAGAAAATATGGAAAAATAGCGAGGAAGAGAGCAAAAACAACAATTTCATATTCCCATATAAACAGTTCTACATTGATTACGATAGAAGCTAAGTATTAATTGATGGCAAATAAAGTTTTGTCATGTTTAGGCATGACAGCACCAAATAGTCCCATGCGCGATGCATTTAACACAAAGAGAACAACAGTACGATACTGAAGTATTGACTGAAACAGTTTGTTGAGATTTTCCGCAATTGAATGCACAGCCACAGATTGCATATAATACTTTGATAGAAGCTGTAAACCATTGATCTGCTGGAATTTACTTCCTTGATGCTCCCGGGGGACTGGAAAAACGTATCTAATTTCATTGTTATTGGCAAAGTTCAGATCGCAAAATGAAGTAGCTCTAGCGTTGGCTTCATCTGGAATAGCTGCAACATTATTAGATGGTAGACGAACTGCACATTCTACCACTACGCATACAAATTAACGAAGATTCTTTAAATATGCAAATTGATCTTTTTGGGATGAACGTACGATGGCCCACAAGAGGTCACTGGAGGCACTGGACAGAACGTTAAACGATCTTTGTGGAGCCATTATTATGTTATCAGGTGATTTTCGTCAGACTCTTCCAGTTATTCCTCGATCCACAGTTGCTGACGAACTAAACGCAGGCCTAAAATCATCTTATTTGTGGCGGCACGTTAAGGCACTCCAATTAACAACTAACATGCGAGTGTTTTTTTTAACAATATCAAACTGCACTACAATAACAACAGCACTTTAATAACCATATTTAATTGGCTTAGTGAAAGAGCAATGTTGGCGATCAAAATTAATGCGAATATTCAAAATTTTCTTTCTTACAAACCAGTTGACACAGTTACAAACCAAGATGACGTAGTACAATATCCCAGTTTTTAAATCTACTGGAATTGCCTGGATTACGACCACACAATTTAAAATTAAAACAAGGATCAGTTGTGATCATGCTGCGTAACATTAATCAATCTCGACTGTGCAATGGAACGAGACTGGCAGTGAAAAAGCTAATAAATAACGTCATCGTTGATCATCTTGGCATCAAGGGAAATTACACAGAAGAGGATGTCTTGATCCCGCGCATACCGATGATTCCAACGGATTTACCATTCGATTTTTAGCGGCTACAATTTCCCGTGCGTCTGGCATTTGCAAAAACCATAAAGAAATTGCAAGGTCAGTTGTTGCAAGTTTTCGGAATCTAGTTGAAGGTTCTCTGTACGTCACGTGTTCGCGCGTCGTAAAATCGTCATCTAAATCTATTTACGCATTTCATTTCAATTGTTAGCTAGTTTTGTTTAATAATCGAACGAAATTAAAACAGTGTGAGATAAGTATGCTGAACGTGTGTGAGTGTGCGTGTGGGTTAATGTAAACTATACATACATATATGTTGTGACTGAAACATATCCCTCCGAAATAAAATGCAACAAATCAAATAATTTTATTGTAGATCAACTTTACTTTGTAAGTTCCGAGAATTCTGAAAAAATTTTGATCGGTTGGCGACATATCGATCAATATGACGGCGAAAGTAAACCAGACGTAAGGGACAGTTGTAATGTTGAGAGTATAGGTGATACGAAGTTTACCGGGTCATCTAGTATATTGTAATAGACAAGCGAACTTTAATAATTCTTCACTAAATAAATTTAAAAAAATCTAAATTTAAAAATAAAATAAAATTCGTATTGTCATATACATTTTCACTGAGGTCTGATTTATATTAGAAAGTAAGTAATAAAAAGATGAAATCAAGCATTATCAATACATACATATGTTTTATGGGCTACAATCAAATAATTGCTTATATTTATAAAAATGTATTTATAGCAACTAAGAGTTATATACTATTGATGCCAAGACAGCAAATTATCAATTTAGGTATATTTCAATTTAACGCACATGAGAAAATTTTTGACCTTTTATGGTGACAGAAAACGATTTAAATATAGATAGTATAAAATTATCATAAACGTATTCCAATATTCGAAATAATATTAATTAAATTTTTTCCTAAAAGGTTACATTACAAAGTTTTTAATTCATTGGTAAAAAAACGCCTGTTATTTCACTTTTAAGTCTTATATCTCTTAAAAAAGAATTGCAGTGATACTCTACACATATGTATGTATATTCAGTAATTTACTCCCTATTCCAATAGGTGTAATTTGCATGTGTAATAATTAAAATAAAAGAGCTGAAGACCTGCACATTAAAATTTATTTTTTTTCCTCTCGGACACCAGTTATATATTTGCATATTTTCTTTATGTTTTATTAAATTTAAAAAATATATTTAATGAATGGTATTTGTAGGCGAATCAATGATGTTTTCATTGAACAATTATTTAAAATAATTGGAGGATAAATAAATTGGTCAAATGTGTCAATATGTGTTTATAGCAAAAACACGTCAACAAGGTGTGAGTACATAAAAATAATAACGCTTTAAGCATGCAAATAATATTTTAGTTCGAGCACATATTCAACCTTGTCATTTTTTATTTTTTGAAAGCGTGAAAATATGACTAAAAATTAGGCATGCATTTAACATTATTATTTGAACTCAAAGCATAAGCGGCATATTTGGTGTGTTAAGAATAGGACCTTTACTTAACATTAACATCGCAGTCTATCTCTTTTCTACTGTGCATTATTTCGGGAAAATTTGACGGTCAGTCCCTACTTGCAAAAATCCATTTCTATGTTTCCAGCCGTAATTTGCGTCGGTGTGATGCTTTTAGGGTTGGGCTAAGCAGAACGGTTTAAGGCGCGAATGCGCCAATCAACAGGACCTTATCGGATTACAATTATTTTTCAAATATTTGAGATGTTGATTTTACTAATTCTAGTGCAACTAAATTAGAATTGAAAGATACCTTATGTCTAGTCAATAATATTTTACATTCTTTTCGAATTTATTTGTAATTTAACGATTTTTTTCAAATAATTTTTAAATAGAAAAATAAGTGTTAAAACTAATGTGTCATATTAAATTAACTATTCGCCTAATGTCTGTTATTACTACACTCGTTGTTAGATATAAATAAGTAAATAAAAAAATAAACGACGTACGCGTTCACATTGCGGCATCTACAGATACACGCTCCAAACCCTAGAACGGTCAACTAACACACATCGAAATTGTGTGCAGAGAACTATACTGCGCTCTTCTATGATTTGGTATTTGTCATAATATATATTTTGAACAATTAAGAATTGCCATTCTATCTGAAAATTTAGTTTCCTAAAAAACATTTTAAGCTTCGAGCAAAGTTGTCTTAGAAATTTATGCGAGATCTGATAAACTTTAACGGGGCTGTTCGACTCTTAAGAAGTACCTTGCGCAGTTATGCAAACACTTTCACCTTATGAATATTCAAAAATTCTCACTTATTAATTTTCTATGCATACTTCTTCCCAATTAGAATTTTTCTGCCACTTTTACGAAGTTTGTTTAGTTTAGAGCTCTATTGAAAAAGTTCGGGTCGAATTTCAAAATTTCCTCACGCAAAATAAATGCATACACGAGTCAACTTTTGAAACATATTTTCCAATAATTATCTTAAAACTGAAACGAAAATATTATATGTATGTGGTTATTAATAAATATTTGTCTCTAGAATGTAAATAATTTTCTAGGCACGCCATACTTTCCTCACGTGTTTCCCAATTCCCCTTTGTCAACAGTCAACCTGCCTCGTAGTGATAGATCTCAAGGCAAGGCAACAATAATTTTACTGAAGAATGTATAACTATATCATACAAGGTTCACTCCTTCCAATAACTTAATGGAAAATCTGTTAATTCCATTTTACTAATTAAATGCATAAACAAAATCACAGAAATGGCAAAAGAGAAAATCACAGAAATCTTTCACACTCAATGATTTGTTGGCTGCCAATGATGCTTCTGCTTCTACTCAAGCTGCTGCTGTTGGAATGCATTAATTGTTGTTATTTGTTATTGTTGTTATTACATAATGCGCACTCAATGCTGAAAACAAGAAATTCTCATTAACAATAAAACGCAATGACAAAAACAATTCAACATTTTAGCGCCTTAAGCAGACCCAGCCATGTCCTAAGGGTGGTGGAGTGCTGGAGGGTTGGAGATTGGCTGGCGGCAGGCGGCCGGCTGTGCGTATGAGTGCGTCCGCGCCACATTTTTAATTGCCAACAATTGTCAACCAGCAAAGGCGCCGAATAGTGGTTGTGCAGGCAATCAGCCAACGATGCCATTGTCCATCGAACTTTTTCTGCGTATGCATGAATGTACATATGTACATATGTATGTATTTCCAATTCTGGGTCGCCTTGGCATTAGCGCCGCAATGTTCTTTGTCTATTTATTGTTTTGTTTTTGTCGCTTCTTCATTTTTACGCTGACCATTCAGTCGTTGTCGCCTTGTCAAAATTTATAGCATACATTTCAGCGCTTAGCTTCTTACTCACTTCCTTTGCCTTAACTTCTTTGCTCCTTTCGTATTTGCCCCTTTCAACACTCACAAAAATATTTTTTTTTTCCGATGCTGCCTTTGGTAACAGTCTGTCTGTCAGACTGACTGCTGCGCCAATGTCGATGTTTGCCAGCCTGAAAGCGCAAATTAAAATGTTCAACACCAGCAGCGCCAAATGGCGGCCAGTCGCCAGCATCAAACTGCTCGTCGTTGCCTTTCTTCACGCCTCTCCTTTTTGGTGTGGAGTTATTTTCGTTCGCTGAATGCTTTTAATAATAATTATATTTTTGCATAATTGTTTTTGTTGTGCCAAGTAAGTATGTATGTGTGTGTGTTCGTATAGGTCGTAGTGTATGAAGGGTGGTGCATTATTGGGTCCAGGGTGCGAAATATGGCGCGTTGTTGTGCCCGACGCGTAATCATTTAAATCATTGTCGCGACCATAAAATTTTCGCCTTACAACAAGAAAAACAATGCGCCACAAAAGCAATCTAAATTATGTTCCATAATGAATTCCAGCGTTAATTACTTAAATTTCCAAGTGCCTCAATGAAGAAAATAAAAATCTATAGTCGCAATACTCTAAGAAATAATTGAAGACAAATGAAGTGACGGTGCTTAGCAAGAAGCAGACAGGCAGGTAGGAGAATCTTTGGCAGTCGGAAAATGTTACCGATATTTATATAAAGTCGGTTATTTATTACAATATACATATATGTATGTATGTACGCGTATGTAGGGTATAATAATTATTATACTTTTCAGAATCTCAGGAAACAAAACGGGTTTTATTTTCAAATTAATTATGTAAAATTATTGCGCCAAATTTATACAAATAGCATCAAGAATTCTTTTATAAATCATTATCCATTTGTCATAAGTCATTAGTCATTAGTCGTAAGTGCAATAGCAATAAGCTATAGATCATAAATCTTCAGTTTTTAGTCATAAGTCAATACTTATTAGATATTAGGCATTAGTCATAAGTCATTAAGCATTAATCATTAGTCATTACTCATTAGTCATTAGTCATTAGTCATTAGTTATTAGTCCCGAGTCAAAAGGCACGAGTCAGTAGGTATTTACGATTTTTAATGAATTATTACTCATTTGTCATACGTCTTTAATCAATAGAAATTAGTCATCAATTATAAATTTTTATTCATAAACCATACATTACGTGTACAAAAGTCATTAAAAATACGCCATTTATTATAGGTCAACATTGATTAGCTTTAGTTTATTAACCATTAGTCATTACTTACTTACTTAATTGGCGCAACAACCGCCTAAGCGATTTTGGCCGAGGTCAACAAAGCACGCCAGCTGTCCCTATCTTTTGCTAACTGGCGCCAATTGGAAATCCCAAGTATAGCCAAGTCTTTTTCCACTTGGTCTTTCCAACGCAGAGGAGGTCTTCCTTTTCCTCTGCTACCACCAGCGGGTACCGCGTCAAAAACCTTCAGGGCTGGAGCTATTTCATCCATTCGTACGACGTGGCCTAGCCAGCGGAGCCGCTGGTTCTTAATCCGCTGCACTATATCTACGTCATTGTACAGCTCGTACAGCTCATCGTTCCATCGTACACGGTATTCGCCGTCGCAAAGACGCAAAGGTCCATAAATCTTTCGAAGAATCTTTCTCTCGAACACTCCAAGAGCTCTCTCATCTGATGTTGTCATCGTTCATGCTTCTGCGCCATACAAGAGGACGGGCATGATGAGAGACTTATAGAGTATGGTTTTTGTCCGTCGAGAGAGGACTTTACTGTGCAATTGCCTACTCAGTCCGAAGTAGCACTTGTTGGCAAGAGAGATTCTGCGTTGGATTTCAAGGCTGACGCTGTTATTGGTGTTAATGCTGGTTCCTAAGTAAACGAAGTCCTCTACTTTTTCGAAGTTATAACTGTCAACAGTGATGTTTGATCCCAGTCGTGAATGTGCCGACTGTCTATTTGATGACAGGAGATACTTCGTCTTGCCCTCGTTCACCTCCAGACCCATTCGCTTCGCTTCTCTATCCAGTTTGGAGAAGGCAGAACTAACTGCGCGGTTGTTAAGACCGATGATGTCAATGTCATCGGCGTACGCCAGCAGTTGTACACTCTTATAAAAGATGGTGCCTGACCGATTTAGTTCTGCGGCTCGAATTATTTTCTCCAGCATCAGGTTAAAGAAATCGCACGACAAAGAGTCACCCTGTCTGAAACCTCGTTTGGTATCAAACGGCTCGGAGAGGTCCTTCCCGATTCTGACGGAGCTGGTGGTGTTGCTCAACGTCATTTTACATAGCCGTATAAGTTTTGCCGGGATACCAAATTCAGACATTGCGGCATATAGGAAACTTCTTGTCGTGCTGTCGAAGGCGGCTTTGAAGTCGACAAAAAGATGGTGTGTGTCGATTCTTCTTTCTCGGGTCTTTTCCAAGATCTGGCGTATTGTGAATATCTGGTCGGTGGTAGATTTACCAGGTCTAAAGCCGCACTGATAAGGTCCAATCAGTTCATTGACGGTGGGCTTAAGTCTTTCACACAATACACTCGACAGAACCTTATACGCGATGTTAAGAAGGCTAATCCCGCGATAATTGGCACAGACTGCAGGATCACCCTTTTTGTGGATTGGGCAGAGCACACTTAAGTTCCAATCAGTAGGCATGCGTTCTTCCGACCATATTCTAGAGATGAGCTCGTGCATACACTTAACCAGCTCCTCTCCGCCGTACTTAAATAACTCAGCTGGTAACCCATCGGCCCCGGGGGCTTTGTTGTTCTTCAGCCGTGCTATCGCTTTCCGAATTTCGTCACAGTCGGGTGATGGTACATCGCGTCCATCATCATTGATTGGGGATTCGGGTTCAACATCTCCAGGGTTGCAGTTGCTTCCATTAAGCAGTGTGGAGAAGTGCTCCCTCCATAATTTAAGTATGCTGTGGACATCAGTCACCAGGTCGCCGTTTTCATTCTTACAGGAATTCGCCCCGGTCTTAAAACCTTCTGTAAGCCGTCGAACCTTTTGAAAAAATTTTCGGGCGCTTTTCCTGTCGGCCAGCATCTCAAGCTCTTCGCACTCACGCATTTCGGCCTCTCTCTTTTTCTCACGAAAAATGCGTCTTGCTTCCTTCTTCAGCTCACGATAACGCTCCCGCACAGCTCGCGTTGCGCCCGATCGCAGTGTGGCCCTGTAGGCAGCGTCTTTACGTTCCGTAGCGGCGCGACATTCCTCGTCATACCAGTTGTTCTTTCGGGCTCGCTGAAATCCGATGGATTCTTCAGCGGCGGTATGTAGACAGCGAGAAATATGGTTCCACTGCTCGGAAATATCGTTCTGTTGATTATTGCTCTCAGAGAGCAGGAGTGCAAGTCGAGTGGCGAAGTGGGTAGCTGTCTGTTGCGATTGCAGCTTTCCGACGTCGAGCTTTCCTTGTGTCCATTTGCGCGCGCTTTTTGCTGCACAGAGGCGCGTGCGGATCTTAGCTGCCACAAGAAAATGATCCGAGTCGATGTTGGCTCCTCGGTTCGTGCGCACATTTAGGACACTGGAAGCATGCCTTCCGTCTATCACAACGTGGTCGATTTGGTTTCGTGTCTTACCATCTGGAGACAGCCACGTAGCCTGATGAATCTTCTTATGCTGAAACCTGGTACTACAGACTACCATGTTTCGGGCCCCGGCGAAGTCGATCAGTCTCAATCCGTTATCGGACGTTTCGTCGTGGAGACTGAATTTTCCGACTGTGGAACCAAAGATGCCCTCCTTGCCCACCTTGGCATTGAAGTCGCCAAGCACGATTTTTATATCGTGGTGGGGGCACCGCTCATACGTGCGGCCAAGGAGATCGTAGAAGCGATCTTTAGTCCCATCGTCCTTCTCTTCCGTCGGGGCGTGGGCGCAAATTAGGGAGATGTTGAAGAATCTCGCCTTGATGCGGATTGTGGCGAGACGCTCGTCCACCGGAGTGAACGACAGTACTTTACGGCGCAGTCTCTCTCCCACCACAAATCCGACACCAAATTTGCGCTCCTTTACATGGCAGCTGTAGTAGATGTCGCAAGGGCCTATCACTTGTTTCCCTTGCCCCGTCCATCGCATCTCTTGGATGGCGGTGATGTCAGCCTTTGCTCTGCTGAGGACATCAACCAGCCGGGCAGAGGCACCTTCCCAATTAAGGGTTCGGACATTCCAAGTGCATGCCCTCAAATCATTGTCCTTTAAACGTTTGCTGTGGTCGTCATCAAAAAAGGGGGGTCTCATCCGAGGCTTTGTTTTCTTTTTCATTGGATGTTGGTTTTTACGTGGCGGGTTCCAAGCCCTGCGCACAACCCATTAGTCATTACTCACGAGATATACGTCACTGGTAAAAAGATGTTCGTCATATTTCATCAATCATCAATCTGGCATTAATTAAAATTCGGGATGTCGTAAGCCTTAAGCCTCTTATCATAAGTTATTTGTCATTAAACTTAAGTCACTAGTCATAAGACATTATCATTCTTCATAAGCCTGGTCAACACTGTTTTTGTCACACGAACTTTGTGATGATTTTTGTTTTTGTTGGTGTACCCTTATTAACAATATATAAAAATTTTGTTTGCATCACGTCCAGTTTTTTTGTGACGGCCACATATTCATTTCAGACCTCATATATATTCGTGTCTGTTTTTGAATAACATCATTTAGACGACTGAATGATCAGGAAAAACTAGCCTGGAAATATTTTGTGAACGTTGTCCAAAATTTTCTAGAAAACCATAAATCGGAAAATTACATAGACTTAATAAATGAACTTATAATGTCATATAAAGCTTTGGGGTGTAATATGTCCTTAAAAGTACATATGCTGGACTCTCATCTGGATTTCTTTCCGGCTAATTTGGGTGCTGTGAGTGACGAACAAGGCAAGAGGTTCCATCAGGACATTTCATTAATGGAGAAACGCTATGAAGGGAAATGGAATCCAGGAATGCTAGCTGCTTATTGTTGGAGACGAAAATCATAAATATTTTTTCTATATTAAGCAGTAATTTATCTAAATGTAGTTTATGTTTGTACTTTTTACGGAAATATATGTTTTGATATGACAAAGAAACCTGACGTATCAATTTTTTTCCATTCACATATTGTGGTTGGGAGTACATTTAAACTTTGATATAAGTTTTCATGTGACAAAAAAAGTTACAATTTTGTTGACCAGTGTTATTATTTATTAGTATCAATTTTGTTTACGTATTTGGTCTCCAGTATTTACCATTTAATGTTTAATCTAACATCATAAGCCTATAAACAAAAACCTTAATTCACATTTAGTGACTGCACGATTTTGTATACACCAGCGACCTGTAATATTAATTATTTCATCGTGGAGTGTAAAGTCATTCTAATTTTCGTCATAGAATTCTTTTCATAATAATAATGACTGGGAAAAAATTTTTTAAGTCTTGAAGGAGTCCGGCCCCTACGTCGGGACTATTTCGGAATTAGATCGGGACTAGTTCGAATTTTTTTGGCATCATTTCGGACTTAAACATATTTTCTTACTCATATGAGAAGACTTTTATGAGTAGACTTCTATAATATAAATCTTAAATTAAAAGTCTTTGAAAACTTAAAATATTTATCTCGCTGATAATTTGTATGAAAATGATTTGTTAATATATTTAAGTCCTTGAATAATAGTTAAAGTTTAGTAGAGAAATTTATATTTTACCATAATAATTTTTGATTGCCTTTTACTATTTCCCCTTATTATACTCGTAATTATGTCTCTGAAATATACAGTCAAACGCATATGTTAACATACACGTTGATTTTCTGATTATGAGATATCTAAATAATATGTTAGATTTAGCTATTTAAGAATTGTGTTAAAAAAGAAAATAGTTTTCGGCCCAAAAATAACGAAAATATTTTACACCCGACTCTGTGTTTTTGATATACATATTATGAAACATTTACAAATATTCAATATTGAGTTGTATATCAAATTTTATGTATTCTAAACAAAAATATAAAGCTTTCTACTTTACTTAGTTATAAATATGAAAACTATTATTGATTAATTACTATCTATATCCAGTAAATGTTTGATTGTTTCTCAAGAACACAGAATCGGAGAGTTAGTCAAGTAGTTACGCATTAACATATTTATGTATGCGCATATACTATTATGCATATGAAAACATACTTAAGTGTGTAGGTATGTACATTTATTCCATAAATACTATGTATGTAAACGCATATGTTTAGTACAACAACTACCATAGTATATATGTAGATCAACCTACAAACTATTTATGATCCTACAATTTACTATTTTCTAAACATATTTTCAAACATAAATTTGTATACGAGTATGTACATATATGGTGGCCGCTGTGGTCGAGTTGGTAGCGGTGCGTGCTATAACTTGACATGTCGGTGAGTTCGAGGTTCGAATCTCAGCCAGGGCAAGCAAAATATTAATCATAGAAATCGTTTTTTCTAATAGCGGTCACCCCTCGGCAGGCAATGGCAATCCTCCGAGGGTATTTCTGCCATGAAAAAGCTTCTCATTAAATACATCTGCCGTTCGGAGTCGGCACAAAACTGTAGGTCCCTCCATTTGTGGTATAATATAAAGACGCACACCACAAATGGTAGGAGAAGCTCGGCCAAACACTGAGCTATATAGTGTACGCGCCAAAATTATATATATATATATGTACATATATGTATGAAGAAATCTCCGAATAAATCTAAAGTTGCACGCATACATATATATATACTAGGGTGATTGACTCGGTTTTTTCAAACCGGTTTCCTCCGGTTTTTTCATATATTATTGTACGGGTTTTTGTAAATTTTGATCTTTCGAATATCGAATAAATCGGTTTTTTTTTTAACTCCAAAACCGGTGTTTTACCTAGTTGTAAAGATATAGCCTTTATAAAATAATATAAATACGGCAGCACATCAACTAAGTTCACATTCATTCTTTTTCATTGAAACGGCAACCACAAAGTGCTTAGCAATTTGATATGTAAGACCATTATACTTATATCGAGCCTTAACAGCCAAAATAGCGTAAGCGACACATGCTAAACTTAAGCGGAGAAGGTTGGTCCTCTTAAATTTCTCAGCAGTATCAAGTATATAGTCGTGTTTTTTTATAGGAAAACCAAAGTAAAGCTTATATACAAAGCTACATTCAAATGATCAGCTTAATTGCAAAGAAAATTAATTAAAAAGTACGTTCTAATTACAAAAGTATGTAGAGAGCAATGTCTTGCATTCCGATACTCACCAAATCGAAATGCAGAACAGGCCTGTTTATGTCGCTTACGTGGTTTTGGCGGTTATGGCGCAACAAAGGTATTTTAAAAGATTTTCTATATTTAGACAAATGTCATAAGAGGAAGGGAAAACGTTGAAAAAGTTTATAAAGCCTTAGTGACAATAAGTCCTACTAGCTGTCTCAATGTACCAGTAGGATTTATTGTCAGTACGGCGTTATACAATTTTTCAAAGTTTTCTTTCCTTTTATGGGCATTTTCAGATTGACTCCAAAACATTTATGCCGGAAGTTAAAGAGTATTGCCTTTCCTCGTTTTTACGTTTTTATTTTTTGTGTTTGTCTTAATTTTTTGTGACCTGCTTATCACTTGGTCACAGTTTAGATACTTTATTTCTGGAGACTAGAGGCTTTATTTTGAGACCAATTAATTAGAGACTGAGACTGCTTACTGCATTCGGACACTTTATTTTCAAAAAAAAATGTTCATAATCGCAATTAGTTTCATGTATGTATGCAAATTGATGTTGCTATTTTCTTACTTGAAACAAGAACCGGCTTAACCGATTTTTTCTTGATTTAAAAATTAGAAACCGATTTTTTTTTTTCAAATTGCCATTTTTCAAATAATTCGAAAACCGATTTTACAAAAAAGTCGAATAACCGAGCACCCTAATATGTATATACGCTTGCACATACATAAGCATCATAAACCACGTTGCATTTTGGCTGCTTTTTTTTTTGGTGCTTCTCATTTCGGAGTATTGCGAATGGCAATAAATTAATTCCAACCATTGCATAGGACATCCTACCGAAGTTTATAGCATTGCTGCCACTGCTGCTACAGCACAGATCCCAACATACCTATGTATGTATGTATGTAGGTGCATATGTACTCGTATATATACGTACACAAATTCTGAAATCGTTTCGCTTCGCTGACGGCAGCTGTGCGCTGAACTGAGTTGAATTGAGTTGCGCTTGGTTGCTGCTACTCTTGCACATTGCAGTCGTCATTTGTTATTGCTGCAATCCGAATTGTACTCGAATGTTGTTGCTATATAAATTGTTGCTGTCCTTACAAAATGGTTGCCATTACTGCAATAGTTGTTGCTTTTAGGTGCATTTTTTGTTGCTTTATACAAAAGTTTACATTATTACACTGTTGGTGTTGTTGTTGTTATTGTGAGGCACTCACGCTCATATTCGTTTTGTTAGTGTATGCGCAAATAGTAAAACTCCAATTGCGTGGCAAAAGCAAAAGAACACAAGCAGCAAGGGCTGACCGGTAGTGGAGTTGCCGTTCGAGAAGCAAACGAGAATAAAATGCAAACGTTAAAAATTTAAAGGAAGTAGCAAAAGTAGGGGTTCATGCAGAGTAATTTTTTTTTCAAGTGCGATGGAAATTGAGTATTAGGATAAGAATAAAGAATAAGAATGCAGGTGTAGGAAAAAGGATAAAAATATATGTATGTAATAAAGTATAAGGAAAAGAATAGAGTTAGGTACTATAAAGATAGAATGAGGGTAGAGAAAGAGCAAGAGAAAGAGGGACATAAAATATAGATAAAGTGGCTAAGATATAGATAAAGTTATAATAAGGATTTCACATAAAGTTACCTACCTCATTAATCTTACTTCAGAGGAACTGAGCTCACCCAACTTAAACTCGCTATATGTAAACCCACTTTACCTTAAGTGCTTAGCCTTAACTCACTACACCTAAACTCATCACATCTTAACTCACCATAACTAAAATCATGACATTTAAATTCACCACACCTGACTTTAATATAACTAAACTCGCAATACTTAAATCCACGCTTTTATTCAACACACACAATCTCGCCACATCCTTCATTCACCTCACCTCAAACTACAATACACTCCACCCTTCTCCCCTCACCACGATCACTTCTCTTTATCTCATTTCACCTCACGTCATCTGATCTCTCCTCACATCATCCCACCTCACGTCATCTTACCTCACCTGAATTCACTATATCCCACTTTCCTTCAGCATATAAATGTATTTCTTAAACTGAGGTGTAATCAATTTGAAATTACGGAACCCACCCCTGGGTTATGTTATCTTAATTAATCGTAAACTATGTTTAGAACTTGATGGCAGGATTATATAACGATTAAGGAATAAGTGGCCGCTGTGGTCGAGTTAGTAGCGGTGCGTGCTATAACTTGATATGCCGGTGAGTTCGAGGTTCGAATCTCAGTCAGGGCAAGCAAAATCTTAATAATAGAAAAAGTTGTTCTATGTAATAGCGGTCACCCCTCGACAAACAATGGCAAACCTCCGAGGGTATTTTTGCCATGAAAAAGCTTCTTATTGAATACATCTGCCGTTCGGAGTCGGCACAAAATTGTAGGTCCCTCCAATTGTAATAAAATATAAAGACGCACACCACAAATGGTAGGAGAAGCTCGGCCAAACACTGAGCTATAAAGTGTAAGCGGCAAAATTATATAAGGAATGATTCACAGTCTTTTTTTATTTCAATTACGAATCGTTGAACATATTTCATTATGGTTACGTGGACTACTGTTCAGCAACCAGTTTGACGACAGAAATTGTATTTAAAAAATTATTCTTATTTGAAATATTTACCAAGAACTTTGCTGGCAACGCAAAAATCTAAAGTTCTCTTATTCACCCCCCTTAGGGCGCCACCACTGCCGCTGTCCACTCGAAACATGGCTGTAGCTGCACTTAAGTTCAAGCACTTCACAATCCCTAACCTAAACTCGACGAACCTCCCGAAAGGAGCGTTGTGTGCGCAATAAAATTTCGACTTCAAACGCTATAACAATACTTACGAGTACAAACGCTCGTAAAAGGAAGCAAAAGAAAAAAAAAAAACAAATACGAAAGCAATGGAATAACGCGAACAACAATGATGCTAGCCGGCATTCACCAGCCAACAAATACTACATACCAACCACCGGTTAGATGTGCATCCTGTCAGTTGGAAAAGTAGGAGCTGGCGTCAGCCCAAAACAGCCGCCATTGAAGTGAAGCAATGCATTCGTTTAGGCAGACGCGTCAGGAGGCAGCGATCGGGTGCGACGCAGCTCACAGACAAGTCCACCAACACACCGGGAAGACGCAAGAAAGGCGGGTCCATTTCCACGGCAACCATAAAATACAATGGAATTGTGGTGTGGCATTTGGCCCGCCGCAGAACCAAGCAAGAGTGGAGAATAGCAGGCAAACGAGAGTTGACAGTGTAAGTGCAACAAAAAACTTGCAAGTTTGGACTTTTTCTTTGCCTTGCTTGTTCTCGTCTCTGCATATTTTTTTTTCTTTCTTTCTTTGTTTTTTTTTTGTGTTTTTTTTTAATATTTTTGTTCGTTTGGCCGCGCTGCAAGGACGTAGCCATCCTTTTCTATAGCTTTCGTTCTACCATTTTTTCAACGTCTGCGTTTGGTTTTGTATTGCACTTTTATTTTTTATTTATAGTTTTTATTTTAGTTTTGTGAATATAAAAGCAAAAGCATGTTAGAAGGAGAGATGGTGTGGGTCATGCTAGGAGCTGCTGCACAATGTAGCCAGCGAAGTGGTTTAGGTTGTGCTCGGTGGTAGATGGCATTGGAAATGTGTGGGGTTTTGAGCTTAAATATATATCTCGTATATTGCGTACTTGAATTTAATAAAATTACATACTAGTATATATTCGCAAAAGAGTAATGTGCAGCAATTACAACGTAAAACGGAAAAAAAATGCAGCAGCAGCAGCAAAAATTAGTAGACAAGTCACTGCTTTCAAGCTTGCTATGAACAATTTTTATAGTAATAACTTTATGAGTCTCTCAATATAGTACACTTCCTACTGTATGTTGTCGAAGCATTGACGATGAAAATATTAGACGCGAGAGTTCTTGGAATGTTCGAGTTAAAGATTATTCGTTATATTTATGGCAGACGATGGGACGAAGAGTTGTACGAGCTTGGGGGAGCTTGGGGGAGCTTAGCACCTAAAGAGTTACCTACGTTCCACAAAGCCTCACTCATATGAAACCTGTAACAGATTGCTTCATCTTTGCGTGTGGAATAATATTTCCAGTGTTCCAGATGACTACCTTGTCTGACTTGGCCGATAGCTAACGCATTTCATCCCGATGTTTATATTGCTAGGATATTATCGCGATCTCAAACTCCGATTAGAACATGTTCTGACCTAATAGATCCTGGGCTTCTTCGCAAGGATTGAGTTTAAATTGCCGAACTCTCATTTGATTGATAAGTTGTCTTTTTTCTGCTAGAGCTTGCACTTAAAACTATCCGCTGGATGCACATTTAGCAGCAATCTTTCAACTACTCACTATGTGTCCGCTTTAAATACGCTGTTTGCACATACCTGGCGTGACTACGAATCCTGTGCACCTTTGTGTTGAGTGACCATAGACCGTACGCTTCAAAACCCTAGCAGGCTGTGCATTTAACGACATAGTATTTAACGAAATAAAACGCTACAAAGGTGGGTTATCGGCACGACACCATTTTCTAAAGTAATTCCGTATAGGAAAATAAGTCCATGTTTAAGCAATTAAATTTCGTTCTATTATTATTTTTAATAAAAGCATAGAACCTGGCAAAATTCAAATATGGAAGCTTTAAATAAAAAATTCCAATCGAGTACGTAGTATGATTTGGATTCTATGCTGATAAAAATGCTTTTGTTGATCAATGAAAAATATTGCTTTGTTTTTCTTAAAAACGAAGATTATGCTTAGTCATATTTACTGTTACCCAGCTGAGCTCAGTGTCATCAGCCATCATTCAACTCCACCACCACTTCACTACAACTTCTCACACCGCACCAAAACTGCGCTCAATTCCAACGCTCGACAATACTCGTAGAGAATTATATTGTTATAGAAACGCTGACTTGCTGTTGCTTTTCGTAAAGCTAATCGCGGCTGGTACTCTTTTATCCACACACACAAACATTACGCTTCAGATTTCGCTTTTTTAGATTTTGCTGATTTCGTAAATCTTTGTGAAAATATTTCATCATTTATCATCTCATCGAAATCCGGACGAACATCAAAAACTGTTGACTGACAATGAGCGTCTGTCCGTCAGCATGAATACCAAATGAGCAGCGGCTTTGTGCTGTTATCACCAGCGACTTGTAGCTTTTGTTTGTGCAAATTGCTGCGTGCCACCACAAGCTCAAGGAATATGTGCTGCAGCAATTTATATTTACCATCTCCTTCCACCCTTGCTCCTCCTCCTCCTTGATCTCAGCCTATCCTGCACCAGCGAACGCGAGATAAATTACCAAACACTTAAGTTGAATACGCGAGATTTTTATCGCTCGTGCCACTGCCACAACTCCAGTATGTAGTCCTCCTCAGCATGACTGACTGGTGGTTGCCAAGGCGTGGATTAAGCGATTTCCGCTGCGGCTGTTGCGGCTGCACTCTGTTGCGCTTAACTGTGATTGTCGCCTCCATGAGATTGTTATTGTCATTGTTACTCTTATTGGTGCTTGTGAGGTAAGTTGGAAAAATGAAAAATATGCCAATTCATTTGGTTTAAATTACTCGGCTCTTGTGGCGTGTAGGTTTGCGACTTGTCGCCTTAATGAGTGTGCCCTGCCTACTTTGCCTCCATACCGGCTGCGTCTGCTCGCTGGGAGGTAGGAAGTATTTGATTAATTTCCTCCGATAACCAACACAGATAGCAATGCTCACTTTTCATTTTGCACTCGTCATAGCGTGAGAAGGAGGTGGCACACATTTATTACAAGCGGAAATGCTGCAATAAATTTTGATATTAAGTTTAAAATGATAAAATGTATTTATTTAATGGTCCACCAATCAAGAAGGTAAAAGTGTAAGTGAGACAATCTCAATTTAAATCGCATTTTTCATGACATTAAGATTTAAAGTATGGCCAGCGAGTGAGTCCAAAATGTCCAAAAAAAATTATTTACACAAATATCTGCAAGGGACTCAAAATCGTTATTTCTAATGATATGTTTTCCCACAAAATATATCATAAATTTCAGTGCTCAAAGAATTCGCGAAGAAACTCAGCAAAACTTCCTCAAAAAAAGTGATGTTATTACTATTGTAATGAAACTCTCGAAATGTGAAGACTGAAGACGAGCATTTCATTTTTCACGCAGTACTCCATTCTCAAATATTCAAGACGTTTGTGTTTCGGTGCAGCTTATCAGCCATTTAGTTACGACGAGGAAAATCTACAACCTACCTGTGCGCTGACTGCACTTTTCTATACAAGACTTGAGGCACGTAGACGACCAAACTCACTAAGGTACGCTTAACAACAAAAATTTCTTGATGTTCAAATTAGATAAAATAAACATTGAGGATGATCTTACTGCACCAGTGATTCACAATTTCGATAGGATAAAGATAAATCAGTGAAAATTATTTTTAAAACTTTGTTGACATATTTTATAATAATTTTTTTTTTTCACTGACCCAACAACTTACAGTAATACTAGTGCTCAAAGCTAGTTTTTATAATTGTATTATTTTAATTTTTTAATTCAAAGCGGAGTCCAAAGCTTTGAGTAGTAGTTATTCTACCGCAATTTTTTAATTACATTCTTTAAATATTTTATTTATATTTTTGTTTTTTATTAAATATAAAATAATAATACAATTTTTATTTTACAAAAGTGGAGCACTAGCCGCCATGCTGTATTCTTAATTCAATTATTCAGTTTTCTGAAAACGCCCATTCATTTTAACAGATGTCAACGCTTATCCAGATTAACGACGCAATTGATTTATTTGATTGTTTGGTCAGTTTTATTTTATTCAAATGTATACACGTAAAAAACTACAATTAAATAATACATAAAAAAAATAACTGGAATTTAAAACAATAATATGTTTTGCGGGTTCATGTTGAAACAGTCTCTCTATCCATTATGTTTCGTTAACTGGGTGAACTTTTTAAAATATTGATATTTGGTTTCCAAAAATCTGCTTTGATAATTTCATTTAATCTGAATATCATTCTTTTCATTCACAAATATCTCTGATCCTCTTAAGTTTTGAGAATTAGCTACCAACTTGATCCCAATTTGAATTCATTTCTAAGAAGCTTATTTTTCCGGATCAACGCTGTTGTCTGTCTAGCCTATTACCAAACAACTGCAATTTTTCATGAAAGTTTTGTTGAATTTTCCAAAAGTGGTAAAACTTTGATTTACAGTATATATATTTTTTTTAAATTTTATTTTAAATAATAATTATGTACAAAAAATGTTAACTCGATTGCCTATGGGTCGAAAATCGAATATAGCTACTGTGTATTATACTATGAAAAAACAACCCACAATTTTTTTTTGATTTATTTAATGTACATTGGAACGAATACCGCTTAGTATCTTTGTATTTAGTTCGGTTTTATCATCATTAATGGAAAGAGAAAGATTTTCCTCACTCACGACTTATTTAAGTGTCAAAGTCATGCCAGCCGATATCTGAGCGCGAAGATAGTCATATCACTTAATTCCATGCGTCCCCGCTGTCTAGTTCATTATAAAATAAAATGTTGAAATATCGCAGTGTTTCAATACTATTTCTACTGATTTTATGTGATTTTTACGCATTCACCTCCGCCGCATGGAGGCGAATTGGTCGGTCGTCATTTGACCTCGCATATGGGTCGTCATATACGCACCTTTATAGGCGTCAACTTTGCTCTACCGCCCATTGGAGAACTGCGCTTCAAGGTAAGGGTTGTCGTAGAAATAATATTAAATTTACTTAGGTAATTAAGTCTAAGATTGTGTTGGAGAGCGTAAACTACCCTGCAGGGAAATCAAGAACTAGAAAAGCAAATTTCTGTTTGTATCGCAATTTCGAAGGCGATTTGGTACTACAACTTCGGTTTTTACCACACAAATAGCGACATCTATCGCCGTCTTAAATTAAATTTATGTTAATTATTAAATATGAATTTTTGTTGTTTTCGGCCTTATAAATTCTAATAATTGACAATTTTATTGAGCTCGAGGCCAGTTTGTTGTTTTTCAAAATAAAAATCTTCGCCAAACTGGCCTCGAGCTCAATAAAATTGTCAATTATTAATTATTAAATGTTTATTGAATTTAAATTTAACTAAAAAAAAAAATTCAAAAATGGTTACAAAAACTTATTGAAAATAAATGAATGGAAAATGGGAAGAAGTTATTTTTTTGGCATCACAATTAATCTCTATAAAAAATTAATTAAGGAACAATTTGTATTTGAAAATTATTTTTTAAAACTCTGTAAAACGCTACTTATTTTGGTACACATAACGTAGCATTACATTAAAATTTGTCAGAATAGGTAACAATCTTATACAAAAATTCTCAGTGGCAGAAGCTTAGTCGATAAGCAAAAAATTTTGAATTTTATTATTCAAAATTGTGTTCAAATCGTTTGCGCGGCTTCCTAAATAGGATATATGTATGTTATAAATAAATATTTTTATGTTTAATGTAAAACAAAGAAAATCATAAATAAAAAAATATTTTCAACTACTAGTTATGTGTTTTGTAAGTTAATCTACGAAAAAAAATACTCTTTAAACTTTTCACTTGTGACCGTTTACCACTAGTTTACATAAAACATGTTTGCTTATCTTGCTGCTTTTGCACTTAACTCACTTGTATTTCCCTCAACGATTCCTGGCCCACCTCCTCTTGCTTACCCACATTGCTTCTCAATACCTTATCTATGTATGTAAGTATTGTTTTCATTCAGGCACCTGTGCCGTATGGCTCTTGGTTGGGAGAGCGATCGGCAGTCAAAGATTCAGATGCTTGCCTATATAGCAATGCGATCGTAGGACAGACGAAAATCATCGGCAGTAAGGATTGTCTCTATTTAAATGTTTATACTTCAGAGGTAAGTTGATCTCAATATTCACATGCATATATATGTACGAGAACATACTTACATACATATAAATTATATGATATACTAATATACATATACCATATATGAATTTTGTTTAATTTCTTTGAAGCAACCGAGAACATCGGTGGGTTTTCAAGTGGCTCTGGCATTAGCAGCCACTATCCTCCAGATTATTTACTCGATCATGATATCATACTCGTGTCAGGCAATTATCGCTTGGGTCCACTTGGTTTTCTAAGTTCTGAAACCTTGGATTGTCCAGGCAATTTTGGTGCAGAAATTTATCACAGTTTTCGGTGGTGATCTGAACAATGTTACGATTTTCGGTGTTAGCGCTGGTGGTGCTAGGGATCCTAATTAAAAGTGGAAGAATAATGCGTTGTTTGCGCGCGAAGAGCGCTGCGGGCATTGTTGCTACGTTGCCTGAATTTTTTGTTAGTATACAAAATATTTATTTACAACTTTCCCCACAAGAAGTTCAGCCGTGCAATATCACTTTTACCTTCCGCAGAAATGGGACTTAGAACCCATTGTGCCATTTCCGCCAGTTGTGGAGCCTCCACACGAGGGCGCTTTTCTTCCAGTTTTACCACTCATAATTGCCGCCACCTCGGAGGAGGGCCTACTCAAAACAGCAAGAGTCCGCACAAATTCTTCACTCTTGGATGAATATAAGCAAATGTTTGAAAGGATTCAACCGTTTGCGCTGCAATACGATCATCATGCGCCAGTTGTGTGGAAAGAGATTACACAGAAGATTGGCGAGTTCTACTTTAAGGATGGGCATACGTTTGACAAAATCAATCATCCAAATTTTACAGATGCAAGTTTAATCTGAAATTCATATTTTCTCTCGTATCTTGCTAACGTGTCTTTCTTGTATAGGTCATCTCGGATGCCTGGTTTATAACTGGTATTATTGAGCTTATTCGCCAACGTGTGGCAGCGCAAACGTCGTTGAATTTACCTCCGTTTTATGTTTATAGCTTTGAACAACGCGGTGCAGCGAGTTTCGCGGAGTTATTTGCCGGTGGAAGCGAAAATTTTTATGGTAAGTCTAATTGCATCTGTTGAATTAATGACTTCTTAAGGCGCCTGTGTTCCAATCATTTTAGGTGCCTGCCATGCCGATGACTTCCTTTATTTTTACCCGATTGGGCTTAGACATTTTGTAAGCACATCGCCCACTGCAAACGACGTGAAGTTTCGTGAGGCTATGCTTCAGATGTGGGTCAATTTTGCTACGGAAGGGTGTGTAAGCGTTAATTACTCATTTCTTATTAATATTTACTGAATTTATTTATGTAGCAATCCCACTACCGCACAGTCCGATCTTCCTCGGTCGGTTCCGGTGACCGGCTATCCCGTGAATTATGCACAATTAGGACAAAAAAATCTAGAGGAATTCAAACTTCTAGAAGTTAAACATGACTCGTATGGGAATCGTATGAACTTCTAGCAACAGCTCAAGCCTCATGTCCCAAGAGAGCAACGCGTCGAAAAATTTAAAGATGAATTATAAAGGGGTCATTAGTAAACGAAGTGTTCAAACTGCACTGTGCCGCAGAGAAAAGTGTCTTTCGATACGTGTGAAGCTTCCCCCAAAAAAAAACAAAAAAAAAACATACTTTTTCATTCTAATTCTGTAGAAATACGAATTTTCAATATTTTTCGTTAACTTTATTCAAAGGAAGTTGATCACATAACTAGTACTTAGGATGTCGTTGTTCTTGTCACATTAGTATTGGGCACGAGGAACTTTCCCTGTAGAGAAGAGCACCAGAACAGTATCTTATAAGTTTATACCGAAACTTTGGCAGTGTTGATTAAGCGAATGAGCATTGAACTCTCCGTCGTCTACAATGTTCTAAAACAGTGAATAGTGATGATTCACTTAGGAGAGGATTGCTGTTTCAACTGATCTTATCTTTATTGTTTTCTTCTTTTTCTTATCCGACAGGGTGGAATGTTGATATTTGTTGGAACGATTTCTCATCTTGTTGTAGGCATTTTGCGCGGCCGAGAGTTTACTGCATATCTGATCTCCTTCCTCTTTTATAGGGTCATACTCATACATATGTAAATACAAAAACTAGTATGGGAGGTATCGTTCCACCAACAAGGTACTTTAGATCTTGTGACAGTTGTCCCTCCATGAGGAGCGTCTGCCATCCCTCAGTGGGCACTCAAAGTGTATTTATATTCGTGCAACAAATTCGATACGAGTATCTTAGCTTTATTAAAGGCCTGCAATTTCACTAGACCACCATGAAGGTTATGTTTTCAGTGACTTTACCTAGTTATTGCTTCGAATTTATTTGGACGGTAAAGTTAGAAAAACGTTTAAATAAGAGGTATACACATATTTGCAGAGAGGAAATCGCAGACTATTAAAAAATAGCAGACATTTGAGTGCCCAAAAAAGATCTCACTTGTTGGCGTTCAAATCTGTATATCTCGCATATTTCAAAGCAAAAAGCCACAGATGCTTTTTTATACTCGTACAAAGAACTGTGGGTAGAAATTTTGAAGAATTATCATCTTAATGATACCATAAATAACACTTTATATATATATTCATGCATACATACAAATATATATTTAGTATACATATGTGCATATATGTATGTATGTACATGATTATACAATTTATATACGACTATGTACTCCTATATATACGCCAACGCCCACTGAAAACAATTTAGCGAGGCATCTGCCAAAAAATGATAATATTCAGAATACATATAGGCACACTTATACATACCTACATATGTATGTATTTAATTCACATCGAAATTGTCAATATTTACACATTTCCGCTTATCAATTCATTGAAAATTGTACTTAAAGTGGATAACAGTAATTAGGTCTCTACACAGACATTTATAAGTGCATATGTATGTACGTATGTACAATGTACATAAGTGAGGTGATGTAATTATCACGTGCATTCAGAAAATATTTTTAAATACATAAATATGGCAAGTTTAAGAAACACTCTTAAATAACAACAACTCACAAGCATATCCGTCCTTGAAAACAGTTCAGGTGACAAATGTATGTTTTTATGAGTTTCCATGAAAATCTTTTTTTTACCACAGATTTGCAAATTAGGTACATTTTCATGTTCACATACTCGCGAATAGACCGAAAAAACGGCGGCAAACAAAGTAAAAAAAAAGTCTGCGAGGATTTAAAATCACCTGATTGTGAATGAGCCGTCTGCTTTATAGCTCTAATTTTAGCAACTCTAAACTTTCTTTATGCTCGTTATGAAAAACTTATGAACTGGTGTTTGTGATGATATTTTTTTAAACTCTCAACCTCACCGATTTTGAAAGTTTATTGACCTAATATTTTTAAATAATAAATGATAAAAAATATCTAGATAACAATAAAACCTTTGCTAAACCTTTTCATTTTCTGTAGATAATTCGTGACTGAAACTCTTTTTTTCTTATTTTTTCTTAGCAAACTCTTAATAGAAGATCTTTTGAATTTAAAATCATATTTTCTTAATCTGTTTTACACAGAGCTTGATCTGTTGATGGTCATATGCTGCGTTAAATAACTATAGCACTAATTTATATAGACAGTTTGGGCAATATTTTTTTCAATTAAAACACATTTTATTCTTTTACAAAAAACATATAAACCAATGTTTTAAATTTTATATAAAAAACAAACTTTATACAAAATGTGAATTATTTCACAAAACCTCAACAAAATTCAGTATATACATTTAAAATAAATATATTTAGAGTTAGTTTAAGTGCATTTGTAGATTGTAGATTTGTAGCCCATTAAATTTTAAAATGAAGTGAACGGGCTATATAACACCGTTGATTTTTGACAATTTTTTTACTGACCCACTTCCACAATTTCTTCAAGATATGAAAAATTTTGAGCACGCGTTGTATGAAAAAAAAATTCAATAACTAACGGTAATTTTTAATTATTTAATCTAGAGTTGAATGAGCTACAAAATGGCATACTCAAAAGTATTCTAAATATATCAGTTTAAATGTACTATATGTATTTTGTTAATATTCCGATAGAAAGTACTGCTGTTAATTTTTTCTGATGCTCACTTTTTGTACGATTATATAACATACATATGTATGCATGCATTTATTTAGCAAAATAGCACTGCAGTTATGATCGTTGATGAAAATGCGAATATTAATTGATTTTTGCTTTACTTAAATTATATTAAGCCAACGACGGCGATTGGATTGATTAAAGTGCTGCAATTTTTTATTTTTTTCACTACCGATATATCGTAAATGTTTGTAAAAATATGCGAATTAAAATGAATCAATGCATGTAATAAAACTTATTGATTTGCTCGTAAAAATTCCGCAGATACCATTTTCTCGACGAATGCATTTAAAATTTATTAATGACATTTATTGCATGATTCTTTCGACATAAATATTTATGAAAAATAGCGAACTTGCAAAGTTGTAAAAAAATCTCAGTAACCTTATTTTTACGGAGCACTGTCATTATTTGAGATAAACATATTTATTGTGTCTGATCGCATAGTTTTTTGTTGCTTTATTAATCCTTAACTTGCGGCAGCTAGAAGGGAAAAACCCCAGACGAATAAAAACGATGAGTGCTCGTATTTATATTTTTTTAAAAAAGTTTTGTTGGAATTAGTTTTGTATATTCACAATCAGTATTGTTCAGACGAGATTTCGAGTTCAGAGCTCAATGACGTCAAAGACGGGGGTTACACGAGAATCAAAACTCATTGCACCATAGACAATCACATACATATGTATGTATGTATGTATATACTGTTTGTATGTACGAGTATTGTATGTATAAAAAAATAAAAACTTAAGCAAGAAAACAACGGATGTGCTACATAGTAAGAGTTGTATGCTATTGACGTGCCTTCCAAGTCATTGATTTCAGCTTTGCAATTTGTGAAATTGACTAGTCATGAACGTGCCTCTTTTTTAAGTGCAAAAATTAAGAAATACGAGCAGTTACTATTTGTTCGTTGGCAGTTTGGAATAGCAGGCAATTTTGTTATCTTTTAATTTATGTGTATTTAGCAAGTATTTGTTTTTTTGTAATTTTTTTTTTACTATGCCAACTAGTTAAAGATTTGAAAACACATTTTTTTGCTTTCATCTTTAATTTTTATGCAGATACAAATTAGCTTTAGGAAATTAATTTATTATTACTGATTACTGATATTTAACGTGTACAACATTCGTATTTTTAATTTTTATAGCATAATTGTTTTTTTATTACATTCAATCAGAACTTTATTTAATTGTTTAAGTTTTTACTACTATCGTATTTATTGGCATTGGTCTTCCTTCAGTTTTTCTGTTCTTTTTTTATTGTTGCTTAAAGTTACCTTCATTTATTATTGTTTTTTTATTGTTCAACCTTTCCTAGGCCACATACAACTGAAATCAATTTAGCTTTGCATGCAATTTAAATGGCGGTTATTAGTGATGCTAATTGTTATTACCGAGATATGCGAGTCTTATAAATTCAATCCCGAAAATTCGACAGCTGAGAAATATTGTTTCTTTGCAAGCGATTTAAATAGATGTTATTATTGATGATTAACTTTTCCTCTGACATACCCGATAGATCGGGACTATTATTTTTGACAGCTAAAATTGTATTTACTTATAATTATTTTAGAAAATTTTTTTAGCAGTATCAATCAATAAAAAATATATTGAAATAAACAATACTCGTTTCTCTTTATTCAATATTTATATGTAAACAATATTTAAATCTCCTTTACTCGTGGTGTGCATTTTAAGAAATTCGTAAAATGGCTTCAAAAAACGCTTGTCTTCATTTCTGTTAACAAGTTGGGTAAAATTTTAAATACAATTTCAAAAATTATAGGTTGTGTTTCTGTGCAATGCTGCAAAAGAAGATATATATATGTACGTATGTAGGTATTCATTCTAGGCTACTAAAAGTTTTTATGATTTGATAATTTTACGGCACTTAGGTTTTAAATTTTGCTTCTGTAAGTTATGGGAATGAATAGTAGCTTTGACATGGAATGATTTCGTTTTAATTATATATTTATATATAAAAATAAAATATATAAAAGTCCATTATTTTTTTTCACATTTCAAATACAAATTTTCGAAACATTTTGAGTATGCAGTTTTGTAGCAATTCTAAAGTATGAAAATATATTACTTAAAATTTTAAAGTAATAACTGCTCGCGAGGTTCATTTCAACGAATTCCGACGTTTCGGGAATTTCACAACTACGTTTCTCATACACTTTGATTTATTTTATTTAATGCGCTTTTATAGTGAGTAAGTAGTAAGTATTTTTTTTAAACCTTTTTTTAAGTATTTACATTGTATTCAAGTTGTATTACTTTTTGCGAAAGCTTTGGTGATTTTCTATCATTGACATGTTTTGTTTTTTTGTTTGATAACCTTGCAGCTGTGTAAAATTTTAATTTGGATTCATTAAAATTAATTTAATACGTGCAAGCTTGTAAGCGTAGCTTATTTTATGGTTTACAAAGGTGCACTTCCTGAAAGTTTATTTTATATGAATGATATTTGTTTTCTGAATTTTTTTAAGTTCAGCGAACTTTCGGTTTGCTAATCGAATTCGATTTAAATTGCTCAATGGCATAATGTAGGAAATAATTGGTGAATTTAGCAATTGAATTAGTTAAGCTTAATTTTACTGAGTTAAGTCAGGTTAAGTTTGGTTAAAAAAATTCAATTTATACTTAATAACGTTCAAAGTGAAAGGCTTTGTTCTACATATATTGAAATACTTAGATTAAGTTAAGCTGATTCATAAAAACCTAAAGTACATATGTATACCTAGAATGGCGATTAACTAGTAAAAGTATTATCCGGATTAGGTAAAAATTACTTAAACTCCGTAGAAAATTATATTGTCACCACAATTTGAATTTTCAAATTTTGTTTTTCTTATTATCAATTGAAAAATTAAATTTTTCATTCAAAATACGTTTCATTTTCTAGGAAACAATATGTAAATTTAACAAAATTATACTTTACAGACTTTCATAAATATAGAAATTTCTTTTCTTAAAAACGCAATTTTATGACACATTTTAATGTAAGTAGTGTAAATTGTAAGTGTGGCGATTTTCTTTCATTAATAAATGAATTGTGTGTCTTCATTATATGAAAGCAAATGCATAAAAAAATTGCCAAAATTCAATGACCTTTAAAATTGTATACTCAAAACTTTAAAATATTTATAAAATTTTGAATTTATTGAAAGTTTTTTGGTTTTATTTTGTTTTTTTAAGTTTTGAATTCAGACTGTTCAAATATTTCCTGGTCTTCAAATTTTCAACGCTGTGTATTTTCATTACGCGAAGAAGCGAAAGTTTGCAAAACTACTCCTCAAGCACTCCGAACTTAAGCCATCAGAAAACTAACAAACTAATATACTGATTTTTTGTTTCTCAATCGGTAAATTATCAAGTTGTTTATAAACATCCAAGCTCATGTGCTGTTTGTTGAGCCGTTGTGGTAAACAACAATAAATAATAATATATATATATGTATAATAAAAAAGTTAGATGACAGCTGAAAAACTCGTTTTTCATTCATAAGTTTTACAGTTTCTTGATTTCTACTATAATGTGGTATACATATGTATATACATACATAATTTGAGAAGAAAAGGAATCAAAATAAAAACGAAAGATCACGTTTTTTCCGGTATTAGTAATTGGCATCAAAACAAATACAAAAATAGTGCGATCGGTTTGCGTAAAGCATAACAATTTATTGAGGTTATAAATCGGTAGGCAAACTTTGACTCACAACTAATCAATCATCAGTGAATTGAAGCCATACGATATTATATCGTGTGTTGCGTACTAAGTAAATAAATAGTGACCTTGGAAATTATGACGCTGTGTTAAAACGAAATTAAAAATGTTGCTAGTAACTTTAATTTCTATTTAATTAGCTGAAGCTAATTGCTGCTCAGCGCAATTGAAAAGTGTTTAACTTACATTAATCTGACTAAACTAGCATTAATCTGTAATATAATAATCTAATTCGCATGAATTGGCAAAGATTTTGAACGAAGCTTCAGCGAGTCTAACAGTCTCAGATGGCCAACGTCCTCGCGAAAACGAAAGCCTAAATATTCTTTTAGACCTCACGGCAGCTTCAGCAATTATCCTTTCTTAACTTCATACAAAGGTTCCATCGTTGGATATATATGGAATTATTTGTTAAAGGAACATAAGTCAGAGGCGGTCGTAAAGGTTTCAGACTTTGACAGATGCAATAAGGATGCTAGTTACTCGCCTATTCGATCTGTATCTATCCGAGGTGATAAAATATAATCAAATATTCCATTATCTTCAACAGAAGACGAGACTCTGATCCAATAGACTAACCCAATTGACAGGTCAAGCTGTGGATTAAGTAACTATATGTATACTAAGAGCATAAATACTATTTTGATGTACAACGCCGAAACTTTTTTTCTCCAAACGTAACTGGTGAAGGAATGAAGGAAAATCGTTGCACCCAGTCGGACAATAAAAATATATGGTGCACCTTAAATATAACAAGTTGTAGTCAAGTGTCGTATTGTCATTAAGTCATAAAATTTTAAAAATTTCGAGTTGTAATATTTTCCATCGTTTTTTGAGCAATGCAACAAAAAAAATAAAATTTGATTTCCCGAAAAATTGTATGACCTAACAACTTTACGAAATTTCACGACACATTGTGAATACCCTAAATGTAAATACCAGTTTTCTACATTTTCGAACGAGGTCGTCTGGAAAATCGATTGGTCGTGAATTATCAAATCCAATGGCTGATCTCAAACGTAAAAAATTTCCTAGATAACAAAAAAATAAAACATTATTTCACCAAAGCATAGAGTCAGTCGAAATCTTACACCTATTCAGATCGATGCTCTTTCTCTGAATATCCGTATAACGCTTGAAAGTGCAATTTGTTATCATTTAAAATAATATGCGTTGAAACCCGATTCCACTAAAGAAATGATGAAAAAGTGATGTCATTATTTGGTGCTAGCAAAAAGAGAAAAATTTAGATTTGATTTACTAACTGCAGCTTTGCAGGTGTTATTTAACCGTTTAAAGGCTATAAGCATAAAAGAAATATAATTACGGGCACTGAATTCCAGTTTGTGGCATGTTTGAGGGTAAATTGACATATTTTGAAATTCAATCAAAGCCATCTAGGCTTTATTGGTTTGTATGTAAATAAAATGAAAACCCCAATTCTAGTACAAAGCACTGTATAAATGCGTAACGAAATTATAAAACCCAACGATACCGCGATCAATAATGCGATATTATGTGTCCCTCCCTATATGAGAAAGCTTTTAACCCTTGCAAAAGTCTTGCAAAAATAGTATTATAACTTACACCACATTCTTCTGGGCACTAAAGGGTTAGCCTGGTTACTTGTATCACCATACAGGGAAACTGATTTTTTTTTAAGTTCTATCGCTCGAAATTTAATCGAATTAATGATTAGAGATAAGATACTTAAATATTTTAAATGTCAAGCATATTTGTACTACATACATATATATAAATTAATTACGAAATACATGGAAGTAAGTGATTTATACCGATTAAATGATAATGCAAACGACTCAAGTGGACTCCAAGACGAATATGCATGTATGTGAAAAAGTAAAAGTAGTCAAAAACGTGAAGTAGTCATATCTAGTCAAATATAAATATTATCGGCCAGATACTCATGGTATGAGAAATCATTGAAAATATTATTAAGTGACAGTATGAAAATAGTGACATAAATGAACAACTGAAGAAGAAAAAATTCTTTGCTATGGACTACTTTATTTGATATCATAGATTAGATTTTCAGCTAAATACTTCTTTTGTCATTTTCATAGCTTGACTTTTGTCAATGACACTGCGCCTAGAACTATGCTAGAGGGGCTATAAGAAGCTCACATATTTTAGACTTCATACTTGAGATATTAAAGAACGAGAAACAGGTGGTCGAATACCAAATTCTTTCATAATCAAACTAAAAGTGGTGATATAATGAATATTAAAATAGTCCCGACATTAATATATAATATATATTTAATTAAAATTATTTGTTAACGGCATAATTTTAGGTGCAGTATTAATAATATTTAAGCCATTACTTTTGTCAAATTCTCACAATTTGATACGCTCTTTTACTAAAAAGGGTAATTTTTTGAGGACAACAAGGTAAGTCGGGACTGTTAGCGTACAATAATAATATTGCAAACTTTCTCAGGTTAAAGATCATAAAATAAACTTGTCTTTAAGAATAGAGGGTTATCTTTAAAGATCTTATCCTTTTTGCAAATGCACTCAGAAACATTTTTCCCGAACAATTTAACCCAACAACTCTCAATTGTATGAACTATTTGCACTCTTTTTTAAATAAATACATAAAAGTAGACATAAGTAGGTGGGAGATCAAGGGTTAAGACATCCACAGAAATGGTATGAAAATTTCGGTAAGGTCATTGAAGGGAAGTTTACATTAACGATTTGAAGATTAAACCACAGAAATTAAATGAAATTACTTAGAAGAAATTTGTTTTGTACCAACAAGTTAAGGGGTATTATTGTCTAGAAATAAAAAAAATCGATTTTTTTTATATATTTTAAAGTTTAACTGTTTAAGAATATATCCACAGTAGGATTTTTCAAAATTCAAATTAGTTTCGTAAAAATAGGTAATTTGCTAAGTGTTAATTTAATGACTTAGATGCGAAAAACTTTAAATGCGTTTTACTCGAAACTGTCTTTATCAAAATGGTACTCACGATTTCACAGGTTCTACTGTACCGATTTACCTGAAATTTTTAGAGGGTCTTCTTTATAAACTTTTCTTCATCTGGAACTATCCCCATCCCCCAATTTTAATTTTTACTATTTTTAAAAAAATCGAAGAAGAAGAAAGTGGTATAAAAATGGAATTTTTTTCAGGCAGTTGCCATTTCGTGAAAAATTTGTTTTCTAACAGATTTATAATCGTTTGTTCATTTTTCCGAGCTCCCGGGTTCAAAGCCTGAGAGAAGTGGTTATGAAAATTAAATTAAAATAATTTAATTTAATAATCAAAAAGAAGTCTGATGAGGAAATGTGTGAGGGTAAGATGCAATTTTCTTTTATATCTGATACTATGTTTGCAATGTACTCATATATAAGTATAACCTTCAAATTTATATCCAAAAAATGCCAATATCTCTCTGTTGTATATTATTTTACCCCTTTTTACTTACAAAAAGTTGTTTTAGCTTAAAGAGTTTAGGGTGTTTATTTGGTGTTAAATCCAGTGGATTCTCCTTCTTTTTCCAAGGAATCCTGTCAGATTGTGTCCCGTGAAGATTAGGATCATTAGCGATAGCTCGATAGATCAAAGAGATATTGTTCCCTACGAAGGTTAAATAACATACTGACATAACACTTTAACTGACTTTTCGGCAAAGATGTAGCTAGTCAAATTTAACGCCTGTCAAACGATTACTTGAAGGACTGTTTGCACAGGAGATTTATTTAGCTTTTGGCTTAGACTTTTCTAAATAATGTTTAAGTAGTTGTAATAGTGTCTAAGAACAATCGTGCCACCACCAGCGCGTTTCACGAACCAAGCCAAATAAATACTTCCAGGGTCAAAGCGTTTTCATGCAATCGTACGACATGGACTAGCCAGCTAAGCCGCTGAATATTAAAACGCCGCATTATGTCCCTGTACTTATAAAGATCAGATGTAAAGATCTAAAAGTCCACAACTCTTGGGAAAAATGTTTCTCTCGGACACATCTAGGCTCCTTTCAAATGCCATTTTTGTTGTTATTGTGGGAAATAAAACAAATAATTTCTGGTCAATCTGGTATCTTAGACCCGACTGTCGTGGGAACGCCTCTGCGCCGCACAACAAGATATACATAACGAGAGACTTACAGGGTAAGATTTCTGCGCGAAGATTGGAACGACTTCGTCTTCGATCATCTGCAAACCTTCTCTTTGACAGCACTAACCTCTTCGTTGTTAAACGAAAGTGGTATTTTAGGAGTTGCATGATCGTATAAAAGCGGGCGACTGACGATTTAATTCTGTGCATCGAATTACCTTCTCTAACATTAGATATTTCACACAATATGCTCGATAGAATCTCATTCGCGATATAAAGACTTATAATTGGGATAGATTGCAGGATCAGTTTTCATATTCTGCAAATAAGCTAGTGCTAGTCTCACCACCACCGTTCTTAGATAATTTAGCTGGCAGCGTTTCTGAAAACCTTCTATAAGTTGTCGCACAGTCTCAAAACGAAATGGCGTTTCAGTTTTTTTTTTCTTTTCACGGAAAATGCATCTCGCTTCCTTACTCAACTGAACGCCTGAGCACAGCATGGCTCTGCATCTCTCCGTTCCGTAGTGAAACTGCCAACAATGATTACTGAAAAAAAAGATCAGTTGCTTATCAGAACCAATTTCATAACACGCGCAAAAACTTTCCTTATGATTTATTATCTATTGAAACCTTTGGTCTTAATATCCATTGTATCTTCTATAGAATAATAATAATTCCATCTGAAAATATCTGCAATGTCGAAGAGCTTGAAGAGGTCTACCTCCAAACATAAATCTCCTAGAAGCCATTCAGTTCTAATAATAACTTTCAGCCAGTTTTAGTGTCAGCATTCAGTGTCGTAAATTTCGGGATATCTCGGGATTTGTGAACTTATTGGTTAGTTGTAACCAGAGAGCCGATAATTATTTGCATGTACACATATCTACTTTAAAGGCAAGTTTACCTCTGTTAACATCCAAACTTCTCTCGTTTTCAATTATAAATTTTTCCCACACTTTCGAGTATAATTTAGTATCTATGGCAGGCATTTGCGACGCACTTATCTTTCCAAGCGAATGCACTCAAACGCCACGACAGTGCATACAATTTAAAATCGCACAAAAAGGCCCATTCACACAAATGTTAATTACGAATATCCTTTTTCCGCTGCATCACGCCAGCAGTCAGTAAGACGCTGCAACATTCCAACAATATTGCAATGAATAAGCAAAAATATGTACATAAGTATGTATATATGTTTATCTTGTTGTTGGTGTTCATTAAAAAGTGGCGTTGAAGCAAAAATTTAGCCGCTGGATGGTTGAAGCAACACCAATCGATCACCAATCAGCAACTCATCCTTGGCATCCTTTTAGCAAGGCGATAATTTCTATGCTTTTCAGCTCAATGAAGTTTGTATCAGCGTGTTTGTTTATCTGTTTAAAAGGCACTCTTTCCCACGAATTTGCGTTTCATTTTTATTTTCTATGTGTGTGTGTGTGTTTTTTTTTGTGCTTATGCAACTCGAACAATTTTTCAATTTTAAATGAATTTTAGTTCAATGAATTTTTAAATTAGAAAATTACTTTCTGCTGGCAATGCTTCCTTTGCGAGATGCCTCTACACTTCCTTGCGTCGCCTTCGTTATTTCACTAAAACCTTTTCACTCTCTCCTTCATCCAACCCGTTTGCAACTCTTGCGGGAATGTTAGATGAATGGATTTTGGGCTGCCTTAAATGGACTAAGCTCGCTCGCAGCCGTGTTTGTTGGAGTGTTGATGACACTCCAGCAACGGTTTGGCGAGCGTTGAGCAGCGCAAATAGCCATTAGCAAAAACGCTTATTAAAAATTTACATTTCATTTCAGTGCTGCTACTGCTGCCGCTGTCGGCGTTTGTAGCTTTTTATACATTCCTTGACGTCTCCTTGCTGCCTTTTCCCGTTTTTGTTTTAGAGACTCGTCCAGTTAGAGGGAAAATCATTTTTCTATTTATTGCTGCAGTGACTAGAGAGCGGGCAAAACGGGAAGCTATAAAGTTAGAGTGGTACCGTTGAAGTTTTGAAAGCTTTACTGGATTTTTGCTTTTTTTTCTCGTTCTCAGCAAATACTTGAGTTATTTCTATTTATTTTTCGGACTATGTGAAATTTAGGTAAACATATTCTGTAAACCTATTTTGTAGTAAACTGGTTAAAATTGAAGCTTCGAGTTAATTATAAAGCGTTCAAGACTTATCGAGGAGTGCCTGATCTTCCTATTAGTACTCGTCAAGCAGCCTGCTGATCATACTCATTTGGTTATCTAAACATTTCGATATTACCCGCCGTCAGCTTAGAAGGGTGGTCTATTACTCCTGCTTCAAATTAGCTCAGCGAGTTCTAGAAATATCGGTGAGTGGTCAATGCCGCAGTGATGTCTGTCTTTGAAAACAAATCGCTTTGTGAGCATGTTTTTGATGGCGAAAACTTTTATAAAATCAGGAACTTTACTGCCATCTAATGCAGGTTGGGAGAGGTGAAAGAAGGAGGCGTGAGGTGAAGTGAAATTAGGTGAAATTAGTCAAGGTGGCCTGTAGTAAGGTGAACATATTTAGCGTACAGTTAGTTTAGTTCTTGTGAGATTAGATGAGAATTTACTTTTAGTGAGTTATGAAATGCTGTGTTTAGGTGTGCTGCGTTTAGTTATGGTGAGTTTATGTGTAGAAAATTTACGTGAAACTAGTCAAGGACTTTCAAGTGTAAATATAGCAAGTGGAGATATTGAGTTAAGGTGTGGTGAGTTAAACGTCCAGCGAGCTTAGGTGGGGGACTTAAGTTGAGTTAAGTTTAGTTATGGGGACTTTGATGTTGGTGAGTTAGGGTGTGGTGATTTCATTTCCGGTGCAATACTACCGTTGCATTTGTCAGGTTGATTTTTCAGTTTGTTATCGCCCCAAAAGAACTTTCACTTGCATTGAATATAACTTACTCGCTTTTTGATGTATTTTTCAAACGATCGCGCTCGTCTCTTTCGTTGCGATAATAGAAAATAATTCGCGATAATATTTGCAGTGTACGACAAACTTAAAAGTAAATTTCTGATGTAAGTAAAATAAAAATAATAAACAAAATTGAACATCTTAAGTTGCTACGTCTTTTTTTCCGAGGGTATTTCTGCCATAAAAAAGCTTCTCATTGAATACAACTGCCATTCGGAGGCGGCACAAAATGATAGGCCCCTCCATTTGTGATATAACATAAAGACGCACACCACAAATGGTAGGAGAAGCTCAGTCAAACACTAAGCTATATAGTGTAAGCGCCAAATTATTATTATTATAAGTTTGCGTTACGAAAATTTACAACAGTTGGCTTAGGTGAAGCATATTTCAAAATTTGAATTCTCGCATAACTCTGTATAAGGGAGTATTGATGGCAAATTACGTTCGAATGGAGGAGAACAACTGACCATTTTAAAAATTCAGTTTCACTTTGTTCGATACTTTTCTATCATTTTAAATATTTCTTCATTATTTAGTTCCTTTTTTCTTGACCCTTTCGTTGCATTTTTTTGAACAAACGCATACAAAGTTTTCTAATTTAATTAACTCTTTTAGAACTTCTCCCCATACTTGCCATAATCTTCAAACAATGAAAAATTTGCCAAATAATAAATTGAAAATTTTTCGCCAACGGGCACAATTTCGATTAAGACAGATTAAAGTCGTCAAGGCAGTCAAGGAGCCAGTGAGCCAACAAACATTTTAGCGTGCAATTGTAAACTTACACACCAACACACAATATTTCTCTTCTTATTTCAAATTAGATTTGCCTGTATGTACGAAAGCTTCTATGTATTTTGTGTATAACAATTTGTTGGAAATTCAAGCAATTGCCGGTCACATCACTTGAATAACTAATTGGCAAAATATGAATTTTGCAGCAACACAGCAAAATATGTACATATATAGAAACGCGAAATAATTTCGAATTTTCCAGCAAAATCAATGGGCACTAAATGAATATTGAGGTACTGAATGTTCGCCGCATATCCTTTCGTGCTGGCTTTATGAAATTTGCGAGCAAAACTGTCAGTGAATTTCAAAATTGTGGGTTGTTTGTTGTCTTGTTGTCTTGTCACATCCACGGTTGTGGTGCAAGCTGTTAAGTTTTTGTTGTTGCTGTTGTAGCACGAACTGAAGGTGGTGAAGCATTGCACGCGCAAAACGAAATTGAAAATATTGCTGCACGCAGCCACAATGACAGGTCGACCAACAACAGCAGAAGCAACAAAAATCGCATATTTACAACAACAGCGACACATTCGCATGAACACCCAAAAAAAAAAAAGATGGTTGCGACGCCAGCAATGACAGCTGCAACAACAGCAACAAATGCGCTTCGGTTTAGCTGGTTACGTAGCAGTGGCTGCCGACTGTGGCTGTTTCATTGATGAGAGTGTGTGTGTCTGTGTGTGTGTGGTGTGTGTGTGTGTGGCAGCAACACCGTACGGCAAGAAGGATTAGCAAAACTGCGCCAAGCCGCCCACCTTAAAGCCGCACAACAAAATTTGATTTGTATTACTGCGGTTTACCTTTTTCGGTGGCGAATCGGTGCGGCGTTAAAGCGAAAACAAGAAGCTGGCGACGACAACGTAGAAGTGTGCAGCGGTTGCTTAGAAGAGCTCCAGACAACGCTACCGCTTGCTATTTTGCATTTTCAACACAGTGAATGCAAACTTCTCTGAATGGATTGTGCGGCTAACCGAAACAATTAAGGAAATTCATATAATGCGGACAAGCAACCAAGGTGCACACATATGTACGACCGATGTTGTTGGTTGGCGAAAGGCAGGCAGCTGCCTACAGATAAGAAGGTCGCACAGTGAGCAGCAAAAAGCACGTAGACGGGCGATGGCTAGATGGCGCTCAGCTCAGGTACGAGACAGGAAATCAGCAATCCGCCAGCCAACCCAACGCATCTAACTAGCTCACTAACTACGCAGCCAAGCAGTCAACCAAACAACTAAACAACCAACCCAAGCCAACGAAGCAGTCAACGAATGAATACAGAAACCAACTGTAATAGTTGGACAACTACTTAGTAAATGGTTTAAGAGGCGAGGTACATATGTACGATTTTAGTGTGGCGAGAGCCCCCCCACCCCCCATTAAAATTGCAACATTTCGCTGTCACAACACTCTAACTTCTTGCTTCAACTGTTGGCCGCAACTTGTAAATGACATGTCCGATATGAACGTGCTGACTAGCAGACAGACTGACACACCGTCAACAACACATTGGCCCGGCCGCGCCGTTTAAGGGTTAGTTTCATGGAAAATTTGCAAATGTTGCTTGCAGATAGATTTATCAAATATGTTTATTATTAAAAAAAAATTAATGTATATAAAAAAATAAAAACTTAAAACATTTCTACTTGATTTATTTTTGTTTTGTTTTGACACTTGCAACACTCGACTTGTAATTGAAAATCTGTGTTGAGTTGGCTTGTTTTCTCTGTGACTCTGTTGAAAACGTTGACAGCGACTTGGCAAGATGAGATAATTGCTTTGAATTATAAATAAGAAAGTAAGTCATAAGCAATATTTTATTAGAGACAGTATCTTGGAAAATTTACTGAACTAACTAACAGCAGTGTGCTATGAGCGAGGGTATGGTGGTAAGCAAAAATGGGTTAATGTTTTTGCACCAAAAACTTACGAGTAAACTCTTAAAATAAATTTTAAAAAATGTTGAGGTTGTCGGAATGGACTAGAATCCGAGCAACAATTCCCTCAAGTATATGTTAGCCAGACAATCTGAAAGAACGTGTACCAAAGTCACACTGATTTTTCATTTTATCTTTCATTTTATATATGTAAGTATATACATACTCGTAGGTGGGTCTTCTTATAAATTTCCTTTAGGATGTCTTTTAAAGCCAATTTATCAGCAATTTTGGATTTCCAACCCCTACCACTTTGGGATAGCATGAGCTACGTTACATAACATCACTGTACTTTACGTTTTGTTATATTATGTGATTTTATCTTTAATTTAATTTAATTTAATTTAATTCTTTATTATGGTCTGCTGACCTAAAATTTCACAATATACGAGATATATAACATACAGATACGAGTACATATGTATTCAAAAATTAACTTATTAGGTAGAATATTTAATTTAAAAACTAAAACGTATTTAAAGTAAGAAGCGTATTTTTACAATCACATATTCATTGAGATAGTACCTACACATTTATAAAATTTTTTCTTCTATAGCAATATAATTTGTAATTTCTGTCGATGCGTATTTTATTATTGACAATGACGGAAAGGACGAGATTCCGAGCATCATCGTATTTGCCCTATGGCGGCGACAGGTGGTCTGAGTTGAATTGAAGAGTTCCAGATCCATACTGATTCTACAATTCTTCTTCAGTTATAACATACTTTTCGATGAGTTAGGTTCATATTATTTCTACTGTCGTAATGGACAAGATTGCATTCAGCATTACATAATCCCCGCGTAATGTTATGTTATGTTATATTATGTTATGTTATGTTACGTTATGTTGCGTTATGTTAAGTTATGATAAGTTACATATGTTATGTTATGTTTTTTTTTTATATTATATTATATTACATTATGTTGCGCTATGTTATATTATATATTATGTTACGTTATGTTGTGTTAAGTTATAAAACGTAATTATATGTTACGCCACGTTTATATGTATACACATTGCTATGCTATGTGTTCTTAATTTAACTTGAGTTATGTCTATATTATATTGTGTTATTTTATGAAATGCTTTTTGAAACTCCGATGTGTTTATATTTTGCTTTGATATTTTATGTTATGCCACTGCATTTTGCTTTATACGCTTTTTATGTTATTAAAATTTAAATTACTTGTTAATATGCTGCTATTTGTCATATTAGTTGTAATAAGCAACGCCTCTGTTAATATAGTAGATGCGTAAGAAAAAAACAAGTTATATTTTTCAGATGCGGATAATAATACTTCTCTGTAATGAAATGTAAGTTTATTGAAAGGAGTGAACAAATATTCAGAAAACTACCAACTTTTTGAATAGTTAGCAATTATACTCAATGCTCTATTACTTCTTCGATTAAGTGCTTTTACAATATTCTAAAAAATTTCGAAGCATATTGAACAGGTAGCAGCATGGGAAAATCCCATATATTTTGTTTTTAACTGAGACCTCTGAGGTGTCAACCTATGAACTATCAAGTTTGCCAGTTAGGGAATGTAAAAAGAGTTTGACAACATTCAAAACGGCACATCATGGGCATGATGCAATATTTAATTAAAGGTGTTGTACGTTGGCAACTTCTCGCTCTAAAACGGCCATCTTGAACGCCCTTAGAAACTGTGTTGCTCCTTTGCCAAATTTCAAAAAAAAAATCTTTAAATATCAGAAGTAAATAAAGTTCTGCATGTGAAACTTACAGAAGGCATCATTGATTGTCTTGGCATTTTGATTTCTTTCTATTCGTTGAGAATTGACTTTTTGAATGCGAGAATTTGGGTAAGTTTTTTTTGAAAAATTTCAATTTTTTGTATAAAAATATTATATTTTTTCATTTATTTGATCAATAGAATGCAGTGCTGAAAACAGGAGCAACAATTTTATTTGAACTTCTCAATCATTTGTAGTGATATCGTCAGCGACCCTTTTTGCTCCCAGGTTTTTACAAATTTGTGGGCTTTCCCGCGCAAGTGCAGCTCGATCTTTGCGACTTACGTGTTTTTCTGCTCCGACATAGTGCAGCGGTTTGATACATGAAAGTTGTTGTGATTTTTTTTCTTAATAAATCCACTTAACGCAGGTTTTGTGAAGCAACTCGATCTTTGAGGTTTGTTTGTTCTAACTGCTGCGTACAGCGACCAAACGCAAACCGGTGCAAGTAAGTTCCAAATGAAGTTTTACTTTGGGATGAAAGTGTGCCCTATGTGTGCCCAGTCGGGGAACTTTATGCACATGTAACATATAGCGAATTTTTCGTATAGCAAACCCAACGTAAAAGAGGAAAGCCATCAAAGCGTCTTATACATACATATTTAGTTCTTAATTATCCCATTTTTTGCGACATATACATACATAAGAGTGTATGTATGAGAATAGACAAATTCAAAAAAAAAAATGTGTTAAATGCTTATACATACATACCTACATATGTGGGCATTACTCCTCGTTAAGATAAAAATATCAAACTTTATACAAAATTTATATTAATCCAAAGGATTTTTTGAGTACGCAGTTTTATTCTTACATGAGTAAATATGGTATTAGTTCACTAAAAATTAAAGCTGTTTTTTTAATTTTTTCAACAAAACATTTCTATTGTATATACGATTTTCATGTTTTATGAATAAAGTTTTAAAAATTTAAATTTTGTTGTTTTATACATATTATCTTCGATACATAACCAAAAATAGACAACAGTTTATGGGGCCACATTTTCGAGTTACAGTAGCGAAAAAATTATTATTTTTACCCAAAACGAACTCCTTTTCTTCCCGTTTCTCTCATATTTCTTAAATACAACATTGAGCTAAGGGCGTTCAAACTGGCGCTGTCACAACGTACATCACCTTTCATTATTGCATCATGCATCATGGGAAAGACACGTGGAGAAGTAAAAATATATATTGAATTTAATATGTATAATTAAAAAATGTGCAAAATCAATTTAAAAGTGTACATCATACTAGAATGCAGTAGTCCATGTCTTTAGCACTGTTTGACTGTTTTAACATTTGGTATTGTTATGCAATATTTGATGCTTAATTCCTGTTCTTTATCACCTTCCAACTCTAGCATTGCAAGTTTGGTCTGACGGCAGAGATCCACAAACGCTTTAATTCGCACTCTTTGTACGTATACCCATAAAGCAATTTTATATTGATTGTAGGAACGGCGTTGGTCATAAAATGTTTTATTTTACGCACCACCAATAAGGTCGAACCAAGGCATAATATTCGCACCGAAACTGGTACCACATACCCTGCTCTACTCGCACCTTCTCCAGACTCCTGTGGAATCTGAAAAAATAGACCTTTGCCCTTCGCCTCCCTCGTAGGGCAAAAAAAAAAAACACCACCTTACCATTTTGGTTAAAAAAAATAATATAATTTGTATTTAAAAAAATCACAAAAGACAAAATTTCCAATTAGATTGATATAAGCACGCCAGTTTGTTTTAAAAATATGTATCTAAACAAAGTAAAAGATAAACAAGTTTGATAGTTTAGGGGTCTTAGAAAATTAAAAAAAAAATGTAATCAGCTGGTATGCTGCTACTACCTATTCCATATACTTACATACACACACAGACTTTAACTCAAAGAAGTCAATATTTTAAGTAGCAAAATGTTTGTGAAACAAATATTGAACATTTGTGGTAAACAAATATGGAACGAGAGCAGAAAATGTAGCTTAATTACATTTGTTTAAGACACAACTAATGGCAGCGAGGCATTAAGTAAAGAATATTTCAAAATTATTAACATTTCAATGGTGTATTTGTTGTATGTTTGTATGCACACATTAATTTCACTTTGTATAAAGCAAACAACACTTGATATAACATGCAAAAATGAGTTCACCCACATATATGTACATATGTTTACTTTTACATAAGTATCTATATCCATGCATGCCTATTTACATGTGTGTGTGTGTGTGTGTGTGTGTGTGTGTGTCATGTCAATTGGCTTTCGTATGATGGAAGCCAAAAGCACCAAAGGTTTAACTCTTTTCGATTACTTTTCTCAAAAGCTACTTTCCACAAACACATTCAATAGATCTGCATGCATTAAGTTTCCATATTCTCCTACCTGCCCACCCCTCGCCATGCACCTCTTTTCCGTTGGCACATTTACTCAAAACGCCCAGCATTTCTTGTTTACTCGAATAGTTTGTTTACCACATCGTAAAATTAATGAGAAAAGAGGAAGGAAGAAACTAAATGTGGTAGCTATAAAATCAATAACCCATGTAGCCGCACACAAATTAGCCCCTCACTCTCCCGCTTTCCAGGGTTCAAGTGGGGGGGGGGGGGAGGCGCTGCAAACGTAGGTAATTACTTCATCATCTTCGTCTACTGCGAACGGCGAATGGCGCACTTCAGTCCAGCAACGCCCAGTCAATTCAAAAGTCTGTATTGCAGAAAATAAATGAAATCCATTAGTCCAAGAGACCAAGGGACCAAGCTGGACGAATACGAGGTGGGCCAAAGAGACAGCGACAACTACGACATCTCGACATAAAAAATTCATTAAAAGTAATAAACTAATTCCATTCGATCCTATTAAAAATCATTTTCGAATTAAGGCTATTTGCATATCCTTGATAAAGCGGCTTTTGTTGAAATCAAACTAAATGAGTGACGGCAAAGCGAGTCGGTTGGTCGGTCTGCTGGCTGCCTGCCTGCCTGCCTGCCTGCCTCCGAATAGAGCATTGACTGGACTAAGAGAAGCGTAAGGGCGAGCGTGTGGGTGTCAACTGCTGCCATGCTCTGCATTTCCTGGTTTCTACTTAAATGAGAAACGACTTGCTTTTTTGTTTATTTATAATATACAGCTCAATTGTTGGTTTCTTCTATTCTCTAGTGTTTGTTGTATTTAATTTTCTTGTTGTTGTTTTTCGTTGATATTTCTTTTCATCGTTGCATGCCTGCTGTATGTAAGATATTTAAATTTTTGTCCCACGCAAAATGTCCTCAAAAGTCCTTTACCACTTGTAATGCGAGCAAAAAAGCGATGAAGCTTGTGTGTTTGGTGAAACTGCCAGCGCTCATCAATCAGCTGCAGACTAATTACATAATCTCCTCTTGATTAGACTGCTTTGGACTTGTTGAGTGGCGGGTGGCTGAAAGTTAAAGCCATCGAAGTGTTTTTTTTTCGCCTTTGTTACTCTCGCATAAATGCCTGCTCGAAGTTAAGTTGGTGTACGAGTAGGCGTTAGTGTTTGAGGTTGAAGGCAACTCGAAAGTTTAGCCCACAAAATTTCAATTTTAAAGGTTCAAAGGTCCATCTATGTTATTAACCTGCAAGAACAGAAAAACAAGCAGCTAAATATTGGTAGAACTAAAGTCAGCCAAAAAATAGGAAATTTTTAAAAGCAAATGATTATTTAATGATCTAAGCTTTAAGCGATTGTTAGTTTACAGCTTCATAAAAAAAATATTGGATATCAATTTATATTAGGAAACGATAATTTATATGCAAATGTACAGTGAAGAGTTATTTGGAATGTTTTAACCGATTTATGAGTAAAAACATTTTAGGATATTACAAGCTAGAGAAAAAAATTTGGCAAGCGAGTGCAAATATTTGACAAGCAGTAATAAGGAGAATTACATTCGCAAAAAATAATACAATAAACTGACGCAAGCGCAACAAAATTTCAAAAAAGAAAATTTTATTATATTTCGGCGGAATTTACATTCAATTAATGTCCAATTATGTAAGTCAGAATTCTAATCTTATAAGGCAAATTGTTGACGTGTATTTTCTACATACTCGTATGCACATACATATTCACTCCATTATTATCTATGTACCAAACCTTAGATTTCCTCTTCTGAGGATAAATAAGCATATTTTTGTGCATCCAGCTCGGGAAACCGGTGTCTGCACTATGATCGACAAGTGGTTACTTCATTTGTTTGTTGTCAAAAATTGGATCTAAATTTCAAATTACAATTTTGAAATATTGAACCAGAAAGACGCTAACTGATGTAGAAATAAATAAGATCAAGTAAAAACTAAAATCTCTACAAAGTAACTTTAATTTTAGGAAATTATTATATATTTTTTTGGATTATAACTGAAACTAGAGAGCATATCCCAATCTCGTTAATTATCGCTAATATTAGCTACCCTGACGAAACTCTAAGAATACGTTAATTATATCGATAAAGATAAAATAAGCGATACAAATTATTATAGAGATAAAAAAAATATTATTAGAACTATTAATAACGAATTTGATGGGTATTCAAAGCAAAAAGTTTCAGGGGCCTAAAATTTTTTGAGTTTGACAATCCTTAATATCATAATGAAAATAACATTGACTATAATGCGGTGTGGTTAGGTTAGGTTAGGTTAGAGTGGCTGCCACCGCACAAGAGCACGGTGGCACACATAGGCTATAAGAAGCCCGTTGTGATAACACTCCCTCGCTTTTTCAAAAATTGAACCCTCCTGTGCGCTTAACGTAGAGTAGAAAGTTAGAAATGCTTGCCGAGTTCAGGTCGGCTAAGCAGTCCAAAAAGTAACTTTTGAAAACTTTGATGCGCGTCTTGGCCAAGCCGGGGCCGTGCTCAATACTCTCCACTTCCTCCTTGTTTCGGCAACTGCGGCAAAAATCATTTGTTAGGTAACCTAGTCTCTCCCCATGCTTGCCCATGAGGCAGAACCCGGTTATCACCACAACTACTAATCTGAGATAGGAGCAGCCCGGCATAGTGAGAGCTTTAGAGCGCTTCCCATCAACTTCTGGCCAGATTTGTTTGGTGGTGTGGCAGGTGGGCTCCGATGCCCACCTTAAATTTACCTTACCCTTAAACTCAGATCTTAATCTGTGTTTATAGGATGCTAGGGGTAAACCCGCCTCCTGAGCAGAGTTTATCACAGTTAGTTCTGTCCCTTTCCTTGCTAGTTCATCAGCAAGGCAGTTGCCAGGAATGTCCTTATGATCAGGGACCCATACAACACATACGGAGCACATTTCTGTCAGCTGGTTTTGAGCCGATCTGCATTCAATGGCTACCTTGGAAGTTGTACTAAAGGAGTTTAGAGATTCGATAGCAGCCTGGCTGTCAGTAATACGGTGTAGCACATGACAAATTTTTATTTATTATTCATGTTTAATATATTTTTGTGTAACTGTTTTTTATTGCATTATAAATAAAAAAAATTCGTAAATACGAGTATACGAAAAATAACGATTGTATGCCTCATTTTTAACCTAACCTGTGGTACTTTGAAATAGCTGAATAGCTAAATATTCTAATACTCGTATTTTACCAAAGAACTTTGCGCGTTTATAAACCAAATCAACATGCATTAAACAAGACCTGACATGAATGGCTTGAGCAATTTTTTTTATTTGTATCAGCGTATTTAACCTTTTATAAAGGGTTTTCCAATAAGAGTGATATGATTTCATTAAAAAAACGACATATTTTTAAGGAAATTCAAAGGTTTTTTATTTAATGTGAAGTACACTCGATACAATTAAGTTCTGAATATAACATCATTCAAATGGCCTGCACGATTTTTTTTGCAGGAACGAATTCGTTGAACCCAATTTTCGAGTACTTTTTGCACAAAATCAAGTCGTATGTCATGAATAGCACGTTCAATATTGACGTCAAAAGCTTAAAGAGAGTCTGGTTTATCGCTAAAGATCAATGACTTCAAATAACGCCACAAAAAGTAGTCTAATGGTGTTGAATGACAACTTCTAGGAGGCCATTCAATGTCACAATTTCTTGAAATAATCGAATCTCCAAACTTTGCTCGCAATAATTCGGTTGTTGCGCGTTCTGTGTGGCACGTAGCCCCGTCTTGTTGGAATCAAATGTTGTCAAGATCAACTTCTTCCATTTGCGGCCATAAAAATTTGGTTATCATCGATCTATACCGCTCTCGAATGACAGTAACGGTGTCACCAGCTTCATTTCGAAAGAAGTACGGACCGATGATTCCACCAGACCAAAAACCACATCAAACTGTCAATTTAGGTGATTGTAATGGTTGTTCATGAAAAATTTGTGGATTTTGAAAGTGAGCCTCTGGAAGAAGATGATTTTCTTAAAAAAGTTGCAATTGGAGAACGATTTTTTTTTGATAATAAAATTGTTCTTGCGTATATCTTTCCATGATGATTTTGTAAAAATTACTGAACACAATTTTATCTTCCCTATTGGAAAACCCTTTACCAGAAAAAGTTTGGATTTTATGATTTCAAATATTAATCGCTACGTTTCACCGAATGTACACTGGTGGCAAATATAATAAGGGACAATAATATTGCTTTCACTCGATACGCTCGATATGCCGCTGAGTTCGAGGTTCGATTCACAGCCATGGCAAGTAAAATCTTCATTATAAAATTTTTTTTTTAATAGCGTCTATCCCTCGATTGTCAATGGCAAACCTCCGAGCGTATTCCTGCCTTGAAAAGGCTTCTCATAAAATACATCTGCCGTTTGGAGTCGGCACAAAATTGTAGGTCCCTCCATTTGTGATAAAATATAAAGACGCACACCACAACTGGTAGGTAAAGCTCGTGTAAGCGCCAAATTATTATTATTATAATTTTCCATTGAAAATATTTTATTTTTAATTTCTTTTTTATTTATGTACATTGATTGCATACAAGTTAAATGTGCTTCTTTGCTAAAAATGTAGAAAATAAAGACATTCTTAGTAAAGTAAAAATATCAAAAATTTCAATATTAAATATTTTACTAGGACACCTAATTAAGGACATTCACTTTTTTTAATTAAATTTTTTTTTTATTATAATTAACTGTTCTGATTGACATTAAATAGTACTTCGTAGGATATCCCTTGGATTTAGACTTCGTTGAAATGTAATATTCTTCGAAAAAAAATTTTTATCAGCTTAAGCTCAAGATTTTAGGCAGGCCAGTCTAAAATGCTTATATTACCTGGAAAAAATCACGCCCAATTTTTCCTCCATTATGTTTTATGATCTTTAAAGTATAGCGAACCCCGAGTTCTTTCTTTGGAGAACGACGCACGATTTTTTTTTTTCATCTTATCCAAACAAGTTAAATTTAGATTTATCACTCCGAAGTATGTTCTTTCAGAACTCCAAAGACTTTTCAGCATGTTCCATTGAAAACTTCTGTTTTGGCGATATATGTAATATATATCCTTACTTACTTACTTAATTGGCGCATCAACCGCCTAAGGACGCCAGCTGTCCCTATCTCTTGCTTACAGGCGACAATTGGAAATCGCAAGTATAGCCAAGTCTTTTTCCACTTGGTATTTCCAACGCAGAGGAGGTCTTTCTTTTCCTCTGCTACCACCAGCGGGTACCGCATCAAAAACCTTCAGGGCTAGAGCTATTTCATCCATTCGAACGCCGTGACCTAGCCAGCGGAGCCTTGTACAGCTCATACAGCTCGTACAGCTCATCGTTAAGGCTGACGCTGTTATTGGTGTGAGTGATGGTTTCTAAGTAAACGAAGTCCTTTACTTTTTGAAAGTTATAACTGTCAACAGTGATGTTAGAACCCAGTCGTGAATGTGCCGACTGTCTATTTAATGACAGTCGATACTTCGTCTTGCCCTCGTTCACTTCCAGACTTTTGAATGACAGTTGAATGACATTTGAATGAATGGCAATATCATACCCGAGAACTTTCTTAAAGTTCTTAGGCAACATTTTGGAGATTAAATTATATATTAATTTCAAAAAAATTGTACGTAAACGTAAAGAGTCTATATTAACAAATTTGTAAAAATAATTTTTTTTACATATGTAGATTAATGTTCATTTTCATATTTCAAATATTTTGTTTATGCCCAAATTCAGTAAGCTTTCTCAGTCTCTAATAGAGACAAAAGTCACAATTTCAGACCATTTGGCATTCATAAGTTTCAAAATAAAGCCTTTAGTCTCAAAATAAAGTCACTAACTTGTGACCTGATGATGAGCAGGTCTTAAAAAATTTAAATCAAAACAAAAGAAAAAAATCGTTTCTAGCTCATTTTGAGACTTCAGATGAGATTGAGTTACAGAATTCCGGTATTCAATTCCAAAACTTATTCACTTGCCTACTTTAAGGCGCAAACAACCGTTTCTGTGTTTTCACTATCTGCACTGCATAGCGACAAACACATTTTCAAAGGTATAACTACACATACAATAATTCAGTATTGAATTATGCGCATACACCCTCATAAAAATCTGCACTAAGGTTCGCCAACATACACGGGAATGAGTAAATAAGTACTTTGTATGTATGTGTGTATGTATGTATGTTTATGAACTGTTGTCGCCGTTAGCATTTGCAAGATACTATCTGTTCTTCACTATTTGTTTGCTACTAAACATCTTGGCATCCTTACAAATGTATTTACAATATTTCTGCGATATTCACACGCACGAATGCCAGTTTTTGTAGTTCGCTACTTACACAAATCTTCGCGCTATTACGCAATAACAACAATAATGCGGACATTCATATGTCTGCAGGAGTTTGCATCTAACGATACAACATCCTTACTCATATCTACATACAAATGTATATTATTCTGAGTATCGCTATAACTAGCAACCTTATATCGTTTATACCGGAAGCTGTAGTTGCCACATCCGCATGACCCCGAAATTCAATGAAAGCATACATTGTTGTTGTCGTAATTTATACGCAAACCAATAATCATAACATTTTTATTCAGTTGCGAGCGTGCGAGTACTTAAGGCATCCACATTGGCAACTTACAGCCAATTCATATTCATATGTGCCGCTAAAGGAGAAATTTCTATCGTATGTTCATAGGCAGTCAATGCTGCAGTTGCGTGAAATAAATATGCATAACATATTATATTTGTTGAAAACATATTTGATTCGGCGTTGTGTCATCTTTAGTGCCGTGCGAATGAGAAATCACACTGAAGATGCCACAACAACCACCAAACCAAAAAAAAAACAGCAGCAGCGGTATGGAAGTGATGCTTCTCTTGATTCATTTCTTAATTCAGATGCTTATTATTCGTACTTGTATTTATTTCGATATTTATCCTAGCACAACAATTAAACAAATTATTTTACAGTGCTAGTCACGATGCATAAGTAAAAAAGAAAATCTAAGAAAAAAATTAGTTTTAAATTGTAGTTGAAATTTACATAGATGAATTGAAACTTAGTACTAAGGACACTGCGAAATTTTAAAATAGGTTACAGATAAGTTTAGAAAAACTGAAGCATTTGAAGTAAGTAATGGATAGTTTTGAAGTTATACGTTAATTGACGTTTAGAAGTTATTATAAAAACAGGTTAATTCATATTTGAAGTGCAGCGCACTGTTTAATAGTCTTAGTCGAATGGGGAGTGCGTTCCAAAGACGAATCGAGTTTATGAAGAATTGGCGTTCAGATATGAGAAAAACATATTTAGTGTGTACTCGAAATACAGACCTGGAAGAATGAAGAAATTGAAGACTTCGATATATATACTGTGGCTCCTTTGTATATTGTACATATATAATTTTATGTAAGTTCAGTAGTGTTTGTAACTTTCAACAGGCTTTCGAAAGAGATGTTGCATTTCAAACCAAACACGTTTCTGGCAATGTTGTTATATGTAGACAACATTTAACTTTTGCTTACATACAGAGTCACAATTAGCAAATATCGCACAATCGTAATGGAGCGTAGGTATTAAGTACGCTTTGGCTAAGAGTAGTCTTATATTAAAGGGGCAGAATTATTGTTGAAGAGTTTGCCAAGATTTTAAGCCGCGCTGAAATATTTTATAACCGAAATTGTCCAACTTGATTAAAGGTTACGATCTACTCAATTTAACGTAATGTAAAGTTAAATTATTTTTTCAATTTTTTTGTTACAAAAAAAGAGCTGCTTTATAAGATTTGCCAGTATCGCCAGTAAGCGTCGTCTTACTCAGATACCCAGATAGAGCTTTCAAAACAAAATTTGGCTAGAGAGCTGTACTTCGAAAAGGGTATTAACAATGGCGATTTATGTCGGCTTTGCCAATTTCCTCTCTCGTTTGTGAAGTTTTTCAAAAGAGTTGTTATAATCAGAATGTAGAGGGACAGCTTAAGGAATATTTGTGGAAGTGGCGAGCACTGTGGAGAGGAAGACAGAAAATGAAGGACTTCAAAATTACTTTGGTTTGTAGATGCCACACTTTAATAATATAAAAATAATTTGGCGCACACTCTATATACGTTAGTGTTTGGCCGTGCTTCTTCTACCTTTTGTGGTATGTATCTTTATGTTGTATCACCAATTGGCAACTATTAAATAAGCTTTTTCGTGGCAGAAATACGCAGCCGAGGGGTAACCACTGTTAGAAAAAACTACTTTCCTGTGAATTTTCTAGAATTTACTTGGGATACCGAGTTGTGGCACGCATCGCTGCACACACGGCCACAGCGCCACACTTAGGCTTGATTAATTTAACTGATCGAAGTTAACTTAACTTAACTTAACTTAAATTAACTTAACTGAACTAAACTTAAATTTACTTAATTTAGTTAATTTAAGTTTACTTATTGAAATTAACTTTCTTTTACTTAACTTAACTCCACTAAACGTAACTAAACTTGCCTTATCTTAACTATACTTACCTTAATTTAATTAAAATAAACTTCACTTTACTTATATTAAATTAATTTAGCTTAAATTAAATTAAACCTACTGTATTTTACTTAAACCAACTTATTTAAATGAAGTTAATTTAACTTAACTAAACTCTATGTGTTTTAATGTAACTCAACTTAACTTAACAGGACTTAACTCAACTTAACTTCACTTAACTTGACTTTACTTTCCTTACCTACACTAAACAAGACCAAAATAGTATCACTTCCAAAAATTATCTGCCCAAGGAAAAGTCTTTCAGAAGTTTTTTTAATTTATTTGCTAGAAAATTTATTTTTTGATAAACTTGAAGCAAAAGAACCAATAAATTAGAGTCGCATGTTCGTTTCTCTGAATGTCGCACCCGAAGTATGCATATTTTATTTTGTAAAAAAAAAAAACTAAACAATTCAAATACATTTCACGCCACTGCACTTCCATATGCGGAAGCATTGTGTATCGGCATTCACGCATTTTTTGAAACGATGATAAATTTCGCCACTTTACATGACAATAATAATCATAACTTTTATATGTATAGTTAGTCATAGATATATTGCTATGAAATTTTATCGCTTCCATATTAGAAGGAAAAATACACTCATACCAGTTTATGTATGTACAATCATTAGAAGAATTGGGACATTGTTGCCTAAAAACATGAATTTCCCCACACTTAAAGCCAATTTCGATATGCGATTAAAACAAGAATTGTGCCACTCACACATTTGAGTGAGTAAAGCGAATTATTATCACTACTGGTACAATTTAAGATATTAAATTTTATGTGTCTAACTTCTATCGTGTAATAAGAAAGTCCGGGAGCAGGGAGCGGAGTGCTGCGTGCGTTGTGGAATATCGATTTTTGTTAAAGTTTCTTCCGGTTAAAAACCCATTAAACAAAGTTGGAAAACAAACAGAACTTTCAAAACTTTGAGGGGTGAAGAGAATAACAGGCCCATAAAAATGCAGTAGAAACTTTTGCGACTAAATACGCAGCGACGAACTCGCCACCGCCTCCGCTGACGCTGGCATATCTAAGCAGACGCTGTTGTCGTAGGCAACCAAAAACTGGGCCAAACACCGCAACTGATTGCGCATACGCACACGCAACGCAACGCAACATTAAACCAACCGAAAACTGCGTAACGTCAACGTTCGCACAAGCAGGCGGACGGGCAGACGGGCAGACGGTTGAGTTGAAATTCGAGGCGCTGCGGCAAAAATAAAGTTTGCAATTAAATGCCATAAAACTTTTACAGATTTCCATTGCTTTCCAGCGTCATTCCAAGCTGCGGTCACAGATGGGAAGCAAGAGAAAGGCGACTAGCCAGTTGTCTGTGAGAGGGGGAGGGGGAGGGGGGGTTTAAAAGCGACAATCGGTAGGCGTCAGGGCATGCGTTAATTTTCATTTTTTTTTTGAACGCCTTGTTTTGTTTTTAAACAAAACCATCACCAAAAAATTAATTTTCATTCAAAAAAAAAGTTTGCGTAAATTTTATGCGCTATGAATTGGCGAGACAATGGACTAGGCAAAAATAATTTAAAAATCTTTACTCTCTTTACGTCTTTGATTTGAAGGGTAGCCATATTTGTGCCGCACGCGCTGCAGCCAGGCGAATCGAAGCTATTGAGCGCTCTCTCGCTCTCCAAACGGTATTTTCATAACCTCAAAAAGTACAATCACTTTCGCTCTTTCGCTTATCTTTCAAACATTATGTTAGACGCACGTCAACAACTACCACAACAATGCATCGCATTTGTATATTAGTTAAAAGAACTCGACTTTTTAATAAGTTTCATCTCTGGAACTTTGTTAGTTAAACTTGTTGCGTTCATCTATGTACTCACCCTGCGCCGCGATTCTACTAACATTGGAAAAGGGTTCTGTGCCAATAACTTTGCCAACATTGCTACACATACTACATAGATACACACACACATACATACATATATACTTTGATATAAAATTGTGCAAAGTTTGTGATTGTTTGAAAGTCTTCACACTTCCGCGGATGAGAAATGAACAAAGTTTTGTATTATTTTCTCAGCGTTTTCGTAAAATTTCCATTCATACTTTTTTAGTATCTGCAGTTTGCAGTTTGAAATACGTTCTCAGCTTAACTAAGTTCCCCAATGTCAAGGTCGTTCAAGTCCGAAAATAAGTACATACATCAATACATACATAAAGAAATAAAAAATTAATAGAAACTTCGAAACTTTGTTGAGACTTTCGCCATAAAATGCGTTTAGAAGGCGGAAGTTGAAAACCACTTCGCTGTACTGTAAAAATTGAGCGGCGAACGTGGATAGGTCAATAACACGAGCAAAATATTCGCATGGCTAAGTAATTAGCAATTAAGGTAAAAGTTAAGGAAAGCCCAGAAGGCTGGGTTCATATTTGATTTATTTAAATAGAGTTGGAGTTAGGACTCAAAATGGAATTTCGGGTGTCGAGAAGATAATAAGATAAAGAAACTAAATCAAGGTATTTCAGAATGAAAATTAATATTTTGAACATTTGTCGAATAGTTCATGGCAGTTTAGTAACTATAAGGAGACTAGTACGATAGCATTTTGGGAAGTTTTGGAACATATTCAGAACTATTGCGGGATTAGTTCAAACTTACATCAAGACTGGCTGACAGACTATTTCGGAACCCTTTGAAACCAATCTCGATTTTTTAAGGAACATTTCGTGACTGGTGCTGAATAATTTTTCATAACTCAGATTTATTTGGGAAACATGTTAGAACGTTCTGGGACTATTTTAAGGAAATGTCTGAAGTTGCTTGGGATCATTTTGACACTAAAAGATGCCAATTTCGGGACCGTTTCAAGACCTGTTCGAATATATTACGGTAAAGCTTCTTAACATTTTTAGAAACAATTCAGAACTACTTCGGGGTTGGTTGAAACTAATAATAATAATGTCTTAAAATAACGCTAAACTGCTTCTGAAAAGATTTTTAACTAATTTTGCATTTTTTATAATTTTTTAAAAAGTAGACTAGTTAAATAATTTCTAAATACATTTCCAAAACACCATGCTAACTAGTTTGTGTTAAACAATTTATTTGAACTTCTGTAAATGTATATTAGAGATCACTTATGATTATTGGCCCTCTTTGAATTCCAATGAAAAAAGAACTATCCACTCAGCCTAGTTCTCAGCTAAATTAATGGTAAAAGTGCCAATAGAACGAAAAGATTTTTTTGCATCACATAGAAGAGCTCAAACTTAATACCGATAAGAAATAAATGATTTTAGAAACATTTATCAAAACAATCTTTGTTTATCTTTGAACCAATGGAGATTTTTTGAACAAAAAAACACAAATTTTGTCATCTCAAATTACTTATCTGCACCAAAGGGACTTAAATGGCTGAGACTACATTTTGGGCTCGGACAATAACTACCGGACGCAAAGTTCATCGGTTATTTTACCAGCTTTATTAAGTTGTAGTAAGCGATACCGAATGATTGTGACTAATCAACGATTGAGAGTACCGTCAACCTTAATGGGGAGTAGCTAGCCGTTAGAACAACAACAACATTGTGACTAGTCAATGACAGACGACAGCAGCACCAACAGTCACTGCAGTAGTCACAAGTAAAGGTCACTTACAAGGTCAGGAACAACATCAGCCAAGTATCGGCAGCATCCATCACCGCAAGGAGATTGTGGCATCAGCCGAAAATCACGAACACCCCTCAGACGTAACACTAAGCGCCAGTTTTTCAGTGCTGGCTGAAACTCAGTTAAAACAAAGTTTAGTTAAACTCAGTTTAAATTTAAACTTAGTTCCTTTGCGCTCAATTAAATGTGTTGCAGCCAAAACGAAGTAATCAGCAAAGAGCTGATATGTTAAACTAAGTTTAAACTCCATTTAAAGTTGACTAAAGAACCGCATAATGAGTTAAAACTTAATTTAAACGACAAACAGAGTTTAACTTGCACTAAAAAACTGGCCCTAAGCAATGCAACTGACTAAGTTCTACTTCATTGTCGTACAAATCCATATCGTAAATATTCTTTAATCGAGAGGATCTTTAAGTGTGCAATCGGGCTTTTGTAGGTGGCTATTAAGCGCCTGATGTCGGGGGACAAAAGGCAAATGTTCCAATGTGTGACTGGCAACTACTGTCCTCATTATCTATGGAACGTAAGCAAGAGCTCTTGAATCGACCAAGTTGAACCATTTTTTTTTTAGTAATACAATTAAAAGCTTTATTTAAAAATCGCAAGAAACGCTCATCCTTCATTCCCCTCAAAGTCGACTTTAACTAAAGTGTATTTCAATCACTTGTTGACGTCAAATGTTAATAAATAGTGAACTGGCTTTGATCCGTCCTGTCGAGTGTGTATTGCCTGTTTGTTGCATGCTTGTCAACTAAGGACCACAGTTAACTTACTCGGTACCAACTTTTTGTTATCGATAGTAAATATCGTTTTCGCTGTTAAGTCACATTTCATTATACCAAATGTTTTTTTCTTTAATTAAACAAGTTGAGAAGTGTGGAAAATTTATGGTAAGTGAATAAAAATGTTAAAGAGAAAATATTTTCATGTATTGTCAAGAACTACAAGAGTCGGAATTCGTTAAAATTTTTTTTTTTTTTTCACATGAAGGCCCATCGAATCTACTTTCGGTAATCCCAGCAGTACTTCTTAACGGAAGCTCTTTACATAGGTAAAGTAATTCTATTCAAATGGACATTAAGGCATGTTAAGCATGCGCTGAGCATATGCGAACGAGTTAACAATATGGTTTTTCAAATGTATGACGGACTTAACGCCATTCAAATACTTACATCTAAGATTAGCTCGAATGCCTCAGCACAAGACGCGCCTTAGTCATACTCGTATTTTGCAGGCGCTTACACATTTTCACCTGCTTCAAACATAAGAGCCTTTTGAAAAATGAATTTACCGAGTGTCGACGCAAATGACATGCCATTTAATGTCTTAAACTTTAATGCATTCCGCCATTACAGCGGTGCCACCAAAAAGCAAACGGTTATGAATATTTTTGACTTGGGTACTAATCTAACTCAACCGCTGGCAGTCGGTGGAAAAAAAACAAAAAAAAAAAAAAAACATTCGTACGCACATACTTTCGCGTCTACTTCCAACTGCAGCCGTTCGAAGGTTTTTGGGAAAATGTCGCGCAGCTGCTGCTACCGCATTCTCCTTCATGCCGCGTGTTACACACACACACACACACACACACGCACACACTTTCATATTATTTATGCGCGCTAACGGCAAGCAATTGAGCAGGGCGCACGCCGTGGCAAAGGTGGGCGGGGATGAGACATGTGTAGCAGCGCCAGTTGAGGGCGTGAGTACTGCTAACGACCTCGACGATGTACATACATACATACTCGTATGTAGTTGAGAGCGCCGGTGTTAAGGTGAGCGTAAAGTGTTTCTTGCCATAACTGCCGCGATAAATGCTAAACATTTGCGCCCGCCACTAAAGTTGGTGACATAAATGCCCAAGAAACGCACACGCACACATCCGTCTTATGTACATAGTAAATATGTATGTATGTGTGCATTCAAGCGTCTGCCAACAAATGTGCATACAATTGTTTTTTTTTTTTTTTTTTTGCTTTATGGCTTTCAAATTCACAGTTGTTGTGGCGGATTTGGCAAATGTTGGCGCGATCATTTGTCATTTGTACCACCCAAGCCGAAAATCGTGCTACAATATTTTTAAGCATGCGTGTGTGTGTTTGTAGTGTGGGTGTATAGGTGTGCGTGCGTGTGCTGCAAAGCTTTTGAATAATTCAGTCTGATGTTAAGCAAAACGGAAGTAAAGTGATTTCTGTTTTTCAGCGTTGTACTCGTACTCTATTAAGCTTTTAATTTATATAAATCCTGGAATTTGGAAGCAGCTTTTTCAAGACGCAGCTTGTCACAACAAAATGCGAGTTATTTTTTTCGTGAAATTTGATTTAAAATAATTTCAAATAGGCTTTTAAAGTTAACAAGTAATTGGCCAAGCCAACTGTTCTAAAGAATACTTTATTCATAACCATTTCATAGAGTATTTTAAGACAATTTCGGTCTGGTGGCACATGAAGGTAACTTTTGCACATAGCACAGATTGATGAAAAATATATTTATAAGGTCTTCTCGAACCTCTAATATTTCAGGTTACAAAATCATGATCCTTTTAGTCTTACAATTTCATAGATGGTGACATGTTTTCTAATCTAGGCGCACTTTTTTCTACCAAATTATAGGCCTGGTCCTATTATTACAAAGTTTTTCACATGAAACTTGTGATATATTCAAAGTATTCGGAATTCAAATTCAATGTCAAATTATCTCATGGCTATTGTCGAACCTCTTGAAATATTTGGCAGTGATGCATGATTTTGACTGAATTATTATTCGAATTAAAAAGTATTCGCAAATTTTCGATATTTATTGAAAAAATATGGAGAGGCGAAAAAATTTGTAAACGCCATTTAAACAATTTTTAGTAATGAATACATTTAAATAATATTTTTGAAAAACTAATTATAGTTTATTCTTATTTTTGCGATTTTTTTTTTTATTTTTTAATAAAAAAAAATTATTTTATAATTCTACTATTTTTGAAAAAAAAAAAACTAGAAAAATTACATTCATTATTTAAATAATTCTGAATATCGAATACATTTTCATTCGACACTAACTGCTGTAAATCTGCGCTTTTTCATTTTCGACAGAAGATCAAAAAACATTTAAAGGACCTAGAAATTGAAACATGTTCGCGAAAATTTTTTCAAAACCGGTTTTTTGCAGATTATCGTTATAATGGGTCTCTCTTATCATTTCATATCAAAATTAAGCAAATTATTGCATTTGTTCAGCAGTCAGTGGAATAACGTTTCAACTGACTTATTTGTTGTGTGTACAATGGCAAAAAGTGAGTGTTCTCGTGTGCTTGATAAGTGTGTTAGAGGCTCGAAAAGAAAAATAAATTTAGAAAACTGGAAAGATATCAATAATTAAAGATTAAGAAATAGTGGACAATCTTATATTAATAGAAAAAAAAAACAAGTTATACCAGCAAAAAATTTCCCAAAGCAGGTATAGTGGAAAAACGTTTTAAGTACATAATTTTTATTTCATATACATTTTGAACAATTTTTTTATAGGTTTTTGATTGCCATTGTAATTTTCATTGTCAAAAACTTGATGATGAACATATGAAGAACCTTTTTGATAACTTTTATAGCAAAACTTACAACGAGCAATGTTTATTTTTATCCTCTCTTCTTGAATTGAGCGAGCCTAAGAGGAGAAGAGTTGAAGAGGGAAGTTTTATACGAAATACAACAGCATCTTATTTGTTGGTGCTTTCAAACGGAAAAAGAGAGAGAGTGTGCAATAAAAATGCTTTGTCAAACATTTCAGGTAAATATTGTCTTATTGTTGTTTTTCGTTGATGTTTACATTTTATCTTAAAATATGAAGCTAACGCAGCACAGAGTTCAAATTTTGGTTGAAAAAATAAAACATGGTAAAAACATTGATGATCATCGCGGAAAACATGAAAATCGTCCCCACAAAATCATAGAACAGGAAAAACTGAGCGTTGATGAACACATAGTAAGCTTTCCCAGCCCAGAAAGCCACTATAGTCGTTCAACATCTTCTTACAATTTGCGCTCAAAAAAAAAAAAAAAAAAAATTATGCGAATTATACTTTGCCAATGCTCAGGAATGATCCAATAAAAATAAGTGATGAAAAGAAGAAGGATCTTCTGGCAATGGCGTCGTATTTACCAGAAAACTATGCAGAGTTTTATAAACAGTTGCCATGAAAGTTAAAAAAAGTACATATGTATATTGATACTCTATAATATTTACTATGTATATATCCGTTGTGAATTACATTTTTTGTAAATATCGTTTAAATTTATATGAAATAAAAGGTTTTTCGCTTTGTTTATAATCTTCTTTGTTTGTTTGTATTACTGATATAAAATTGTTTGGATTTTGAAAACTTTACTTTCCAAATACGTTGATGGAAAAACGTTTCAAACGCCATCATACTATATGCTATGCTTAGTGGAATAACGTGTTAACATCCATTTAAAACGTTTTTCCATTTTAAAAGTTTAATTTCGCTTATTTTATTAGTGTACCTATTTTATTAATTTTTTATTTCACTTTATTCATACTAAATAGACAGATTACTATTGAAAATTAAAAAAAAAATCCAAAATAGATAAAACTTTAAGCTTTAAACGATTATTTCATTTCCTGAACATTTTGAAACTTGTCGCTTACAACGTTATTCGCGAACATGCTTCAATTATAAAAGTATATGACATAGATATTACTTACTTAATTGGCGCAACAACCGCCTAAGCGATTTTGGCCGAGGTCAACAAAGCACGCCAGCTGTCCCTATCTTTTGCTAACTGGCGCCAATTGGAAATCCCAAGTATAGCCAAGTCTTTTTCCACTTGGTCTTTCCAACGCAGAGGAGGTCTTCCTTTTCCTCTGCTACCACCCGCGAGTACCGCGTCAAAAACCTTCAGGGCTGGAGCTATTTCATCCATTCGTACGACGTGGCCTAGCCAGCGGAGCCGCTGATTCTTAATCCGCTGCACTATGTCTATGTCCTTGTACAGCTCGTACAGCTCATCGTTCCATCGATGTTCGTTCGTCGTCGCAAAGACGCAAAGGTCCATAAATGTTTCGAAGAATCTTTCTCTCGAACACTCCAAGAGCCCTCTCATCTGATGTTGTCATCGTCCATGCTTCTGCACCATACAATAGGACGGGCATGATGAGAGACCTATAGAGTATGGTTTTTGTCCGTCGAGAGAGGACTTTACTGCTTAGTTGCCTACTCAGTCCGAAGTAGCACTTGTTGGCAAGAGAGATTCTCCGTTGGATTTCAAGGCTGACGCTGTTATTGGTGTTAATGCTGGTTCCTAAGTAAACGAAGTTCTCAACTTTTTCAAAGTTATAACTATCAACAGTGATTTGTGATCCCAGTCGTGAATGTGCCGACTGTATATTTGATGAGAGGAGATACTTCGTCTTGCCCTCGTTCACCTCCAGACCCATTCGCTTCGCTTCTCTATCCAGTTAGGAGAAGGCAGAACTAACTGCGCGGTTGTTAAGGCCGATGATGTCAATGTCATCGGCGTACGCCAGCAATTGCACACTCTTATAAAAGATGGTGCCTGACCGATTAAGTTCTGCGGCTCGAATTATCTTCTCCAGCATCAGGTTAAAGAAATCGCACGACAAAGAGTCACCCTGTCTGAAACCTCGTTTGGTATCAAACGGCTCTAAGAGGTCAGTCCCAATAATGACAGAGCTAGTGATGTTGCTCAACGTCATTTTACATAGCCGTATAAGTTTTGCCGGGACACCAAATTCAGACATTGCGGCATATAGGAAACTTCTTGTCGTGCTTTGAAGTCGACAAAAAGATGGTGTGTGTCGATTCTTCTTTCTCGGGTCTTTTCAAAGATCTGGCGTATTGTGAATATCTGGTCGGTGGTAGATTTACCAGGTCTAAAGCCAAGAAGACTAATCCCGCTATAGTTGGCGCAAACTGCAGGACCACCCTTTTTGTGGATTGGGCAGAGCACACTTAAGTTCCAATCAGTAGGCATGCGTTCTTCCGACCATATTCTAGAGATGAGCTCGTGCATGCACTTAACCAGCTCCTCTCCGCCGTACTTAAATAACTCAGCTGGTAACCCATCGGCCCCGGGGGCTTTGTTGTTCTTCAGCCGTGCTATCGCTTTCCGTATTTCGTCACAGTCGGGTGATGGTACATCGCGTCCATCATCATTGATTGGGGATTCGGGTTCAACATCTCCCTCCATAATTTAAGTATGCTGTGGACATCAGTCACCAGGTCGCCGTTTTCATTCTTACAGGAATTCGCCCCGGTCTTAAAACCTTCTGTAAGCCGTCGAACTTTTTGAAAAAATTTTCGGGCGCTTTTCCTGTCGGCCAGCATCTCAAGCTCTTCGCACTCACGCATTTCGGCCTCTCTCTTTTTCTCACGAAAAATGCGTCTTGCTTCCTTCTTCAGCTCACGATAGCGCTCCCGCACAGCTCGCGTTGCACCCGATCGCAGTGTGGCCCTGTAAGCAGCGTCTTTACGTTCCGTAGCGGCGCGACATTTCTCGTCATACCAGTTGTTCTTTCGGGCTAGCTGAAATCCGATGGATTCTTCAGCGGCGGTATGTAGACAGCGATAAATATGGTTCCAATGCTCGGAAATATCGTTCTGTTGATTATTGCTCTCAGAGAGCAGGAGTGCAAGTCGAGTGGCGAAGTGGGTAGCTGTCTGTTGCGATTGCAGCTTTCCGACGTCGAGCTTTCCTTGTGTCCATTTACGCGCGCTTTTTGCTGCACAGAGGCGCGTGCGGATCTTAGCTGCCACAAGAAAATGATCCGAGCCGATGTTGGCTCCTCGGTTCGTGCGCACATTTAGGACACTGGAAGCATGCCTTCCGTCTATCACAACGTGGTCGATTTGGTTTCGTGTTTTACCATCTGGAGACAGCCACGTAGCCTGGTGAATCTTCTTATGCTGGAACCTGGTACTACAGACTACCATGTTTCGGGCCCCGGCGAAGTCGATCAGTCTCAATCCGTTATCGGACGTTTCGTCGTGGAGACTGAATTTTCCGACTGTGGAACCAAAGATGCCCTCCTTGCCCACCTTGGCATTGAAGTCGCCAAGCACGATTTTTATATCGTGGTGGGGGCACCGCTCATACGTGCGGCCAAGGAGATCGTAGAAGCGATCTTTAGTCCCATCGTCCTTCTCTTCCGTCGGGGCGTGGGCGCAAATTAGGGAGATGTTGAAGAATCTCGCCTTGATGCGGATTGTGGCGAGACGCTCGTCCACCGGAGTGAACGACAGTACTTTACGGCGCAGTCTCTCTCCCACCACAAATCCGACACCAAATTTGCGCTCCTTTACATGGCAGCTGTAGTAGATGTCGCAAGGGCCTATCACTTGTTTCCCTTGCCCCGTCCATCGCATCTCTTGTTTATATAGCGAGCCGCTTGCTCCAAGACAGACGCCCGCTTGCAGCCGCACCTCCTGGTGGACAGACGCTGCGGACTTTAGTGGACCCTTAAACCGAATATGTCGGAGTGGCTCCGCTAAAGCTCCCTCTCTATTAGCCGTGACCCATGGCTCCACACGGGTTGGTTACCGTATCTCGCACATGGGTTGCTCACGTTGCCCAGGGTGCACGAACGTGGACGTTAGAGGAGGGATTGAGTACAGCCGTGCAACTGTAACCGCATACCCAGAAGCACCACTGCACCCCATTACACCCCATATGACATAGATATAGTGGGTATTAAATAAAGGGAGAATTTTAAGAGAATAAGATTCCTGATGAAATAACACTTTTTGAAACTTTGTCCTTCAAATACATATTTACTTTTTCAATAAAAAATTAAAAAAAAAAAATATCTCAAATTTTGCAGCAAAAATGTTTATAGATAAAGTATAGTTTTTTCATCTGCTTAAATTGTTCCTTCCTTTGTTACACATACATATGTTTAATTCATGTTAAGTTTCTACACACTTATGGTAAAGTAATTAAATCTGGCAGCCAATATGCAGCTCAAATTTGTACACAAAGATAACAAATAAAATAAAATGAAAAGAAGTCACTTTCAAGAAGCAAGTTCTTTATAAAAATATAAAAATTACAATGAATTCATTCCCCTCTCTAAAACTGCGTTATCCCCTTCATTAATCGATGGACATCATCGTTTGCCATTTTCTTAGCCTTATAACGCCATTTCTTTCTAAATTTTGCCACTGAGTGGACTTCTGATTTTATTTTTTTAGGCTCTCTTTACATTTGAGCCCAAAAAAAATCGATAGGTCGTAACTCAGGGCAGTTTGGAGGGTTGGACTCTTTCGGCAACACATTCACATCATGTTCAGAGTAAAAGTCTATTGCTTTTTTTTTTGTATAGTGGCAAGTGGCTAAATCAGGCCAGAAGAACACAGAAACATCAGGGTTTTATATAAAAGGCGGAAATCTTCGTTCCAAGCACTATTTAATATAAATTTATATGTAAATCGTGCCCACGGATACAAATTCTTCACTCGTTTCACCACATGTGCATATTGCTTGCCAGACTATATATTTTTTTGTTGATATTTTGACACTTTTTTATACTTTTATATTGCATTAATTTTGTCTTTATTTGTGGCAACAATTATGTATTAACTCCTGTCCTAGTATTTGCTTAAAGTCAGCTACACAATAAGTTTCATTGACAATTATACAGCATTGAAATTTTGTGCTGAAATCAGTGTACAATTTTCTCGCTATTATTTTGCATAGGAAAACTCTTTCGGCATCTTTATTCGGCACTTTTTGCACTTTGTAAGTACGTAAATTTAATATTTTTTTTAATTCTGTGTACTGTAGAAGACGAAGTTCCTACGGTTGCAGCTACGTTACGTAAGGACCGATTTGAATTCCGCTTAAACACTTTCCCTACATTCTCTTCAATTTCTTTATTTACTGTTCCACTTTGTCTTCCCGATCCATACTTTCTCTCAATTGTCTTGTTTTTCTTTAAATTTGTAATACAATTTTGAACAGTCGATCTTGAAATTTTTAACTTTTTTGCTAACTGAGTTTGAGGAAGTTGGGGATTTTTTATGTAATTGTCCAAAAATAACTTTTTATTCGCCAATTCTTTTCCTTTCATTTCGAACAAATATTATTAAAAGCACTTGAAATTTCTGCACATTTAAGATGAATAACGGAACTTTCAAGAAGCAAATCCGCTATTTAATCTCACTAAAAATACGCGAGTTATTGTATGAGCAATGCTGCCTGATTTCAACTGAAGCAGACTTTATTTTAATATATTTTTTGAAATTAATCTCTTTAGTGTTTATTAACCTCAACATTGACTTCATTTTTAAGCCTGATCAAAGCTATTACGCTGCCGCCTCCAAAGTTCCGCTTTGTTAAATGCATCTCGTCTATAGTCGTAATAACCATCAGGCCTTTATATCTTTAAAGATTGAAGAATCCGGCACACATTGGCCCAGAAAACCCTCCTTTAATACCAAAATTGTGAATTCGATAATCTGGACATCTGTCGTATCTTCAGTCATGCAAATGTCACTCAAGTCATCGATGAATTTCAAGCAAATACTTATTTTTCTCAGCTTCTGTAGATGTTGTTTTGGTGACTTTTCCCCTATTAATGAGTCTGCAGGAAATGAGCAGAGGAACGGACGTACCCTTTCATGAAAGCTTGGCTGATTTCTCGTTTACTGGTATGTTGCTGTACTCTGGTAGCCATATCAGCTGCGGTTTTAGTTCTACTAAACATGAGAACCGATATACAAAAAAATCTGTGCTGGCCGGTGTAAGAAATAGCGCTAGTAGTGTATGAATAATAATATTGTGAGTTTCGTTAAGCTCCAGGATGTACTTGCAAGTACCGTAGATTTTTGGATTATTTTAGAAATCTGTTAAATTCACAGAAATGCGACTAACTTTTCGTGTGCTTCATACACTCTTATTCCTGAAATTTTCTCTTACTTGGATGCAAAAAAAAACTGACTGGCTTTGTGTTGAGGCTCACTGGACTGCCATCAATCGTTTAAAAATAATAAAAATTCGGCGCCTAAACTTTACAACTCAGTGTTTGGCCGAGCTTCTCCCACCATTTTTGCTGTGCGGCTTTATATTCTACCACAAATGGACGTACCTACAATAAAACGGCTCAATGAAAATATTTAAAAAAAAATAAGTATGCAAAAAAAGCAAGTTTGAAATTGCTACAAATTGCTCAGTTTTTTTCATGTAAAACAAAAATTCAAACATGCGTTATGATACTAAAATTGGATGGTATGCAAAACTGCGTACACAAACAAGTGTTATTAATATATATTAATTGATAATTTTGTTGACCTCTGGCCTTTGGCACAGCTTGCAGCACGATGGCTCCGCAACTCGAGGTTCCTTGGTTCAAACCTGGGAAGCGGTGATGCAGAATAAACTAATTAATTAAAAAGAAGTCTGATGGGGGGATGTTGTGATATCGGAAGTAGCGGCTATAACTGCACTAAAAATGTTTTTTTTTTGTTTTTAAATTAAAATCTTTCAAAAATCATCCTCGAGCTCAATAAAATAAGTATTTTAAAAGGCCCTTAAGAAACCTAACAAAAATTATATTACAACATTTTTTTGCTTTAAATTGCTGAAAATTATCAGAAACTGTTTTTTATATAATTTGTTTATTAATATGGAACCAAAATTTCGTTACCACATTTAAAAGCAACCGAAGGACAAAGAGAATATTTTTTCTATCGCGGTCTATTAATATTTTATATTTTATATAAACATGTTTACTGCATAACAAAAGAAAATTTTTCAAACTTAAAAACATTTTAACATAATGCCATTACTGATTAAGATCTTTTATCGCACCTAAAACAAAAGCAATTTTTGTTAAATCATTTCAAGTCCTACGCAATTTTTTTTACAAAATCCTCGATATTGCACTTTAATCCACTGCTTACACTGCGAATTGAAAGCGTTTTCAAAATCAAATATAAACAAAAATTCCACTTTCACATCATTCCAGCATCAATAACCAACAGAAATTTCCAAATGCGAACAACATACAATTTTCCGCCAAAAGAATAATAACAATACTGGCAATTTAGTGAAATTATGCAAATAAAGTTGTGGCAACAACAACAAATATCAACGAAAGCCAACAACAAGTGCGCGTAAATGACAAAATAACCAGAAAACGTGTAATCTGCAACGCCAATGAAAGAAGACAGTCAGAGCTAAAGACTTTTAAGTAGTACGACAGCCCGCCGACTAGCCTCGCGCCGTCGTGCCACAAGATGGGGCGCAGTAAGTAACATATTTACTTACTTCATCACTTCATACATACATACATACATACAAAATAAATAACTTAGCAAACCGCCTGTTTGTCTCACCAAAAGTGACTGTCGGCCGCAGTCTGCATTCGCTATGTTTTCCTTGTTAAAGAGTCGCTAAAATGAAATTAGTAAATTTTTTCCGTTGCTTGGCGAAAGGGAGGGGCGCAGTGGAGGCGACTTGCAATGTTGCGCGTGAAACCTTTGCAATCTTGCGCAGCGAAGACTTTCATTGTGCAAACATATTTTTATGCTTTTGGTTAAAAATAAATTAATATGTAGGTATTCAGCATATTTTGAGGCTTTCGGTTTCTTCGCAGACGCAATCTGTGGGTGTACACGACCGCATTATGCAAATAAACAGACTCCGCCAACGACTGTTGGACGCAGCTGCTGCCGCTGTTGTGGTTGGATTTTTGCATTCTTAAGGCATCATAAAATTGTGCCACACAAAACTTCACCAAACCAATTCCACTCATTTCTTTCACAACAAAAAAAAAAAAAAAAAAAAACAACTTACTTATATGCATTTGGGGTGGGGAAAGGTTAAGGCAGTTGGGTGAACGAATTTAAATTTCATTGCTTGCATATACTCGTAATTGCAAGAAAAATATTTTAATATTAACTTAGCGCAGAATGATCAAAGAAGATCCACAATGTTTGATATGAAATCACCATATATTTTAGCGGGTGGGGTAAGTAAAATTTTGCGCTCTCATTTTAGTTTTCTATTTTGCTGAGATATTAAAACAAAAAATTTAAAAACGTTCATTGATTCACAAAAATGCAAGCTTTTATTTGTAGAAAAAAGCATTTTAAATCTTATACAGCTTATTAAACAATTTAAAATATATAAACAGCCCCAAATGCATGAGCACTATAACTCAATATAATCAGCTAAAGTGGAGTTCAGCAAAACTATATAATTTAATTTAAGAAAAATCTTAGTTGTGCTGGCAGACTTGAAATTATTTTTTTAATTTTTTAAACTTATTTTCTTAATAATAAACTGTATAAACAATAATTTGCTGAATTTTGTTCCCGAAAAATTTGTTTCAAATCAAAATAAATACAGTTTCCTATGCTTTTGGTCTAATACAAGGCGAATTCATTCCAGGTAGCGGCATCCCTGCAAAAACAAAATATACGTGTATTTTGTTTTTGCTTTTTTGTTGCGATTGTCATAATCAGCTGACTGTTTCCAAAGTAAATTTGACAATCACGACAATAAAGCAATAAAAAAAATCAAATTTACCGCTGAATTGACTCCACTTTGAATGAATTCGCCTTAGTCTAATACATTTTTTATTAAAAAAAAATTCTCATGAAAGTTATTTTGTTTTGGTCATCCGAGTAGAACATGGTAGATATCATCGTTTGAATAATCTCTGAGAGCAAACCTGTAAACGCTAAATGTGCAAGTAATTCAACTTATAAAAACCTTTGTTTTAATTTTTTAGTTCCTTTATTAAAATATCTTGTGAGGGTTACAAATATAGCACCTCAACATGCTCGATCTATAATTTTTGGTTATCATCTTTTCTTTTATTAAATTCACATTTACTTTTATGTGTAAATTCTTTGAACGCCAATTCAAAATTATTTACCATAATGCAACCAATGCCAAATACCTATATTTTACATTCGCAATTTTAATGCTGAAATCAACCCTGTTAAGTATGCGTTTCGAATAAAACTGTACTCTTTGCATATTTTAAGGCTTAAGCTTTGTTTTCTATTCACAAATTGTAATTGCGTACGTACACGAACGGAATCAGATAATCTATAATATCAACAAGCATTGCCAGTAAATGTATTATCATTACAGATTTATAATGATTTTGTGAAAGCACAAAGGTAAATGAAAGTAAATTGAAAATATATTTCGTGCCTTGTTTGGGTTTATTTCGGGTACATTTCAGAACTAAATATGGACTATTTCGAAATTATTTACTTGGTTTGGGAACATTACGAGTCTGTTGCGAGACCTGTTCAGGAAAATGTTTGGATTAGTTTGGGACTAAATAGTAAGGGCACATACCGCAACTGTTTCAAGATTTGTTCGCTAAAAACTCGAGAAAAGTTTATAACTTTTCAGAATCAAGATGTGGCTCTAAAAATTCATGACTGGACCCAAGAATTATCGCTTGCTTTCTGCTTATTGTTGTCGCAAGCGAAATAGAGTTTTGTTCACTGGGACTTTTCATTAGCAACATGTCGTCAAGTAAGAAGGTTCCCTATGTTGTCGGTATGAATTAATTAATTTTAAAACATCAGCAATGCGCTACTATTATTTTATTATCAAACAGGTTTTTTTGTGCGACAGGACGCTATGATATACAATGTTGCCACAATGAAAGATGCTACGAAAGGAGGAAATGGCTGTCAAACTAAATACAAAAATTACAGTTAAAAGCAAACGAGAGCTGGCTTACCGATCGGTTTGCGAGAAATATCATGCTTTTTACTTTTAGCGGTCTTCACGAGTTAGCGAGAGCTGAAAGCAGGTGAAAACCGTCCGTAACCTAAACTTTTAATGGATATTACTGAATTACCTAAAGCTTTGATAAGGCCCTCACAGATGTTTGCTCATCAAATTTCATTAATATTTTTTTAAACTAAAATAAAGCCAATTCTCTATCAAAATCCATATAATCCGAAATTTAAATTTTTTTTGTATGTTTAAGAATTTCAACTTTTGCATAAATTTGTTAAGTGAAGTTTGATGCAACTGAAATATAGCGCATTTGCTTCCATATATTTTTATATTTTAAAAAACTAACGTCCCAGTTTTTAGCCACTTGAAACTTGATACAATTAAATGGGCTACAAAATTGCATACACAAGGATATTATAAAAAAAAAAATTGTATTCGAGTCATTTCTACGACCTAAATCTGAGTAGCAAATTTAACTATGTGTGTACATAAATCCCATGCGTTTCTGTATAATAACAGTGTTTTAAACAGGCGATTCATAGCTTTGAGTGTAGTAAGCAACTTTGGGGATTTCCAGAATTTCAACTACAAAAATCTGATCATACGAGTATCATACATACTAAAAATAGGAAAAAAGGATTACCAATTATTCTGTGGTTACTTAAAATTATTTCGAATTTATGTAGTTTGTGAACCTATTTAAAAAGCCCATGAAAATAAGTTACTTAAGACCAATTTATTTTTGGAAAAAGCGCAAGCAGCAGGGGACATAAGATGAATTACGATACTTACTTCACAAAACTGTTTGTACCAGCAAAATGTGTTTGAAGCCTCGCTAAAAACGAAGTCATTTGGCCAACAACTTAGCGCTTTCAACCACGGCACAACTTTTCGAACGTTCGTTAGGCGACCACAAAGCCGCATTGTTTTTTTCTGAAATTAGAAGGCAATGGTCACGTAGATGCTTTTATTAAGCCATCTGCCTGGTGCTACAGCTGCTGATTACTAATTTTCAACATTGATGGAGGGAGATGAGCACAAATCAGCACATACCGACTACACTTTGTTTATTTGTATGTGTGTGTGTGTGTGTGTGAGTGTAAGGATTCTCAGAAATCTGATGCTGCCAGCGGGATTAACAAGTAAAGCAAACAAGAGTCGAAGGAGTACGTGTGGAACGTGAGTGCGCGTGGCACAAACAAAGGTGCAACTAATGCTGCATTTTTTTCTATTTTCTAATTTTTTTTTGTTGTAGTATACCCATGCCTTGTATTTACGACCGGACTATGGTCTTAATTATAGGTAATTCAACAATTTCTTGTACATTAAAGTGTTTACTCGAAAACTAGGCGATTTTATTGTTAAAGTCTTCATTGAAATTTTGTTGTTTTCTATACTTACTAAATGGTCGGTAACGCATTTTCTGTAAGCTACTTTGACAATTGTTGCAAAGCGCCAGTAAGAATTTTTAAATATCGTTGACAATGGTGCTGACAATTGTCACTCTGGCAGAATTCTCACCGCAATAGCGACAAATCTAATTAGCTTCGTCAAAATTTTTTGTCAAGAGAACATTTGTTATATCAACGATCAAAACTTTGGCCATTTTTATTTATAACTAGCCGACCCGACAGACTTCGTCCTGTCAAAAAGATTTGTAATGTTGCAGTGTTTTGTTCCTACCTATTTAATAGTCGGGCCAACAAATTCTCCTGAACATACCGTCACCCTGGTTATAGGGCGTTGTGAATAAAAAATAATTAAATAAACAGATATAAACATTTATAAGTAAGTAATCGCTTTATTGTTAATCATGTAAATCATAATTATTAACAAAAATCAGTTGTATTTTCATTGTAGTGCTTTGTGAAAGAAATATTATCGCGAAGCCAACCAAATTGAAAATCAGTACTAATGATCTATTACATTTTGTAACTATTGTATCTTTAAAACTACAATGGGAATTTAATGGTTAATGTTTCTTAATACTGAAAATTTATAGTTTTACATATATACCTAAATTTCAAGCACCAACACCATTTTTTGCCTGTGCCTTTGTCACCGAAATCTGATGTGCCTTTGTCACCGAAATCTTAATCGATTTTAAATTTTTTTTTTGTAAACAAACCTCGCCATGGCAATAACGAACACAAAAAAAAATGATTCCCCAAATTTTCTGACATTGTCCACCTTTAGATCATTCAAAACAATTAAATCATTCGATTAAAGATAAAATTTTGTCGAAAAAAATAAATTCAAATTTTTCGGTTTTTTTGTGGAATTTTCCGAGTTTTCCACTAGGAAATTTTCTATATTTCCTTTCAAAAAGCCATTCCGGAAAAATTGCACACCAAACTCCCTATAAAAAATCCGTTTTAGATTTTTCCAATTTTCCGACTTTTCCGGAGGGGTTTCCCAAAATTTTCGTCCGTTAGGACCGTCTCCTGGTAACTATGAGTAACTGGAAAAAAAATTCAACGAAATCGGGCCAGCCGTTCTGAAGTTATGCGCTTACCGACGACATATTTTTACTTCTTCAATGGAATTTGTTATGGATCGAAACAGTGGTGATTATCATTTTTACGAAACAAAACATCAACAAAAATGTCGATTTGTCATTGAGAATACAGAAAAATGCTTGTCGTGAACCTTGAAATGTCTTGAGCTTCTGAGAACGTCAACTTTAGCTCTACTAAATGCCACTTGAAACATTACCCAACACTTGTACACAAAAGTTTCCGCAGCTCTGCAATTATAACCTCAAAGCAACCGTTATACTCGTAAATATACCAGCACAGCATCTTGACGATAATTTTACCGAAATGTTCGCTGACTCCAGACTATTTAAAAAAAATTTACAACAAAGATCAGTAAAAATGCCTAAAAATAAACCCCCCTGTTGAAGGGGAAACATGCATACAAATTTTCCGTAATTTAGTTTACAATAACAATGATAAAACAATTTTTAATTTAATAGTTTTACGTATGGAAATTTTAAATTTATAACTGGCAACACAGGGAGCTCCTATCTTATTGAAATCTCATTTAGCTTCATATCTCGCTATGACGAGTTGTTTTGTGTGAGAGTCGGGTTGTTTGGTCGTCGACTTCAATTCGATATAACGGTTGTTTCGTAAATTTTACGAGTGTTTAGTTGAATTAAGGGTAAATTTTCAGAAAATATTCGACGCCTAAATTTGGAGGAAATCAAAGGTCTTCCAGAAAAGCTTTCCGAAATACAATTTGATCAATTTGATCATGTACTGTGTTCGGAAATCACGCAGATGGCCCATGGCGGATTTTTAATGATATTCTAAATATTGCTTGCATTAGTTCAGGCATTATTTATAATCATATTAGGAAAAAGACTTTATGAAAAATTGGTAAAACTTTGGAGCGCTCGTTTTTGCCAGTTTCGGAACGAATGATTTAGTGTCGGAACGGACAAGCGTCAGTACCGGAATCGTGACTGAAGAATCATACATTATAACACTAAGATATGATTATATAAGCCATTGCGGCGAGTAATAAACAATAATCGAATGAATTGCAAGAAAACAAATGTCACCTCTAGTGTTGTTGGAAACGAGTTCCGACACTGACGAATTGCTTTATAACTCCAAAAGTGTATCGGTTCTTTTCTTGATAAATATTTGATCATTAAAAAACACACGCTTATTAGTAACAAAATTACATTGTTAGTAACAATTGTTCCATATTCGGTAATTACTTTTGCGAAGGTAATCCGAACACTTCACGATGTTAATATGTTAATTGTATTTCGCACTTATAACCACAACAAGTGAGGAACCCCGCGAATTTTTGAATTGCGAACGCCATTTAAACTAGCGATTCAAGCGAAAACATTGTGAAGGGAAACCAATAACCAATTTTCCAAAATTCATTTAATGCTGATGATGACATTTGCAATTCCGATGCTTTTCCAAATGTTCATCAAATACTTACAATCATAGCTGTTTTACTGTTGCGACTTCCGCGAATGAAAAAATGATGTGCCGCCTAAAAACTTATTTGAGATTAACTATAAAAGATGATGGTCTCTATGGGCTAGATTATTTCAATATTCATCGCAATCTGGATGTTAATGTTGACTTTGTATCTGGGCGAATTGCATTACTGAAAGCAACATAATTTAATAAATAACGCATCATGTGAATTTTGTTTGAATTGTGCCGAATTATATCCAATGATATTCTTTGTTGTAATAGATGATTTTACATTAAACCCCTGCAAGTTTCAAACATTATATAAAACGAATAATAATAAATTTAGGGAATTTTTATAAAATAATAAAAATAAAGTGCAAGTTTCAAGTGAATACAAATTATGGTTGATTTTAGTAATTTTTTACTGACGATTTCCGCAACTTTCCGTTATAAAATAAAGCTTGAACATGCGCTTTATAGAAAAAAAATTACGGAATTAGTAAATTACGATACTAAAATTAATTGAACTACAAAAGTGCATACCCTAAAATATAAAAAATTTTATAAGTTCCAAGTTTTGTTTATTTAAATAAATTTTGTACGAATATAAAGAAGGTTGAAAGGTAGTATTTTTTTAGAGATTGAACGGTTTTTTAGTTGAAATATATATGAAATAAAATTTAATATTTACTCAAGACTTTTCCATTTAAGGGTATCGTAAAATTATGTCAATCAGTAGATTTAAATAAGGCACAAAACTGAGGAAATTTGTTTAAAGCTTCAAACTTTACCCAAAATATTATATTAACAGTCTTTTAGTTTCTCAGGCAATAAACAAAATAATTAGTTTTATCAGTAAACATACAACACCGATAGAATACAAGATTGCGCTTTCCCGACAAAAAATGATGTGAAGCAAAATGCGTGCACCGTCAGGAACAAGAATTGACTGAGAATCGGAAGAAATTGCAAACAAACATGTGAGGTTAAGTTCTGCTATGATTTGTAAATTTAAAAGTTTTTAAAAGATTCAGCACTTTATGCGAAATATTTATATTTAAATAACTTCATTTATGCTCTATCTTTAAATGGAAGCCTTTAAAAAAACACCTCAGAGTAGCATTGAAACCAAGTGCGCAGTTGGACTTTCACATCACTTTTAGCAAGTTTTATAGCCCCGCATCATTGATAGACACCGATGTAAAACTTAATATTGCGCGCTTTATGTTTATTAAGCTTATTTTGAATAAAATCACTTTATAGTACAGAATTTAAGCACAAACAATTGTATGCTTGCAAACATACAAAAAAAACCAACCGCGTTTTGTGACGTAGCATACACAGCTGAATCTGTCAAATTTTCTAAGAACGAATAGCGGCCTGCGGAAGGCGCAACTTCTGTATTTTCTAAATCGTGATATACATACATATATATGTGTGTAGTAGACTTTTTCTAAAATACCACTTTTTATTTTATTACTTCGCGTTCAGAAAAAATTTACCAGTTCCCCCTCAACTCAAACAGTTTGCACACACAATTCTAACATAAACGGCAACTCAATATTTCAACAACAATAAATAATTCAAGAAAATTGTTAATAGGCAACTAAGTCATATTTTAAATTAAAAACGAGTTATTTTCAATTTCTCTTGCTCGGCTTGCCTTTAACATGACACGCTTGGCCGACAGGTCGTATAAGCAATGCGCTAACAAAAGCTGAAAATATGCATATTTTGCTTCTTAATAAGCTCGTAAATATTAAACGCAAAATAGCTTTCTATAAATTTCCCAGAAAGCAAACAAGACAATAACAAAAAAAAAAAAAAACATTATCAAAAATCATGGCTTCCCTTAAAATATGTATGTACGTATGTGTATGTGTGTGTGTATGGATGTAATGCTGCCAAGCGTCTTCTTGCCTGCACTCATTAAGATAATTGCAAGCAATTAAGCAAATTGTTGTTGCAGCGCATTTGTCATGTCGCGGCAAAGTAGCAACTCCGAAGATAATGTATTATATGGCAAGCTAGCTCCATATATAGATGATATACGATTAAAATGCCGCTGAAAGGGGTATGCACGCGAGGGTGTGTGTTTGTGTGTTTGTGTGAGTAGAAACGAGGCGACAAGGAAAACAATTTCCGCTACATATTTTGGCGACATTAAATGCGCCGCTATAACCAGGTACATAATTACAATAACAATTACAATTAATTTCGAAAGATGCGCTTTGGTGGTGTCTTAATGTCTGCAGTAGTCAGGTGAAGCAACAACAAAAGAAACAAAGTGGCGTCTTCTAGCCAAGACCGTGTATTTTTTTGTGATTTTTTTTTTTTTTTTGTTTTTCGTCTGACGTTCATTTGCTGGGAAGTGGCTTTCTCATGGATAACCTTACGCGCTGCTGCTGGAGTGGCTTCCTCTGCCCAGTGTGATTCGTCTGTAGGTAGCTGTTTCTTTGCTGCGGCACTTGCAGGTGTTTAGAAGTACCAAAGCGCCGGCGCTCATTAATCAAGTGAAATTACTAACACCGAGTACTACGTTGAAAATTACGAGTTTACTGGAATGATTGTGTTAGTAATGCGAAATCCAGTCTCGAACCGAAGTGGCAGTGATGGGTAATTATTCTAAAAGTGTTTGTGAGTGCTAAGAAGTTCATTGACTATGTTAAAACAATGCTCCAAAACTGACTCTGGGCCACGATCTGGAGTTTTTATAGAAGATATTTGGGGATAAGCTACAACTCTCAAGGCCATGGACTACGTGGTGAAAAATAGGTGCAGGGGGAAGAGTATACGTGTCTGCAGTGACAGCCAAGCTGCACTCAATGCATTGGCCAGCCCTCGAACTACTTTCAAACAAGTTCGGCAATGCAAGTCTCGACTAAACTATGTTGGCAAGTATAATGAACGTGCTTTACTCTGGGTGCCTGGTCACTCGGGAGTACCTGGTAATGAGGCATCTGACCATTTGTCCAAAATTGGCTGGAATCAGGTGTTCCTCGACCGGTATCAGCTATAGCACTCCTACTTTCGGCCAGCTCAGCAATGACTGGGAGGCGTCGAGAGGTTGCAGATGGCCAAAAGTTTTGTTACCTTCAACCTCAGAAGGACTATCAAAACACTTTCTCTCACTTAACAGGTGCGAATGCAGGCAACTTGTTAGACTGCTGACCGGTCACTTCACGTGGCATAGACACCTGACAATGATAGGCGTACATGACAACCCCATATGCCCATTGTGTTTTGAAGAGGAAGAGACGGCGGAACACTTTTTGTGCATCTGGGCCGCCTTTGCAAGAACTAGGTATAAGGCATTTGGTAGCGACGTGAGTGTTTTTAGACGAAAAATTACAAATCTATTTTTTCCGGGTTCACGTATAGAATTTATTTTTTATTTGGTTGTTGAATCAAATCAGAAATAACTTTTTTATTGATTTATTTTTATTTTTTTTTTTTAATAAACCAAATCACATATTAAATGGATTTCTTATTTAAAGTTGATTTTAAATCAAAAGGCCTTTTAAATCAAGAAAACCCGCAATGCTTTAATGGCATCACCGCTTTTAAAGAGTGTATAACACCTGGGCTAAGACGTTTCCTAATAATTCCGCCTTAGGTTTATTAAACCCATTTTTCCTCCAGTTCTTAATGCTTGATACTTAAGATTTAAATTATTTTGCATTTTAAAAATAACCATTGTGATAAATTTGTTACTAAATGAATAGTTTTAAAATATTAAAACGAATTCGGTGAATTGAAAAAAACTATTTTATCATTTTCAACTGCTTACTCACAATAGACATCACGCTCGAAGCGACATTTTCGCTAGTTTATTATCTACTTAAAGAATGCAAGCTTCAAAAAAGTAACTAAACTTTTGATGTAACATCTTTGCGCTTGAGTATTTGGAAAGACATTCAACTATCTTTGACAGCATAGCTCTCTTCCTGTGAGTAAAAGAGCATGCCTCTGAAATTCGTCAAGTCCATAATTTAAATTTTCAGCAAATTACGGGTTTTCTTGTGAAAGCTCAAAAGTTTAAAACGCCTCATTTGAGATAAAATATTGGGCATTGCGCAGATAATTCTCAAATATAAGCAAATAAAAATAAAACAAGCGACATGTCAAAAATACTTTTTTGTCATTTTTAAATACTTTTTTGTTAAAGTAAAATTTATCATTTCATTACATAATTTCCAAAAAAAAAAAAGTACAAACAACTGGTTTTATCAGTTGTAATGCACTTTGCACACGTTGTGGCAAGTTAATATAATTTTTTGTTGGAGAGTGTTTGAATGAGATCGCTTAAATGCAAGTGAATGAATTTCAAACTGGTTCGCATTATTTACAAAGCAAAATACTGGTTAATATTCGGTATAGCGCCGCATAAAAAGGGGGTGGTGGGCGGTGAAGGAGGGGGCGTGGCACCCCCCCCCAGCACACCGTTAGAAAGGGGAAAGAATAAACTTTTCCATGAGCCCCCTCTGGTTCCTCTAGACCCTCGGTGAGGCCCTAGGGAAGCCTTTGAAAATGGGCAAAAATCCAACTTTTTCCATATAAAAGGGAGACAAAGTTACCCAGTAAACATTTTTTATTAAACTCCAGACAAAATGTGAGTTCATTACACATGTTAAAATGCGCGATTTTGAATAACAAATTTTTAATATATTACGAAATATATATTTATTAGTAAAAAGCGCCGCAGGCGAAAATTTGTAATAAAAAAACGCGCGATTTTTAATTACAAATTTTGAATATATAGCGAAATATATATTTATTAGTGAAAAGCGCCGCAGGCGAAAATTTGTAATAAAAAATCGCGCGATTTTTTATTACAAATTTTCAATATATAGCCAAATATATATTTAAAAATCGCGCGATTTTTAATTACAAAATATTCAATATATCACGAAATATTTATTTTTGAAAAATCCCAAAGACCTTAATTGTGGTGTATATACTTTTGAAACGTATCTCACAACTACTTTCCGCGTACTTTTAGCTTACTGGGTTATATTAATTTCCATTTTGTTTCTCCTTCGCTCGTTGTTTTCAGTAGTTTGACAGATGCATTTGGCAAGAATTTTAGGCTTTTGCGCGGGGCTTAAAAATGCAACTATTTATTTAAGAAATGCAAAGTATTTAAATAGTTTTAGTTTCTAAAAACAGTAAAAGCTGATAGCACAATGTGTTAGTAATATGTGTGTGCCAAAATGAATGCATTAGTGGCTCGATATTAACTACAGTGAATGAAATTCCAACACCATATATGTGAAAAATGCAAAAAAAGAGCATTTTTAAAGATAAATTCTGTTAAAATTTGTGAACGGATTTTTGCAAAAAGATAGTTAAACAAAAGTTTATTTTGTTGTTCATCTATGTGCATTGGAATTTTTCAATTTGGTTTACGCGTTTAGCCACAGTAAACCAAACTTATGCGGCGCTATATCGAATCCCACCCAAAATACTAACTACAAGCAAATAATAATCACTATATTTTTATTAATTTTCATGTGCAGCCAAGACACAAATCCGTTGTATACAATGAAATTTAAGATTTCAAACATCTTATGACTTTTCTCGAACTCGCTAAAAGCAACCATTTTAAAATTAAGTTTATGGTAAATGTACATTTTTAACTTAAAATTTTTGTGTTAATTTTTGTTTTTTTTTTACATTTTTCGTGCTGCACTCAATTTAGCCGCAAGTTGTTTAGAAAAGCAGGTTTGTTCGCCTTCATATCCCCCCAGAGTAAAAATTCATCGAGTAAGAAAGTCATCAAGATGTTAGCCATCAAGCGGGTGAGGCCGCACAATTTGTAAACGCACGTTAACGCAATTTCTTTAGCCTAAAAGAAATGCATTTGTACAAATATATACATATCTTACATACATATTTATGTACATATTAACAGTATATGTTGCGGCTGTATCGAAATAAGAATAACTTCAAATGCTTCTACTCGGCCATTGTACTCGTAAGTGTTACTCCCAATTTCTCGTAATATTTTACGAGTACTTTTACAAATGCATCCCTACGCCAAGTCTCTTTACAAAGTTAAGCTCTTTCTTCAATAAATACAACCGCACATTGCGACAATCGCTTTAGTTTAAGGGCTTTTGCTCAGCAGCTAGCTTGTGCTACGTCTTCAGCCGAAACGGAAATGTTGCTAATTTGCTCAATTTTAATTTCGATTTTAGCGCTCCCCATTCATGGATTTCTCGGGGATTCGCTTGCTTCGAGACTGTGTCTTCTATTGGGTCGGTGCAATAACGATTACAATGAGATTATTACTCGTACGTCTTCGGTCCCTGGACCAACATACATCTCACCAATTACCTATTACACACAAACTTTTGTACCAACACCTTTCCCGGTGCCCTACTACGTCACCGCAGCGACCAATCGATCAATGGCCGATACCATGGACTTTGAAGATAACGATGAAGATGGCGCTCGCAGGCGAAGACGTGACCGTAGACGCGCCAATCGCCGGAAGAGATGATTATGTAACGCCAAATGAATGCAAACGAAGAAATTGTAACTTAAGAGATTTAATTTTGTTTAAAATAAGTACATATATGTTCGAAAACTAAAAGATTTGTGTTTTTATGATTTTTTGTCTTTCGTCATGGAATTGACTTGTGGTAGGCTGGGAGTTACGCAAGCACTCAGGCAGGTTTGCCCATTGTCTTTAGTCATACTACTGTGTATAAGCTTAAAGTATGACAGATTTAAATTAGACATAAATTTGTAACTTGTATTTGAATCTGCTTAGTACAGCCCTGACGGTTTGCGGTATCGAATTCCAGATTCTAACCGCGTTAATGAAAAATAGCCTTGATGATGTTAAGTATTTGAACTTTGGAACAATAAGTCCGTGGTGTCTCTGAGACCTTACTTGTATCAGCTTCTCGAACAGATACGTTGACGTCTTCCATATAGAGAGTTTGTACATAAATATGCAGTCTCTTGCGGACAGGTAGTTATCTAAGCTACAACCCAGAATCTTTGTACGCCAATCAGAGAAATGTGATCATATCTATTGATCCCATACACATAACGTGTAGCGCTATTGAATGCTACATGTTTTACCTTATCTGTAAAACTGAGAGAGCTAGCGCCTATCAACAACTTGGGAATATTATCTACATATAAAACACTATTACATATAGCCAAGACGTATGACTTTGACGCACATAATTTTCACTAGCCCAGAGAGATATAGCAGACAAGTCACTATTTGTTTTGAAACATAAATCCTCAATTAAACAAATACGACTGGACGAGCACAATTCTTTTACACAGAAAAAACATCATAGACAAAAAGACTAAATGAAAGCGGACCAAGGACAGATCCCTGCGGTACACCAGTTTATACAGATCTTGACTGAGATATCGAATTTATTGACTTGACCTTCTGCGTTCTGCCTTCAAGGTAGCGAGCCATAAGTTTAACTGAATTATCACTGAAACGAAAGTAATGCTTCAGCTTGAGACACAGTGAATTACACAGTACAACACATGATTTGGCAACTCAATTCTGAGAACTGTATGTGAAATTATACCCAAAAAGAATAATTTCTGCATCATTCGTTTTGTCTTCTTACCTGCCAAAATATTTTTAATATCGATTTGAAGTTAGTACTATCGTATAGGGCCCTGTTGTTTGACATAGCTCGACAGCCACTAGCCCGATTTAGTTGAAATAAATTTAAAAAAATTTAGAATTACAATTCCCATAATCTGTTCATATATTGTTTTCCTATACAGGCAACGGTTTCCAAGTTAAAAATAAGCGCATGAAGAAAAAAAATTTTTTTTTTTTTTTAATTCATAAAAAATACAAAACGGAAATAAGTTTCAAGCACGCGTTTCGCTTTTATTCTCAATTGAGTAAAGGTATGAATTTAAAAAATTTGCTCGAATTTCATACCTTTACTCAGAATTGAGTTGGCAATAAACTGAAAAATGTTGTACTGTGTTATGTGCCACTGCGTCAAACGCCTTCGAAAAGTCAAGTAAGCAAAGAAGAGTCAAGTCATTATTGTCAAAGTTAGATCTAATGTCGTCCAGTATTTTAATCATAGCTGTCGAACAGCTATGCTTTTGTCTAAAGCCAGATTGTAGTGGCGAAAGAAGATTATTTTTATGTAAAAATACAGAAATTTGCGAAGCCATCAAGTTTTCGCAGGCCTTGGAAAAGGCAGGCAATATGCTTATTGGCCTATTGTCACCAGCACAACTAGCGCCCACTTTCTTTGCTATGTATGAGAGCTTTTTTCCAAACTGATGGGAAACATGAGCTTGTAAAACTATGGTTAATGATGTGGGTTAAGGGGCCTATAATAAATTCCATTACAATTTTGGCAAATTTTAGTAAGACTCCATCCTTACCTGTAGCATTAGAGCTTATGTTCGACAGTGCCTTCAGAATGTCAACTTCTCTAACTGCCATAAATTGAAACTCTTCTTTAAAATTTGCGGAAGTTGAGAATTCCTTAGGTAGAGCGATACATTTGTTTTTATTATTGACATTTACCAAATAGTTGTTAACTACACAGACTTTTCTTTGCCATATATTTTAAAAAATTTTTGGTTGCGCCATAGCTTCTAAGATGTGAGTGAGGGATCTAGCTTCGAGTAGCCATACCAAAGCTTAGCTTGCCTAGTTACAGCAGTAGTTTCATAACATATTTCTTTATAATGACTTGGCCACTTGGCACTTGGCATAATACTGATTTCGCTTTTTAATTGCCAAACGAACTTTGGAAGTGTACCAAGGACATGAAGTATTTATAACATTAACAAAACGAAGAGGAACATGCACATTAAATAACATGGTTAGATTTTCATTTAGGAAGGCAAACTTTCTATCAACAGTGTCAAGAAACCAACACTTATTTCAATTTACTTTACACGAGTCTGAATACAACGAATTTACATTCAACGATTTAAAATCACGATAGAAAAAAAGAACTTGCGCGGGACGGACGGTTCAATACAACATCAAGTGTACAAAATATTAGATTATGGTCAGAAATGAAGTCTACTTGGTCAAATTTAAGGATATGCTGAGGGTCACACGTTATGAAGAAGTCAAGAAAGCTGGGTGGAGAATTATTTGCATGTCTCGTTGGTATAGATCTATTAACAACACAAAGTACTGCCCCCCCCCCCCCCCCACTAACCATTTTTTATTAATTCTATAAAGTATATAATATTTTTTTTTTAGCTATTGACAGCAAACGAAGCAATAATCTGCATGAGGAATTCTAAATAACTACGTACTTATTATCTGTGAATAATTTGATGTAGCAAATTGTTGGCATCCTCATTAAAAAAGAATGTGGAAATGACATTTCATTATATGTTAATAACAATAGCAATATATTCGTAATATAATAAAATTAATATTAAAAAAACCAATTAAATACTCCTTTTCTATTACTCGTTTATTTCCAACTTTGTACATACATATGTATGTATGTATGTGATTATTGATAAATAAATATTTTTATTATTTTCCAATTGATGTACACGCTTTGCCTTGGGATTGTAATTTTCACCCCTTTTAATATGGCAACTATACTCGTATTTGTTAAACTTTTATTTTTTTTTTTACTGAAAATGCAGTAAAGTCTCTTACAAAAGCTGGTAGAATCAAAGGTTCCAATTTGGCACTTCATCTTAAAAAAAATTAATAAACTTTCATAAAAAATACACTTTTTTTCATATCAGAATTCTTTACAGTATGCCCAACAATGTTCGTACACCAAAAGCAATTTCAAGTTACTACAATTTACCGTTGATTTTTTGATACTACATATTTGTTATGCGCTTCTACGTAATTTTTTTCAATCACGATCGAGATTTTTTTTTTATATTGTAAAAATTGCGCAATGAGTTAAAATCGATATTTAGAATGATTAGATATAGACATATACATATATACTAAAATGATCAAAATAAAAAAGAAATCGATTTAGCCCTGATTGTCTGTCCGTCCGTCCATCTTCCCTTGGTTACAATAACTTGAGTAAAAATTGAGATACCTCAATGAAATTTGGTACAGAGATTGATCTTGGTATTGAAAATGGTCAAGATCCGTCAGTAACCACGCCCACCTCACTTATAACGGAAATTTTTGAAAAATGCAAAAACTTCATTTTTTCGGTTATCTATTAAAAAAAATTTAGTGAAATTCGGTATTTGGAACGATTTTGAACTAAGAAAATAGATATTTATGAATTTTTGAAAAATGGGCGTTGCCGCGCCCACTAAGAAAAAAATTTCACAAAATTTGGTGGACATAGTTTCCTTGATATCGCTATTATTATCGTCAAACATTTTTGAAATCGGATCATAACCTCGCCTAACTCCCATGTAACGGCAATTTTGTAAAATGCTCAAATTTCATTTTTTATTTTCAATTGGAACATATTAATTAAAATTTAATATTTATTTTATTTATTTATTATTTATTATAATTACAATACAACAACCATAGGCTTTATTTCAGTATTGCATATAAAATTAAAATGATTACAAAATCAAACAATATTTATTTAAACCTTAAAGCTAAGAGATTTATAAATTAGATCACTAACGCTATAAAATCCTATTACATTGGATTTAGAGAGATAGTTAATTAAGAAACTTGATTTTTGTGAAATTTTGAAAAAGTGGCGTTGCCACGATTGAAATCGAACCATAACCACGCCCAACTTTCACATAACGGAAATTTAGAAAAATGCAAAAAACTTCGAATATCAGTATTTATTGAAAGAAATTGAGTAAAGTTTAACACTTGCAGCTCTTTGAAAGAAAGAAACGGGGTTTTTATGAAATTATGGCCGCCCCAATAAAACTACATCGCGAGGGTATATAAAAATCGGTTTCGGGCGAATTTATGTAGATTTTCTTACTTGCTTTTATAATATTTTTATATTTTTGAAAATCCTTTTACAAAACTGTGCCATCTAGTGAATAAATTCAACTTGCATATTGCATTGCCATCGAAGTTCTATGTCACAAAATTCCAACTTTGTAACTTATCGGGAAGTAGTTCAAAAAAATCGATCGCAAGATTTCAGGCTTAACAACAAAACTTTGAACAATTAGAAACTTTTAAAAATGCTTTCACCACGAATTGTTAGGAATTACATATGAACGTCATAGTTATGAATAATAAATTAAATATCAAACCACTTGTATTGGCTTATTCTTTCGTTATCATTACATTATTTGTTCTTAGTATTCCACTTTCACAACTCCCACCATTTGTACAATAATTAGGTCATATTAGTACAGTTGCATGAAAGCAATTAATTTCGGAATCATTGTGTAGCTGCACAAATTTACGCAGCTGCAATTAAGGTGCACAAAAAACTTCACCTCGGTAGTCAAAATAAATAACCTAAAACTGAATGCAACTAAATCGAGAAACATTATAAAAACGCTACAAAACGCACTTGCATTTATCAATTGACTTTTATGTTTCATTTGTGTAACAACTGAGCTCCTACGAGATGTTTCCAAAGATCAGCTTTTCAGTTCTGGTCATAGCAGTTCTATGCTGTTTCATTCAGAGTACATTAGGCAGAAGGCAGCAGCTGCGACAGGACGAGATACCAGATCAATTGCAGAGTGCAATTCAAGCCAATAACAATAAAAAGGAGGCAGAAGGACAATTGGCAGCGAACAGCAACGAATTGACAAATGCGAGCGGTGCACAGTCTAAACCATTAGCGGTGTTCAGTGGAAGCCGCCTAAAACCCGATAGCGAAGATGATGCAAATTTACAAGGCCAGGATGGAGCTCGTCAGCGGCGTCGTCGTACCAGACGTGGTGGCAGACGACGACGTGGTCGTGGTGGCAGAAGGAGAAGACGCCGTGGTGGTAGAAGAAATCGTCGCCGTTTGGGATGAATGGTCAGCGAAAGGTACTTCCACATCGTTAACGAAAATTATATGAATAAAAATATATTACAAAAAGCATAAATTTCGTGTCTTCTTTGACAAGAATTCAAAAGAAAGTAGTTGGTAGATTTTTCGACAAAGTTAATAATAGCTAAACATAAAGAATTGTTGGTATATCAGCAATTTTTATTCCGTTCACAGAAATTGTATATTAAGTTCGATCCGATGTTTTTAAGTACCAGATCGATAAGAGTTAGCCCCATCAAAAGATATACCTCAATGATCAGAATGATGAGCTGAGTCGATTTTGCCATGTCTATCTGTCTGTCCATCTGTCCTTCTATCCGTATGTATGAACGAAAACTAGTCCCTCAGTTTTTGAGCTATTTGAATGAAACCACTTGGCAGTCAGGTGCCTTTTTATAATGTATTAGACATTTGTCGGAATCGCCCAGATCGAGCGACTATAACGCATATGGGAGCCAATTATTCAGATATTATATTTTGCTTCATAACTGCTCCACTTAATCAGCTAAAGGCCTGAAATTTTGAAAAATGTTCCGCTATTAAAAACATATAGCTCCCATGCAATCGATTGTTCAGATATTACATTTTTCACCTCAACTCCTTCATTTAATCAGCTAAAGGCTTGAAATTTTTAACAGATATCAGTTATTGTTAGCAATATATTCGCAGTGAAAATCATAAAGATAAGATAACAAGATCAGATCCCATATAATACTTTCATTCATGAAAGGTATGAAAGGTAACCAAAGACAGCCTTTTTTTATTTGTTTATAATAACGTAAGTTCAAACCAGACCTCATACAGAAAGTATGAACTTATTGTTTAATCAATCGAAGCCTTATTCATAACCTAAAATATACGAATATGCCCACAAACTTGCCGAAGAAGCTTAACGCGCTCGTGCCAGATGACATACGAGTACACTTCAGCTAAAGGCTTCAGATGTGATAGAATATCTAACCGTTATACTCGTAAATATATTAAACTAATTTTCTTGAAGCAATAAATGTCATTTAAATAATGACGAATTTCCAAGTTCTTGAAAATTTAAAACATTTTCCATCCAATATTTATATAAAAGCCAATGTTCATAGTCTTTTTCCATAGTTCGTTTCTTAATTTTCTCGTAAAATAACAAATTAAAGATTTATTTATTTATTTATTTCAGTCAATGAAAAAAAAAGTTTCTTACAGACTATTTACATAAGACATAAACTAATTTAAAATTTAAAACTTAAGATTAAGAAATTTTACATTAAAAAATTGTATTTATAATATTTTTAAAGGCTTGCTTCGACAATGCAAAGTCAAATGCTACATTCTGAGATATTATATAAAATTCCCGCATATATCTGGCTAATGGAGCAATTATAGCAAACTGAGTTTTAACGTTTGCCCAGTAGAAGGGGTAGGAAACACGAACAGTGCGCTTAGGAACATTAAAACTAATCCTCTCCAAAAGAAAAAGACAATCAATTAATCTTTGTATGACATTAAATATAAAGCTTAGTAATAACACAGACCTACGACTTTCCAAAGACTTTAAATTAATCAGCTTCAAACGAGATGTGTACGACGGTAATGGATTTCTAAAGTACATGCACTTTAGGGAAAATGTTAGAAATATTTTTTGTATACGTTCAATCCTCCCCATCAAGAGCTAATTATGAACAAATTGCATTCTTGCTAAGTGTTGTTTGTAGAACAGCTGATTTCGTTTTTTTTATTTACTCTCGTCCTAATAAACTGAATCTTCAGTGACTTGATTCTGAATAGTTGGTGATGTAAATTTTTTTAGATTATTCGATTTTTGACATAAAATAATTCTGATGATATCTCCAAAAATCCCATTAAACATCTACCGATGAGTCCACGTGTAATTGTTTAATAATTAAAATCCTCCATTTATTAGAACTGAGCTCGAGCTCAATAACAGTTGTGGTCATGGCTTTAAAACCGACCAAATACAAAAACAAAATGAATGTGCATTTTTATTTTTGTGCTCCCACTACCAGCCATCATGTGTGAATTCTATTTGTTATGTGGAAAGCATATTCCAAAATAGCAATTAACTTTCGACATTTGCTCAACGCTTGGGGTAAGGAATGACTTAATAACCCCCTCCTTTAGTACCAAAATAATAGGGCAGCATTTTTTTTTTATGCACAATCCATAGAGTTTTCATTTATTTTATAATCAAAGTTTAAATCATTCAGCAAATTAACCAGCTGCAGTTCCAGCTGCAGTTGCAGCTGCAGCTGCAGGAGCAGCTGCAGTTCCAGCCCCTGTCCCTGTCCCTGTTGTTGGTGTAATTATTGGAGTTGGCAGCGCTGTTGGTGTGGTTGGTGTGGTTGGTGTTGGTAGCGTTGTTGATGCTAAATTGCCTGTACTCGGGCTTACTGTTATCGTGTAGGTCGTCGGGTTATTTGTTTGTTGGCCTCTATTTAAGAATTTGTTGAAAAATAAAGCATTGCCCAAGGACAGGCAGCCAAAGATGATAGCCAGCAGAAACAGTTTGTTTGCCATCTTCACTACAATGTTGGAAGTTAGAAATGATTCTAATGTTGTTACACCCAATATTCATGGCTTTTATATGAAAATTCAGCAACGACTTGTGAATAAACACAAAGTGCAGAGTTAAAAAAAATGTGTTTACACATGTGCATTTGTACAAATCTAGATTCGAGTAACAATAGTTTGAATATTTGTAAATGTTGGCCCACATCCGTTTATTTATTTAATAACACAAAGCAAGTAGAGAACACGAATTGTGTAATGTCAAAATATGAGAATAAATGTCGAGCCACAATGACAAATATTTAAGTAAAAGACTTGTACTTCATATGATAATTAAAAACCATTTTAATTGAGTATTTCAAAACAAGTCGTTCATGGATTAGGCTATGGATATTATCCTTGCGTGGGGAAAATTCCTTCACTTAGCGAAGTCAAGCCCATATTTCTCTGGCCCGCGGAAAGTCTAGCTAACTATCGACTGATATTTCATTTCTTATATTTAATTCGGATATGGGGAATCTGATCGTTATACATTGATGACAACAAATGAGACCATTTAATAAAGGGCATTTTTTTTTAGCCGTGTGGTTTTCAATGAGGCAATACTTTTTTCGGAGCTGTTACTTGATTTATACTCATTTTCGTTTGCCATTTCATAATGAACAGACTTACGCCCAAACAACGTTTGCAAATCGTGCAAATTTATTACCAAAACGAGATGACCACCGATCCCGATTTTCACTAGAAAACTAACATATTTGCCAACTAAACTCTTTTAAACACTTTGATCCATGCCCTATGAAACATTCGTATGTTTCAAATGCGGCGGTTTTTAAAATTTTTTTTTTAATATTAAGAAAACTAGACAGATAGTTTTTCACATTAATGATCTGTCTAAATATTGTGACCTATAAAAAATTTTCAAACACTACTGATAGTCCAGTCATTTGGTTAAAAAAATAGAAGTTACCTGTAAAGTTTTCCGGAATTTTGAGAATTTCAACTTTGCCACCTCGTATCTTTGCCGCTCGCGCCGCCATATTGGAAAAATGGCCCCTGAAAGCAGTTTTGAAAAATTTCCTACAATTTATGTCATAACCTTTTTTATGTCATGAACTTTTTGTGTTGTAGATTGAAAACCCGGCTGACTATGGTCTGTCTCCGCAGGTATAATGCGATGCGTCCCTTCTGTGTCAAGCCCCTCCGCTTCCTGCTAAGAAACATCTGGCCCTATACTAGCGGAGCTGAATAGAAATATTTATAGTACATGTTTATCATTTCACACTGTCCTTAGCATTTAAAGAGTCATGGGTTCTAATGAAGTAAACTGTTTTATTTGTGGTGATATATTGCAAGACAGTGAAGCTATTAAAGTCAAGGAAAAGGTATAGTGTGCGTTAATTATCGATGAAAAACAGTATTTCAGAACTTGCTCAAGCTCGTAATGATAATTGGGGCCAAGCAATCGTTGAACGTCTTGAGCAGGTTAAGGACTTGGTTGTTGCCGATGCACAATATCACAATTCTTGCCTGAAGAAATTGTACCAAACGCACCCAACTGAAGAAAGAAAAAAGGTCCGGATGCAAGCGAGATTGATTACGCGATGCAGTACATTTATTCATATCTCGGAGAAAATTCCGAAGAATGTCAGTTTTGGACGCACCAATGACGGTGATTAGGTAATAATATTTTAATTGCTATCACTGCCAATAAGGCGTCTGTTGTTTGCTATCGAAGTACAGGGTTTAAATTATTGATGAATGCCCTGTACAATGAAAATAGTGATAACAAGATAGAAGAACGTAAGCGTATTGTTAATTCAGCAGCAGTAATTGTAACAGATGGTATTCGGTCTAGGGTGTACGACACAAAACATTATCCTCCATCAGACAATTTCGTTTAAGATGTCGAGTCAGATATACCTGAAACTTTGCGAATTTTCCTGGATGGTATAATTTAAGAAAAAAAAAACGCCTGGTTATTCTTGTGATAATTTGCTATTTCCATCACAAGATAGCAGTGAAGAAGAAGAAACGGTTACTATTCTCGAGCAAAAAAACGACGAAATCGAGAACAAAGAGGACCGCGATGAAACTGATGATGATCCCATCGCCGGTGATGCAAAAGAAACTTCGGCTTTGATATTTCAATCAGTACAGAAGACGATGAAAGCACAACACCTGGTCCGTCAACAACAATGAAGCGACGGAGATTGAACTAAATTTGAAAAAAGGGAGTCAGATGTGGATTAGGCCTACTGGTAATAAAAAATACGCCGCTTTCTCTACCTCATGGTGGTGTGGAAATCAGTATTTCTGACGAAACCTGTGTTGAACTACACTTTACGGTGCTCGTACGCCGAAACTATTGACTTAAAAAAAAAGTGTATGACTTAATTGTCGGAAAGGAGTTATTATCAAAAAACTGCTTTCAGGAGGTGGCAAAGTTACAATTCGGCAAAAAGCACGTCAAAATCTATAAAATTGTTAATTTTCAAAACTCCCGGAAACTTTTCAAGTAAAAATACCGAATGGCTGTACTATGAATCTAATTTATTTACATTTGTTTTGTTCAGTTTCCATTATATTTCAAATAAATGCGCGTATTCTAACATAAAAATAGCTTTGTGCATAACATAAAAAATAATCATCAAACATTCATCAAGATTTGTAAATTTATTAAAAACTTTAAATTAATTTTTTGAGTCTTAGCTACATTAATTGATTTTGAGCTCATACAGTTTTTGTGCAATAAAGTTCAAGCTCGAGGTGTCTACAATTTTTTTCAAAGATATCCTACGCATGCTAAATATTTTTATGTTGCAGGGAAAAAATTGCATGTTATTAAGCTTTAACTGAAATATACAGCTTTTAAATTTTAGGGAGAATTTTTTTTTAAGTTTTTTACAAAGTGTTTGTATGCAGGAAGAAGTACTATATTATAATTAAAAATTATAAAATTTAATAAAATTTAAATCAGTTTGTCCGTTTTTAAAATAGGAATACTTACAGTTTACAAACAAAGTACTAAATATTTTTGATAAATATCGGAAATATATTAAAAAAAAAATAGTAAATTAAGAAGACAAAAGGAGCAAACATCAATAGCGAATATTTGGACGTGAAAAATTCAAAACGAGACCAACTTTTAATCGAAATACTGTGTCTTAGGGAAAAAAAGAGAAAAAATTCTGAATTTTATCGTACGAAATAACATATAGACGGCGGGAAATGTGTCGAATAGAGCGATGGCCGATCAATATATGTAAATATCATATTTGGTAAAACGCACCCAAATATAAATATAAATATAAATGCAAAACGAAAATAAATTCTTAGAGCCTAATTAATTTCAAATCGCCGATATTGTGTTTCAACACCATTGCTTAATAACTTCGTGCCTATGTCATTTTTGGCCGAGCTTCTCCTAAATTTTTTTCAGGCATTACGATGTACCACAATTGGTAGGAGTTATAGTTAAACGCTGACGCAGAACATTTTATGACATTTTACATGACAAAAATAAACTTGAGGAAAATTTTAATACTTAGCATAAGTGAAAAAAAAACTTGCCATTAGAAATCAAGACAAATCACCAATGCAGTGGCGTTAACCCAAAAATCACGTAGACGACTGTTACTTCTGTTTAACAACTGTGAAAGGTTTTTCAAAAACAAAACACTCGGTATGCTCCGGTGTCATCAGTTTCATGCCGCTACCACATTCTCCAAACATTCCAGTACCGGAGAGATTTTGTATTTCGTCAAATTTATCGAGTCCTATTAAGATGGAAGCAGGCCCTTCTAATAGCGAAGAGGTAATTTTAGATGAAAAAAATACAGAACCCCATTTGATAAGTCAATCAGAACTAAATTACCTTGTTAGAGATTTAGATTTGACCAAAGAAATAATAATATTGATGGAATAATCTTAACATGTGAAGTCTTGCCTTTGTGATTGGAATGCGCTTCGTACAAATAAGCTAATATGTTTTGACATAGTCTTGTATAAATAATAAATAAGCATGGGTGTAGTTAAGAAAGGGTAAGGACTGTGTGATGCCGATCTTCCAGTAAAAGAAACTTTACCACAATTAGCCTTCCTGGTCTCACATTCATTAATTCTTGTCTCTGTGAAATGAACACGGTCCTGTCTTTCTGAGTACGAGTATTACTGCCAAATACTTATTTCTTTTTTAGGAATTAAATCAAATATTCAAGGGCTAGAATGAATTCGAAGTTTCGAAGAAGATGACGGTGTTGGCAAAAGTTTCGTTGTAGTAGACGTTGGTCAATCAGTTTAACAAATCTTTTTAAAACCAAATAATTTAATTAGTTTTTTTTTACATACATATATTGCAAGTCAGATCATATTCAGATGTAACGCTTACAAAATTCGTATATTTTATAGCTCAGTGTTAAGATAATAAAAAAAAAAATCCAATATTTACCAATTGCATTTTTCTACTTATTAGAGCACACCTTTGTTTGTTCAAGTGCTGTTGCATTGACAACAATTGCGCGCACGAATGTCTGATACGCAGCTATAAAAGCTAAAGCTTAAACTTCAAAGCTGCATACTACGCACCGAACAACGATCAGCACAGCACGCAAACAACCGAGATCGTTTAACGGCAATGGCTTTAAAAATTGCATACTTTCTGGCGCTACTACTAACAATCCTTTGTTTTGCGCAACAATTTGAGTATACCTCAGCAGCAAATGCTCGACGCATACGACGCGTATTGAACCGGGACGAGATTGCAGCTAGAAAACAAATTAACCAAAATACCAACAATCAATTGATCTACAGAAGTCAAAGCATTGAAGATAACGATGACGATGCGAGAGATAGAAGTGACGATACTGATTTAGACTCAGACAATAATCAAGTTCTGAGGGATACTTATTCAGAAAATGTAGAACAGAGCAGAGTTGCAGGCATAGAGGGTGAGGTAGCCAACGCGGACGCAGGAGGCGTTGTGGAAGCGCGTGCACGTCGACGACGTAGAGGTGGTCGTCGTACTCGACGTGGACGTCGTACTCGTCGTAATAGGCGCAGAGGCTAGAGATGGTCAGAAAGTTGCGATAGAATAACGCTGGAATAAAATTATATATGTATATGTATATGAAATAAAAAGAAGCTTTTCAAAAAGTAAAACAAGCAACTGCATTTATCACTGAACAGACTCACTTATTCTAAATTCAGAACTGTTAGTCAGTTCTATTGGACTTTGGAAATAAAATGCGAGCAAGAAGTCTCATTCTAATGATGCACAGAACTCAGTTGGTTCAAAATGTTTACCTATTATTTTTATTGTGATAAATTTTGTTTTGGTTCCAAAAGCAGCGTGAGCATCCAGTTATCAGGTGGTTATAGTCGGGTCACATATAACACAGGCCTGCAACAAAAATGCTGTCTGGATATTTCCAACTGATTTCTATGTATTTAGGTGTTCTGAAAACTAAAAAAATACGCAAAAAGTTTCAGAACGTAAGGTTATTTTACAAAACGCAAAATTAAAAAAAAAAATAGTTTTTTTGGGCTAACTTGTAGGCATTATTAATAGGTATAACTTTATTTTGATTACTGTTTTTAAATGTTTACCATAACTATCATTAATTTCTAAATAAGGAACTTACTTTTGCGGGGAGTGTCTTTCTCCTGGTATAGATATCGTGAGAAGCAGTTTACCTTCTACTTTGCCCAAGAGGACGAGTTGGTTTATTGTACCAATAATGAAGGTTTGATGGATACATTTAAGATCTCATACGACCCAGCAGAGTGGCGTATTTTCATAAATTCTTCAAAAAGAAGCCTTAAAGTAGTTCTGCTTCACAACGGCGGTTTCTATAATTCCATTCCTGTTGGTCATTCCGTACACCTCAAGGAAACCTACAAGAACTTGGAATTGATTCTTTGCAAATTTAAATATAAAGACCACGGTTGGCAAGTGTGCGGTGATTTCAAAATCTTGGGCATGGCGCTCGGACAACAATCTGGGTGTACCAACTTCCCTTGCTTTTTATGTCTATAGGATGGTAGGGACCGAACAAATTACTGGACCAAAAAGTGTTGGCCTCCGAGGGAGCTTAAAGTTGGCGAAAATAATGTCCTGCATGAAACTATAGTGCCTCCTCATAAAGTTCTTCTACCACCGCTTCACATAAAGCTGGGATTGATTAAGCAATTTGTAAAGTCTCTTTAAAGAGATGAAAATTGCTTCAAATGCTTAATATCAAAATTTCCAGGCCTCTCGGAGGCAAAGTTGAAGGAAGGTGCTTTTGTTGTACCAGATATTAGACGGCTTATGGCTGATCCACTATTCATCACAACCATGACGGATCCTCAAGGGGAAGGGTGGATTGCCTTTAAAGAGGTCATAAAGAAATTTTTAGGCAATAACAAAGATTCTAACTACAAACAAATCGTCAAAAGAATGTTAAAAGCATTTCCATGCTTTAGGTTGCTTGATGAGTTTAAAATTAAATTTTCTTCATTCCCACCTCGACTACTTTCCAGAAAATTTAGGAGAAGTGAGTGAAGAGCAAGGTGAACGACTTCACCAAGATATATAATGAGATGGAAAAAAGATACGAGGGAAGATGGAACGTTTCAATGATGGCAGACTACTGTTGAACGCTTCAAAGAGACCTTCCCGATGCATCCCACAAGCGAAAATGTACCAAAAGTAGTCTCACTGAGAAAAAGAAATGTGTTTAGTGCTTACTAATTAATGTATTTTACATAAATAAATTAGTTTTGTTACGCAATTATAAATTAAAAAAAAAATTTGCAATCTTTTATATTTTATTTTAAGATGATAACTTGTTTAACATAGACACCAAATAAATTAAAGTTATTTTCGGATTCAGCACACCCAAAAACATAAGAATTACACAAAAAATCTAAAACAGCTCTCAATTATTTTTCTTTTTGCTGACTTGTGTAATCATTGAATATTGCAACTTGTTTTGTGTATATGTACTTAATTAGCCTATCCGACTATATGAAAATTTTGGAAAAGGGGCGTGTTACCGCCCACTTTTGAGATCATATGTATATGTCTGGAACTACTCTATCGATTTCCTCTAAACTTGCCACACATGTTAGATTGTACTTAGCTAGGTGAGATTATGAAAATGCTTGAAATCGGTAATTTTCCTAAACTATGAAAATTGTATGGCTATGAATGGCCGCTGTGGTCGAGTTGGTAGCGGTGTGTGCTATAACTCGATATGCCGGTGAGTTCGAGGTTCGAATCTCAGTCAGGGCAAGCAAAATCTTAATCATAGAAAAAAGTTGTTTCTAATAGCGGTCACTCCTCGGCAGGCAATGGCAAACCTTCGAGCGTATTTCTGCCATGAAAATTGTAGGTCCCTCCATTTGTGGTAAAATATAAAGACGCACACCACAAATGGTAGGAGAAGCTCGGCCAAACACTGAGCTATATAGTGTACGCGCCAAAATTATATTATATTATATGAAAATTTTATGCATCAGTAACTATTGGAATTAAGTCAACAAATCCATTTAAACGAACATTTTGAAAAAGGTACATGGTACCGCCCACTTTAGAGTTCATATTTACATATATCTCTGGAAATTCTTTGTCGATTTTGCCCAAATTTATTACAGATATTTTATTATGTTTGAATAAACAGTATTTTTAAAATTGGACTAGACGTAAGTTTTTGAAACCCGTAAAATACGGATACTTCTGTAACTAGTGAAGCTAATTTGCTCGAATTTGGTATGTGGTTTTGTATTAAATCAAAAAATACGATTATATGAAAATTTTGAAAAAAGAGTCTTAGATCAAGTTCGGTTTTGCCCGAACTTAGTCTCTACTTTATTAATTTAAAAATTTAGCTGAAAGCGTGCGCCGGGTATATAAAGTTCGATCGAACTTAGCCACTTCTTTATTTGTTTTTAGTACATTTTATATACACTTTCGGTGCATCTTAAATACATTTAAGATATTTTTTCGCTACTTATTGAATATTTGGTTATTTTTGGTTTGGTTATTTTCACAACATTTCACAACTTTTTGACCCTTTTTCTGTACTTTTCAGTAATTTTCTGGTATTTTTTGGACCGATTCCGAATGGTTCCAACAAGTACCAACCTACCCAGAAATTAGTCTCAAAAAGTTTCTTTGCAATTTCATAATTATGTATTTTGCAAAGGCTCCCGTATTTTAAGTCGCAAAATAAAAATTTTTGAAGACTCATAAATATGAAGGTATTATAAAAATTGTTATCATCGGCTCATAATTCGCTATCCTTTTCTAATAATTCTTTTGATTGACTTTTATTTTTTTCTCTTATGAGATTCTCTAAAGAACAGCCTGAGATAGCTTTTTGGAGATAAGAGTTAAGGCCTTTCAGAGTATTTCGAAAGCTTATCGCAAGATACCAGAAACAAGTGTGTGAAAATCTCTGTGCATTACTTAACTTATGAACTCACTGCCTCTTAATGCTTTTTCAGACAAATTATTATTTTGCATTCGCGTGGCTGTAACTTAAATAGTTAAAAAAAAAGCAAGAAGCAAACGAAATTATCGATTTATTTTAGCTCAATTTATCAATTTGTGACTGACAATTACTTCGCAACTGCATATAAATGATAAAAGTCGTTTTCAAACATAGTTGCCAGAATTTTCCTGTATGCATATTTTCAACGTTTATCATTTTTTTTCTCTGAACTTAACTACCTTAACGGCAGATATGTATGTACATATGTATGTGCTGCAAACGAAACTGCGCTATTTTGAACTTATTAATATTTAGAAATGATACTCATAGTAAAAAACTATATATTGTTTGTTTGTACATACTTAATTCATCTCGATATTAGTTCTGCTCAAATTCATGCACACTTCCATAAATCAACTACGAATGTACATATGGATGTGCCAATTACATATCCTTGCATACATATGGATCTTACCAATACAACAACAATCAAATTTAGTATGTTACAATCATCGATTTACTACTACCACCGCAACAATTCTCCTCAACTAAGGTTGCGTGGGTGGAGTTTTCCAATAACTTGGAGACTCACATCGATGCAACGCCAACACCAAACACAATGTGTAGGTGCTTTTATGTGCCCTGGATGTATTGGTATAAGTATGTGTGTGAGCTATGTGGAGGCAAGTAGAGAATATCCATACATACATACATACATAGATTTCTATTCAAGGCACGGCGGTGCCTTCAACCAACGAAGCGGACAAATGTTGCGTCCAATCAGAATCGTTGCTTTCATACGCGCAGCCGACGCGTTGTCGCCTTCTCATCATCGCATGGTCGAGTCATCGTGTCATGTGGGAGTACACATATTAAATGACACATGCGGGAGAAGAAAAATATAAAGCAACAACAAACGAATCATGTAGCAATCATATACATACATATATAACATGCGAATTGGGGAAAAGAAAAAATGAAAGAAAGTAAATTGCAAAAACAAAATCTAAAAAAAAAACAAATGCACGAAAGAAAAAAATAAAAGCTTACGTGGAGAAGTGCGAAGATAGTCGAGGGGCTGGAACGGACATGAGCGAGTGTGTGGGAGAAGGCGTTAAAAGCGATTGTAGGGGATGCGCGTGTTTGCTGCCTTCCAGTGGTATTTCACATTAACATATTTACAAGCTAAGCATAAACGAGTAAGTAGTTGGATGAAATTCGGATAACTTGTCGAGAGAAAAATTCAATAAATTCAACGCAGTTTAATAAAGAATATTTACAAATTCTGTAGAAGTAAAGTAGAAGTATCCTGTATTGCGTTTTAATTTTAATATACTTTGTACTTACATCATCAGTACAACTTCTTTTAAAAGCATGCAATTTTCGCGGCAATTCGAATCAAAGCCAGACACTGCAAAATCTCCTTTAGCCCACGCCGCAACGGAAGAGTTCGCTACTATGAACTCCTCAAACGCAAGTTCGAAGCCTACGTCCGCGTTCTTAAATAATTCAATGTAACGAAAATATCTGTAGTCGTACAATGAGGAAATTCTTTATGCATAATGAAATATCTGGAACGGACTGAGGCTCATTGACTTTGTCGAATATAAAAAAGCATATCAAGCTATATATGTAGCTACATACATAGCTGTCTTCACATGGTAAAACCGAATTGACTGACAAAAGGCATGCTTCGCAGCCCAGAATCACACTTGCGCCTGAGCAGAAAACAGTCGGTGCAAGTTGATATGAGAAAAGCTCGATCGAGTCGAAAAATTTCAATCACAACAGACAGCACCACATTTCGCCACTCGACTTGTACTCTTGCTTTCTGAGAGCAATAATTATGAGTGAACAGAAGGAAGCGATATGCATTTTTGAAGTGAGAAGAAGTGAGAGACCAAGAAGCGTGAGTGTAAAGTGCTTATATAGCGAGCCGAAAGATTTTGCAGAACGAGCATAAACTAGCAGAACGTTTTCAATTTTTTATAGCAAATTCCCATAAAAATTACAACAGCGAATTGATAATTGACATCCAAGGTACGCTTTAATTATAGAGGCAGCTGGATTTAAGCACTCCAGCTCTGAAAGTATTCGACGGGGTATCACGTGGTGGTGGCAGTGGTAGAGGAAGGCGGCCTCTGCGATGAAAATACGAAACAGCAATAGATTTGGGTATACTTGGTGTTTAAAATAGGCGCCAGTTAGCGAGAGACAGAAAATGTTAACGTGCTATTCTGAGCTCGGCCAAAATTGCCAGCGCAGTTCTCATGCCAAGTAAGTAAGTCGGTAATTTTGTATACCTTTCACGAAAGAAGGTCCGCTATTCTAAGCTCTATATAAGCAGTGAAAATCATAGAGATCATCAAAGATATCTAACATATAGCTCCCATACAACCGATTGTTCAGATATTTCATTTAGCACGAAAACCCCTCCATTTAAGTAGCTAAAGTCTTGAAATTTTGCACAAGCAGTGAAAATCATTAAAATGGGAGAAATGTATTTCTACATAAATATATATTTGGGGCCATAACTCCTTCATTTAATCAGCTAAAGACTTGTAATTTTGCACAAATATTATTGGAAATATCAAAATCATTCATAGCCGAAGGCAGCCTTTTTTTACTTGTTTTCATCATCAAAACGATTAATTAACTACTCTTCTGATTGTTTTAGATGATTTTTGATTTTAAAAAAATAAAAAATAAGCCAAAATGATAAATAACTTACTGTCAAGCATATATGTATGTACATACATAATTGTTTTACAAAGAGTGGGGATTTTGACAAACAAGTTAATTCGACTTAATATTTCTTGCAATTAGGCTCTAGATCGAATTGCTCTTATGCGATTAATTGTTTGAATATCGCATAATTTGTCTTTTAATTTTGAAGAAGCTTATATCCATTTTCATATACATAGTACATAAAGCGCTTAAATATAATTAATTTGTATATGAAAGATTAGAAATAAATGCGTTTCGCTAAAGAAAAAAAATGACTTATTAAAAACTCTATAAAAGTTTGAACGCATTGAAACGAATTCTCACTCATGGTATGCGTTTTTTGTGAGAAATTCTATGAAAAATAGAATGGGCCTCCAATTAAAAAAAAAAATCACCTTCATTGCGAGTTTTATTTTTTTATTTAAATTTTTGATTGAATGAATTTTAAGTGTAAAATAACGACATACTTCATTGCTGGGATGAAAATTGTTTGGGAAATATAAAAAAAATATTCTGGAAACTTTACTGTTATGAGCCACATCATTGGCAACGTCGCACATTTGACCAAATGACATATTTTTGTTTTTATTTTTTTTTAAACCTAATAACTTTCAAACAAATTGCAATAAATATAAATTTATAAATTTTAGGAAATTAAAGAGAAATTGATGAAACTAAAACCGGCACATAAAATCTGGCACTTCAACTTCTCGTAAAATTAAAAATTAAATTATTTGCTACTTTGCTGCTCTATTATATTTAGCGAGATTTCCTTCCAAAAGGCATACGCTTTTTTAAATTTAACCATTTCTCATTTTTTTCGCAATGTATTATTTATGCAAAATACATAGAAATTATAGATATATCAAGTGCAGCTTCAAGCAGCTTTCAAGCCACAGCTTGTCCGACGCCGTGTCTAAGCAAGTTCAAGGAGATCAGTAAAAATTGAATCAATTTGAAGCATTTACATTGAAAATTGAGGCTTTATATAGTTATATTGAAAGTTAATTTTACATTTTTGGGGTCATGGCGGCATATGCCGCGCCTACAACTGATTCGCTTTAAAAAGAGTGGATTGCGAGGGGTGTCTTAACAAACTTCTCTGCTGCAGGCCGTTTTCTTAATAATTGTTTGACAAAACTTACACAAATACATATGTACATACATATATATGTATATCTATACTTATTTGTACCTACATATACTAATTCCTATTAAGTATGTTAATCATTTGTTTCGTCGAGGTTTGTGCGAAACATGCAACAGATGAATGAATGCATTGCCATCGTCACCATCGCCATTGCTGACATCGCCTCAACGCTTCAGGAGTAATTTTCCAAGCTTACTTTTTTGTTTTTAACTTTATTTTTGCAACACACTTATGAAACTTTTGTTGCAATGTGTTTTTTTGTGATTTTAAAGACACAATAGCCATCCTACCCACACTTACTCATCTATGCGAGTATGTACGCACATCTGCGAGTTTGTCTGGCACATTTGGCAGCAGGCTGTAAAGTTGGCCACCAGACAACAATCGACTCTTAGACAAGTTTACAATTTTAAAACTCATTTGTTGCGGCAACCGAAAGTGTACCAGTCGGCGGCTATTGTACCGCGTGACGCAACAGCAAGCGTGTGGCATACGCATATTTTTACAAATTTCGCTGCAACTTTTGAAACCCGGACAACCTAATTTCGCTTCAAAGTTTCTACAAACTATGTGACGAAATAAACTTCTTTAAATGTTAACAAAGAATTGTGTTGTTGAACTCTGAATTACAGCTGAAAGTGACGATGAGTTGATTGACATCAAATTCAAAATTTGTCGAAACACAAAACTTGTGTGCAAATTATTTGGTGACAATTGGTGATCCAATTATAATTTATCTGGTAACATTTAAAGGCTTGCCATTTCTCACTTACCATTCTTCTCCTGTATTAGAACCAGCCAAGGCTTGGCCCTTTTGTTAATCCACACTTTTTTGACAGCTACCAGCTTTTCATATCGATTGTTTCCGTTCACTCTCATCGCTTTGGCGCTGTCGAAACCGTTAGGTAAACAAACCGCAGGCGATACACTTGTCAATTTCAATACATTTGTTGTCTTTCAGTTTCATTTATTTTTGTTTGTATTACACTTTGTTTGTTTGTTTGTTTTTTATTTGTTTTTATTTGAGATCTGTTTGTTTGATTTGGTGAAAATGCTTTGTAATGTCAGCATTCGATGGTGTCATTAAAGATGAGGGTTCTTATGTATGTACATGTATGTATGTATATGTCTAATACATATGTTTATAGAATCAACTGTCACATTTTTGTTCTTTTGTATTATTATTTATATATTTGTTGTTGTTGTGTTTGAAGACTATAGTTTTATACTATGTTTTATAATATGTATGTTGTCGTAAGCGGACCCACATAAATATTTATTTAAGCTAATTTGCTTAACACATATTTGTGCGACCACGCGGGTCTGTAATAATGCGGCGTATAGACCGCGCTTAATTGAGTCAATTAGTAAATTTTGTCCACACAAAATACACGAAGACAATTTACTAATTGCCTCAATTAAGGCCCTCGTCAAAAGTGGTAATGGTCGGACATTTTGACAAATTTCATACATTTTTCTTTTATCTAAGTTCTAACATTTTTCTATAAAAATTCAGTTTATTTTCGAACAATTATAAACCCAAATTTGGAATTTAAATAATTATCAATAACACTGACATTTCTTTTTCGATATGGTATTCTTTTTTGATAACATTGGTTTGGTTTGCTAAAGTAGGTGCGACTTTTTTTTTAAGCAACTTTTTGATTTTCTTGACTTTTTCAGATTAAAAGGTCGGTGTTATGGTCCTATAACTCAGAAACTTGTCATTCTAAATTAAAAATACGTATATATTCTAAAACTATGTAGATACTAATACCTTTAATTTAAGGATCCACTACAGATTTTTAAAGAAGTAAACACGTCTTCAATCTCTACTCCAATTCGTTGGCTTCCTGAATGATGTCTACTACCAATCCAATTAGGGATAGCTCCATCTGGTATCGCTAGGGACCAATCGGTCTATGTGTGGCGCTTAGCCAGCCCGATTAACCTAACCTAACCTTTACTACACGCTATTAATGGAATTGATGAAAAAATTGCGTATTTTGTTAAATTTGAAAATTTTGACAAACGAGAAAAATAGAAAAACAACAACAATTACTAATAAGATTTCATTAGTTTATTTGCTTTAAAGATAATATACTTACTATGTATTTAGGCAAATTTGTATATATTTGAAATTTTTTAAATTTTGATGATCATGTTTTGAGTCACTGTATTCGCAAAATTTTTGCGAGACATCTTTTTATTAGCTCTCTAAACTGAATACTTGAAATTTTTACAAATTACGAAACAAGGAATAATAACATATGCTATTCTGGGCAGTTAATTAAATTTTGAATAAATCTGTGATTTTTGTATTTAAGGTTAATTCCAAAAATGTACATATATTAAAATTTTTCTAAATGTAAATCTCTATATAGAAAAAAGAATAATATTGATAGTTTTTTTTAGTATTTCTATTTTTTTTCGTTTGTCAAAATTTTCTAATATAACAAAAAACATAATTTTTTCACCCATTCCATTAATAGCGTGCAGTAAATTTCTTTAAAAAATCTTTATTGGCGGCAAAAACGATAATACTCGAACATTTTGCAAATTTTCACTATTCAATTTTCTTTTATCTAATTTCTTACATTTTTCTAGTATTAAAACTCAAATTTTGCAATTAATTAATTTTTCTCCTAACAGTATTAAATATTAATTATTATTTATCATTTGAACTTCAAGCTTATATTTATAAAAAAAAAAAAAATTTGGGAATTTTAAGTGGGCAGTATTGCAGCACGTAAAGTGCAAATTTTAATTTGCTTAAGTTTGCTGCTGATTTTTGATATTTTTGTTGGATTTAAAGAGGTAGCCAGAGTAGAGAATATGAAAGAGAATCAAATGTTTATGTTTTCTTTTAAAAACGAAAGTTTCCAAAATATGTTATCAAGCATTCTTAGCTAAGCAAAATCCAAAATTTGACAAAAAAAGATATCAATAATTATTAAGCAGTTTTAATGACTTAAAACTTACTCAAATTCTATGAGGCACAAAAAAGCCTATTGGAAAACAAATTTATTTTTGTTATGTTCAAGATTAATGTTTAGGATTAATAGGACCGTATCAACTGCAATTTTCTATAAATCAACATACTTCTTTGATGTACATATATGTGAAAATATTTTCCTTACAGCAAAAAAAAAATAAATTTGTTATCGTTTTAGGGTTCCCAAGCCGGCTTAATTCCCTAGCAAAATTTTGTTGAATTAAAACAAGATGTTTATAAGATTTAAAATTTAGTTTTATATGTACATATTTTATTGCAAAGAGAATTTAATTTTTATAGAAAAATATTTAAAATTACATAAAAGAAAAATAAATAGTGGAAACTTGTAAAAAGTATCGCATTTCCAATTTTTTTACTGAAGCTGTAGATGAAAATTCACTTAAATTTAAGGAAAATTTATAAAGTTCAATGATTAATATTGTTGGGCACGTAAGTATGTATGTAATACTCATTTGAATGTAACTAGACCATAAAGACCGTTTGTACCCCTAGCTAATAAGAAACTTTTAAATGTTAGCTAGTAAGAACCGTTTTGTGAAAAAAAATGCTATATGCTATTAAAGAACGGGTCGACGAGATCATTCGATTCTGTACACCACATCGAACGGACGTGTTTTTATTAATCCACTACCATCTGATATATTTCAATATGCACTTGTTAAATTTTATAGATATGAATGTAAAGATATTACCAAATATATTTCTGGTATAATAAGATGTTCGTACGTATGTGTGTATAGAATTGCAATCACCTCCTATTTACTACACAGTTAGAGTTCAACAACGAATATTGAATTATTATTCACTGAATTGTTATCATCAGTAGTTTTTTTTTTAAACTTAACTTCCACTCAGTGGTAATTTTTTAATTAATTATTAAGTCTCCTCCGATTATTCTTTTTCTTTAATAACAATCTTTTCCACTATTTATAAATTTGTACCCCTTACTAAATTTTCTTGTAAACTTACATTAATAATAACTTTTTATTCATTTAAAGTTTTCACTCTTTGATTTTTCAATCATCAGTGCGCTTTTGGTCATCATTTTTCTATTTACTTTTTATTAATTTTCCACTCATTACTTATTTTTCCTTAATGACTTTTGCCTCCTAATTTTTTAACTAATTACCAATTTTTACAATAACCATTCTTCATTTATGTGGGAACGTGTGAACCGTGTATTACAACTTACCTTTACAAATAAATGCAACACTGTACGAACTCTGATCAAAACCATGACTGAGCAAAGAGGACGGAGAGACAAGACGAGACATACAGTTTTGAACTCACGGCAGTTAATACGCGACCGCGAACGGAGACAGATCCTTTTAATTATAATTTGATACACTACTAGCTTATAAGTTACTTTATACTTCAGCTTTGTGAACTTTAATTTAATAAAACATGAAATCCAAATTAAATGTGAAGGTTTTACTTGCGTGGTATCGGATTGAGGAAATAAACCCCACATTTATAATTGCTTTATAACCCATTGATTTTTCGAACTTTTATACCTAATTCATTATGCATTACTAATTTTCCTGTGCTTATCATTATTTTTATTTCAGTATTACTTTTTTCTTCTTTTATGTCACTACAACCGTGTGTAGGGTCTTCGGTACCCGTCGCTCACGCGAACAGGGCCCATAAATCTTGCGAAGAACATTTCTCTTGAAAGCATTCTCATCGCTGATCAATATCGTTCATGTTTCTGCGTCATATAAAAGGACTTGCATGATGAGGGATTTGTAGAGCGAGATATTCGTTTGTCGACAAATAGCTCTGCTTTTTAATTGCCTACCGAGTCCAAAGTAGCACCTGTTGGCAAGTGTTATTCTTCGCTTGATTTCTAGGCTCACATCATTGGCGGTATTAATGCTGGATCCAAGGTATACAAAATCCTTGACTACTTCAAAGTTGTAACTGCCAACAGTGACGTGGGTTCCAATACGCTAGGATTTTTTGTTTGTTGCCACAAGGTACTTTGTTTTGTCCTCGTTCACTGCAAGAGCAACATATTTTTACTCCATCTCTCGACTGGAAAATCCGCATACGCCAGCAGCATCGTACTTTTGTTATATATATATAGTGCCACTGCGATTGAGATTGGCAGCTCTTATTACCTATTTCAGCATTAGAGTCGCCTTGTCTAAAACCTCGTTTGGTCTCGAACGGCTCGGAGCGGTCCTTCCCAACTTGGACAGAGCTAAAAGTTTCGCTCAACGTCACTCTACCTAGCCGTATTCGTTTAGTAGGGATTCCAAATCTAGACATGGCAGCGTACAGGCAGCTTTTTTTCGTGCTATCAAAAGTGGCTTTAAAGTAAAGTGACAAAGTGATGATTCGTGTCGGATCTTTATATGCGATATTTAAAAGACTTATCAAACGGTAACAGCAGGGTCACCCTTCTTATGGATTGAGCAAAGTATACTGAGATTCCAATCCATTTAGATCGTCATTGATTATTTTTTAGTATTACATGTTTTTCCCTAATAAATTTTTTACTCATTAATAACTTTTTATTCATGACCGAATTTTCACTCAACACTTTCAAGTCATTACCAATTTTTTATTATCAATTTATTATCAATATTTTGGTCTTTAAAAAAGTTTTTTAACAACTAATTTTATTCATTGATTCATTGAGCTAACCTATTAGGTGATTGACAAGAAGTGTTTGCAAGTTCATACATACATATAAGTATAAACAATAAGGCAATTCAAACAAACGTGTAAACTCTGTAAACGTTTTCTCAAACAATATATAAATTTCATAATTATTTTCATAAAACCCGCAATTAATTAAAATGAAATGTCATAAAATTTTACAAAGTCCTTTTGTGATTTTATACACTATCGTATATAGCAACTTGCGGGTCTCCTAAATATAAATGACAAAAATAACAATTATTTTATGTTGTTTTCTTCTTTTTCTTGTCCGACAGGGTGCATTGTTGATATTTGTTGGAACAAACCGGTTTGTCTCCAAACCACACTTGACAAGGGATGACGGAAAATTGTTCCAACAAATATCGATTTATGAATGAATAGTCAAAGAAATATACATTTTTCTAAATTTTTTTATTGCAAATATTTTTTTGCTATTTTCATCGTCTATTTTGGTTTGAAAAAAGTGTTCTTTAGTCTCCTGAAAATTAGTGATATACACATGCTATACATACATACATATGCATCTGTTTTTGTTGACGCAGCGACAATATTTTCTAATATGCATTTGCAATGTTATTGAAAAAGGATACGATGGACATATTTTACTTGATTGTGGAACATTTTATTATAAATTTCATCAATTACAAACTACCATAATAGCACCAATGAGCCTGTAATATATTATCCAAAATAGTCTCAAGCGGATTATTGGAATTCTAAGTGAATGAAAGGCATTGATTTCCACACTCGCGAAACTGATAATTATAACAGGTGAGCTTTTCCATTTGCAAGGCTACTTGAAAAATCTAACATTGCAAATGCATTGCAGCATTTTTTATACACTTCTCAATTTTTGTTTATGCAACAAGGTAATCAAATTAAGCCCAAATAATAGCTTCTAAAACAACTTAAGCAACATTACTTGCACAGGCGACAAAAAAAAATCAACAACAATAATAAAAGACCATAAAATCAACACTTGAGCTGTTGACAAAACTCCCAGCACATTTCACACCGCGGTAGTGGCAAAAAAAAAAAAAAAATTAACAAAAAAAAACCAGGAAAAAATGAAAATTAACACAAAAAATACTCGCAACAAAAGATGAGGGCTGTTAACTGACACTTGACACTTGGTTGAAGGACCATCAGCGACAGCGACACACCCATACACACACACACATCTACATACATATGTTTGTATGTTTAATATACCATAGGGCGTGTGTATTGAAGAGGCGACAACGACAGGCGTCAGCAGCGACACTTCCGCAACGTCATTCACTTGAACCGAGCGCGCTGGCCTGCCTGACTGGTTGTGACGCTGGATGTCGTTGGCTCTTGGTGAGTTGGGGTGTCGCGGTTGGGGGGTTGACAATACTACCAAGGGGTGTTAAAGAAATTATGCAGATTAAATGGTCCACTCGAGTGTTGATGGCTGCTGCCTGAGTGAGCAATCGCATGCGGCGAATTCACACGTTTCTAAGCGATAAAGTTGCAACACAAAGCCATGTGGGGAGAGACACCAGAAACAGCCTCCCACTTTAGCTAACAACCTCAGAGAAAAAATGCATTTGAAATTACTCGTACATTGAGTGTCACATTTTTCGGTTTATTGTTGTTTTTTGTTGCTGTCTGAAAGAGTTTTATGACTTTTCGGTAAGTAGTGGAAATGACTTTGTTAACCTTATCCAGCTATAGCACATAAACGACAGGTGAGTTGGTCGATGGGAGAGAGACGGTAGATACATACAACCTCATGCTCTCGCGTTCAAACAAAGAGAATATTCGTGCACTATAACTTCGAGTAGCTTATCGGATTTTAATTGCTGTCAAGCGTATGTGTTCTGCATATTTTAAATATATTCTTGTATGTGTATGTTCATATGTATGTATGTATGTACATATATACAATTATTTATGTTTTTATCAGGGCGGTTCTTGTCTCTATAATTGAGACTCCAACCCTCTCTGTTCAAAGTAAAGCCTATAAATATATCAAATAAGCGTATTACAAAAAAGTTAAACACTTTTGAGTTAAAGGGTGCTCCGTCACCTTTTTTTATTCCGTACGTAATAGTACTGATAGCGATGAAGAAAATATCCAGTGATGATTCTTAAGACCTCAGCGCTAATTTTTATTTTTTTTTTCGCGATATTTCGAGTAGTCAATTCTATGACGCTTGATCGTCTTATTCACTCTTACGTCCGCCATCTTTGATCGGCTAATTATATTTTTTAAAAACATCCATCGAATTTGTACTCAGCGCACAAAAATACATAGTTTTTTAATTAAGAAACATATGAAGCCAAACTTCAAACAATTTTAAAATAATAAATAAACTTTTCTTAAGTTGCTAATGTTTTTAAAGAAATATCTAAAATAAATCGAACTACATTTATTTCGCGCCAATGTTGATTTCCTTTGGGATGTTTTTGAAGCTTTTCGGCCGGTAGTTTTAAATAAATTAAAAAAAAGTTTATTTTATTCTCCTATGCGTTTCGGCGTCATTCGCGCCTTCTTGAGGAAGTTTGCATTTTATTTGTACATAGAACACAAAAACAATAAAAATCAACCAACAGTAGTTTTGGGTCTCTTAAACCTTCTACAAAAGTAGTTGCAAAAAAATTTAAAATTCTTATAAAAATTTGTTAAATTTCAAATTTTGTATAGTGTTTGAAGTTTTGCTTTTTATGCCTTTGATGACAGATTGAACTGAGCAATTTAAAAATATTCGAAGTAACATCCTCGCTCATTTTAAAGAATATAAAATTATATAAAATAGAATGTACCTAATTAGTATGAAACTATACATACATTCATACATACATACATATACATATATATGTACATATTCCAACAAAACGTGCAATTCGCATTTTATTGCTGCCAGATTGTCTGCTAACTACTGTCATTCGCTATCTTCGGGTTATTCTACATACGAGAGTATAGTGTGGCAGGGATTTTTACATGCTTTTTAGCTGTCAACATCTTTCATTCGCGCTTTCATTGCTTACCACGTCATGCGTGTTGACAGTTTGGCATACATACATATATATGTATGTATATACAAGTAAACAGCTAATTACGACCCATTGAGGAAAGGAGGTGAAGGGCAAGAAAAGTTTTCTTTGCAAATTATCGAAATAGAATTTTGGGAACCATTAATTGGGAATGAATGCTGTAATGGTATCAAATGATTGATTCGACAGCAAATCTTCCAGCGGGTTTTTTTTATTCACATTTTCAGTGTGAAGGTATATAAGAGTATTAATTATAAGAAAACTCTAAGTCTGACTGTACTGAACCTACGGCATTGAGCCGCTGGGAATGGGAAGCAGACGTGAGAAAAGGGTCTGAGGAAATATCCACATCATCGAGAGCAAAAATTCAAGTATGCCGGGCGCAGGAAGGCAGGAGACACGTCGTCGCCTCAGAAAACGGATGGCGAATGTAAAAATATGTGATTTTGAGGTTTTGGTTTCTGTAATTTATTTTTTCATATATCCTTTAGTTTCCGAGATATTTTGTATGCACTTTGTCGTATGTTACAAAAAATTAAAGATTGGGCATACCCAATTTTTGTAGTATGTGTTTGAAATATGTAAGTCACTTACGACAAATATCCATACAAATCAACCCATTTTTTTAATAAGATAACTTTTGTCGCATGTGCTAAAAAACTTCGCACATACGACATTTGTATATAGACTAGTTACGAGTGTAAGCAATTGTTGTATGGGCACATAGGCAAAAAGCACTGCACTGCATAGCATTCCTTCAGTCGGCTGCTGATCGTTGCGCTACGAAGATGGGAGACTCATCGTCTGCGCTAGATTTAGACGAAACTCTAGAAACGTAAGTATAGCATACAGATTTTTGTAACTAAAATATTTTTAAATAGTTTCTCATTGCATTTGCAAACATTATAGGATGATGGATGATATATTGACGGACTCAACTAGCAACAGTGGAGCAAGTGACGTATTGTTCGAGTAAATGAGAGGATTGTTTATTGTAAACAAAAACTAACGCCTGTCTTTTAATGAATAAAAAGTGAAGAAGATGAAGAAAACAGCCTTTTACGAAAATGCAGGGAATCTTCTATAACTAGTGCGAGTATAACACAGAAATTTTCAAAACACGCACATTCCGTTATCCAAGAAGTGGATTGTGTACATAGTACTATTGAAAAAACTTTAAAAAATATCTTGTACTTTGACATTAGTACGCATTTTAAATAACTTGAAATATCCCAATGTTCTGTTTGAGAATTATTCAAATATTTCCAGAAGATTTCAGAAATTACTCACAAAAGGCAGGGTTTTTAAACATTACGATCGTGCCCTTTATGAAAGTAAAGCACTTAGAATACATTAAAAACAATGTGTGGACTATAGGCTATAAAACGAGTCACAAAGAATGTGACATTAATTTTTAATGCATTAAAAAACACTCGTTGATGTTTTGCGAATGAAACACCAAAAAATTTGTTTAAGCAAACGCTGCTTGTTTTAAGTAAGCCAAAATTAGACAAAAATAATATAAATGACTTAAATGAAATGATACCATATCTTGAAACTGAAACTAATAAAAGTTTTTTTTAAAGCAATATTAACAAATGCATAAACTAGTTCCTTTAATCATAATTTTAAGACCTGAAGATGTACAAAGAACTGAATTTACGAGTATTAATTTTATTTAAAATAAATTATATGTTTCTTTATCTGAAATCTGAAAATGGCATGAAACAAGGTTGGCAAATAATGTCGTATGTGCTATGCACAAAACAAATATGTGTGCGAACGTCACATACGTCAAATGCATTAGGACTAAAAATGCAATTTTCTCATAAAGTCTAAAATATATTTAATTTAAACTAGTTGGAATTGAGAATTAACGATGCCAAGTACCTTCAAAAATAAGAAAAATCTACCGTATAGTTTCGAAAAAATTACACTTTAAACTTTAAAGTTTTGTAACATTCGCCATCCGTTTTCTGAGACAACTAAACGGTCAAATACTGCGAGATTCCATTATCTTTTTTAGTATATTAATCATGCTTTATTATTGTCGTCATCTTTTGTGTTCATACAACAGGTAAATAAGTAAATTTAATTTTTATAAAATGTTGAATTATAGTTCTGTACCTCTCATTGCCTCGATTTTCTCTATAGATGCTTGTGAATTTTTGAACCCTGATGCATTTAACAATCCTCAAGCAGACTCAGACTTTACCACCCATTAACCTTTTGAGGGTTATTGAAAAATACTTTGATAAAAAGATATTCTAGTTATCAATCTACCGAGTGGGTGACCAAATACAAAGGTGACTTTAGAAATTAGAATGTGAAGCGAGATGTGAGAAAGATAAAGGTAATAAAGCGGACGATGTTGAGTAAACCAGAATGTGATTACTTTCCTCAGACCCACTTGTAATACAAGAATGATAGAATACAGGTTGCGACAATCGAGCTCAAGCCAAAAATGAGTGACGCAAAAGTCTCCTTAGAACGGGAGAGCAAAGAAGCAGAATGAGCGACCAATAAAAAGAGGCAGACGTGAACGGTTAATAAGCGGCCTTCACACAGCAATATTTGTATGCAATTATTGTGCGATCTAAAAGTAAGCGATGCTAAATTTAGCACATTTATTCATTAACGCAAACTGACGTTCCGACAGTAAAAAAAATCAACCAAGTTTTAACCATCTTATGCTTATATTGCTCGCCTTGTTATTAATGTTTGCATACAATAAAGATCGTGTGAAGGCGGTTTATTGCATAAAAAAAACTATTACTACGTCGAATGGGTAGTTCGTCAGGTGTCAAGTCACTCGACCTTGCTTGCAATATGTAGCGTACCTATCACTTTTGTTCATTCCTTCGAACCTCGAATGTCATAAACATTAACCGTAATCTGGAAATAAAATAATATTGTTTACTTGTGTAATCCTTTTTTCAAACTACACCTTTTTCAACAGTATTTCAGAAAAACACAAATGTATTTCAGAAAAGATCAATTGAATTTCAGAAAAGCACAAATGTATTTCAGAAAAAAAACACAAATGTATTTCAGAAAAGAACAATTGTATTTCAGAAAAGAACAATTGTATTTCAGAAGAACGCAAATGTATTTCAGAAAAACGCAAATGTATTTCAGAAAAGCACAAATGTATTTCAGAAAAACGCAAATGTATTTCAGAAAAACGCAAATGTATTTCAGAAAAGAACAATTGTATTTCAGAAAAGCACAAATGTATTTCAGAAAAACGCAAATGTATTAATTTCGTCTTTTCTGAAATACATTTGTGGTTTTCTGAAAGACATTTGTGTTTTTCTGAAATACATTTGTGCTTTTCTGAAATACATTTGCACTTTTCTGCAATACATTTGTGTTTTTCTGAAATACATTTGCGTTTTTCTGAAATACAATTGATATTTTCTGAAATACATTTGTGTTTTTCTGAAATACATTTGCGTTTTTCTGAAATACAATTGATATTTTCTGAAATACATTTGTGTTTTTCTGAAATACATTTGCGTTTTTCTGAAATACAATTGATCTTTTCTGAAATATATTTTTGTTTTTCTGAAATAAATTTGCCCTTTTCTGAAACACATTTGCGTTTTTCTAAAATACAATTGATCTTTTCTGAAATACTGTTGGAAAAGGTGTAGACCATACCAAAACATAAGTTATATTTTTTGTCGTCTGATTTCTTCATTCCTTCAATAAATCAATATAAATTTCCTACTAGGCATACAACTCTTATATCCTTTTAGTGAATGCGTTCATGTGTGCTTTGTAATAAGATGCAACCAATTAGTTGGCTAGCATTGTGAGTCACTTCTTCCTCCCTCAACAACGGTTTTCACCCTCCCCATCCTTTTGTCATCGCACTAAACGTCTTCGTGGCGAATTTCGAGAGATATCTTTGCATTTTTACTACTGCAATTTTACTCTTGTTATTAAACGAGTACGTAAAGGGTGTTTTTTTTTAGACATGTGGTTTTTAAGAAGAAATAAAACACATATAATTTAATGCTATAGCCAAGAATTTAGCTATATTATAAAAATAAGGATTTGCCATTGTGTTTTAAAAATGATTCCGGACAAGTGACCGTCGCGGCTGGTTCGAATAAATTCCAGCCAACGGCGTTTTGAAATGACAAACCAAGGTGAGTATAAATCAAGTAACAGCTGTCGAAAAGACCAACTCCGAAGAAAGTATTGCCTCATTGAAAATCACACGTCTAAAAAAAAAAACACCCTTTAGTATGTAAGTATGTATTTATGTATTTTTGGCTACTGCATTTGCGCTTTATACAAATGGCTGCTGTTAATTACGCTGTAACGTCTCGCTTTTATTATAAGCTGTGATATGTGCGCTAGAACATGATGTGTCCACACATATATATTCATACATCGTCCGCATACGCCAGCGCCAACGTTTGCCTGAGTGTCCTGCTGACGCACCAGTAATCACTTTGTAAACAAAGAACGTCGAGAACTGAAAGTAAACACACACGCACGCACGCTCGCTCATTTAAGTGTGTATTGGTATGTACTTTGTACGTTGGTACGTACGAGTATGCGACTTCATGTTTTTCATATCCGTTTGCAGCTTTTTGACGTCACACACACGAAACGACAAAGCAGATTATCTCCGAGGACCTATAAATCCAGTAATTAAAGTCAAAGTCACAAGACGTTCCATTTCGCCACCGCTATACGCAATTCCCGACTGCGCTTCATAAACGCACACACAAACACACACACACACATACACACAGAGGCAGACAGCAACTTGTACTAAAATTTAGCTTCTTTGCATTCTTATCAGTTGGCTTGTGCTTTTGGGAAATGGAAAGCGCACTTACACACACACATCTAAGTACACATATGTACATGTATACATGTATAGGTAGCCGTTCATATGTGGCTATAGTGTGGCTCGGTCTTGTCCTACGTTTATGGCACTGTCTGGCTGTCCCCAAATACTCCTGTCTTGTTATCTTTATTTTTGTCTGAGTAGCTAAGCAATGAAGCTTCGTCTTCGCTTCCTTTGCTCCTTGTCACAGACGCGCACGAGTAAGTATATATTATATGTACATATGTATGTATGTATGTATATGTTGTTTTCATGCTTTTAGCTGACTTTCATACTATATTTTCACTCGCGTCAAATTAAGTAATGTTCACATGCTTTGCGCGTGAATGAGAATGCATAGTCCTTCGCATCCTTTGACGCCTTCCGTTTTGAGTTTATTGCAAGATTTGCACGCTTTCAATTTTTTTAGCGCTCGCATGGCAAGAATTTACTCTTTTAGGATGCACACTTTTGGGCGCTTTAACGTGAGTGCTTCTTTTCAATACATTAAATTAATAAATTACATTAGCTGCATAACAGTGTGACCATAGATTTCTTATTTAAATAATTAAGAAAAAATTGTCCACACTCTTACTCTACAACAAAAGTATGTACTCGTATGTATATTCACAGACCTCAGCATTTTCGTACGCAAAGCTACTGGATTATCAGCACTTACTTTAATTCGCCGGCTAAATCTCTACTTCATCTTTCAGCTATAAATCAAGTTAAAAGTCGCCGCTGATGTTGGTGTTCCTTTGAATAAAAAAAAAGGCCGTAGTAGCTACATAGTAAATCTGAAAGGAAGTCAGCGACTGGCTTTGCGCTTAAATAAGTGTATGGAATAACTACTTACGGCATACCTTTTTTTTCATCTCTTCTCACATAAATATCGTTAGGACAGCAGGTTGCGCTTATCGCTTATCGCGCTTACGAAACGAAGTGGCTTTTTGTCATGTGTGAGAATTTGTGTGTCCTTTTTTTTTTTTTTTGTTAAGTAGCAGTTCGTATGGACAAAGAAGTAATGCAGAAACGTAACAAATCTTTTTGCGCTGCTCAAGGCAATGTTTTTTTACTTCACACACTTTTCGCATACGGAAACTTATTGGTAGCCAGTGTAGCCACTGGACAAGATTTTCACCCATCAACGTTAGTACCAAATACTTTGGCATAAATTCTTCGATGTACATAGATTTGATTTATGTAATTTACACAAATTTAACTTTCTCTGCTTGGTAAATTGTTCTAATTCATTTACCAGAGGAAAGAAATCTTTGACGTTTCATTATATTATAAGTTGACTTTTATAGTCAAGCAATCTGCAAGCTTCAGTAGAGTCACAAACAATATTCGGTTATTGAGTTTTGTTTACATTCGTCTATCCGAATTGTCGAATCAGGGCATAGTAGCGCTGCGACCTAACCCTTTGCTAACCCTTTAAGTTGTCACTCCATCTTTAGGCTATTTATGAGACTAAGCACTTTGGAGGGTGTGATTGTCCATATTGTGGATGGAGATAACAGTCGCTCTCCAAGGTGTATTAGCCTGAGTCTACTTATACTCGGGCATTCACACAGTATGTGCTCAGAGGTCTCCGCCTCTAAGCCACAAAACCTACAGTCTGAAACCTCCGAGAGTCCTATTTTGTAAAGGTGGTATCTCAGCCAACAGTGACCTGTTAAGTACCCGGTGAGAGTTCTAAGACCCTCCCTGCTGAGATTAAGAAGTTTTCTAGAGGCTTCACGGGATGGACTTATGAACCTCTTAGATTGTCTATTACCCTTTGACGATCGCCATTGGGCTGCGATTCTTGAGTCCTCCCACCTTCTTAGAAGTTCTGCTGTGTATCCCTTAGAAGGGCCCCTTTTTTCCGAGATAGTCCGCCCTTTCATTGCCATCCACACCCTCATGACCCGGAACCCACCACAGAGTGACTCTGTTGTCGGCTCCCAATGATTTCAGTGCCGCTCTGCAGCTGTCTACCACTTTTGACTCCGTTTTGAAGGAGTCTAGTGCCCTAAGGGCTGCCTGGCTGTCTGACATAATGTTGATTGTGGCTCCATTTGTCTTTCTGCGAAGACATTCGTGTGCACACAGCTTAATAGCATAGATTTCCGCCTGGAAGATGGTTGGGTATGACCCCATTGGGGCACTTTTTTGAAATCTTGGTCCGAACACCCCGGCCCCGGTGCTCCCATTGATAAGTTTGGATCCGTCAGTGTACCAGACCTGTGATCCTTTATTGATTGCTTTCACCATCCCTTTACATGTATCCCTTTCAAGTATTATGACTTTGTAGGTCTTGGTAAAGGATAGTTTTGGCAACATAGTGTCTATGAGTTTGATTATTGGATCGGCTCTGAGTGGTTGTAGGACACCCAAATGCCCCCTGCAAATAGGTGGATAATTACTCTTTCGTTGATCATAGTACTATTTATATAAGATTTCATAGTTGCTTAAAAAAATTGCATTCACTTTATAAAGCAATTACCTAGACTTAATCGTTTTATGACCTTTTCAGAATAAATTCAAAAAATGTTAAGAACAAAACAGAAGATAAACATAAAATATAAATAAACGCTTATGTTTCATAGATCACGTCTCCGAGATCGTCTCTACTAAGTCGTTAGCACTATTCTAATCGAATATTCGTATGGTAACTCTAACTCTGTTTTAAAATAATATACCTGCAAGTGTTCGATTAACTTTTCATTCCGTTTTGATTAATCGTTCGCTTCGCATTTATATGTAAACGCAATCAGCTATAAGTTAGTTGACGAATATTTTGATGTTTCTGAGAGAAAACTGAAAATCTGTGAACGTTCAATTATTGAATATCCTAAGAAAGAAGATAAAAATATAACGTTTATATCTAACCAAAAGCGCTACGCGGAAATCGGTTTGTTTCCAAATACAACTTTAACAGGGTTTACGGAGAATCGTTCGAATGTAACATAAGTCAACATTAAACCTGTCCGATAGCATCAATAATTTAAAAAAAAAGTTTCGGCAGGTAGCAGAATGTCAGCAAAGTGTTAAATAAGCAAAATAAGTAAATTTTGAATAGTTAGCCAAACTTCAATTTTTTTTTTTAAAGCAACGTTATCCAATGAAGCCATTAAGAGGTTTATCGATTTAAAGTAACTCTTATTCTTTGCAACGGGAAGTGGAGCGAATCCAAAAACCAAAACTAGCATATATTTGTATGAAACCAATTCATCCAATAGTCGAATGAAAGAAAATTATAAGCAAAGTAATCCTTTACAGAGAAGAGTATTAGTTTAAAACGAACTATTTGCTATTTAAAAATATTGGATTAATTACAAAACTTAGCAGCAAATATATCATTATTATTTAACTGAATTACCAATTGCTTGCCGAAATCATATATAAAATTTCACTAACTTTATTTTCCATTGTTAATCATCGGCTATAAGTATTTTTCAACAGAAATGCCAGTGCAAGATTCTATAACAATATCTTTAATAAGTTGGTGAAATTTTTTGCACTAAAATCAATAATATTATTTTCACGAGGCCTCTCGACCAACTTCCCTTAAATTTGATCGAAAAATGTACACATCTGGCAACATTCATTGGTTTGCAGCCCATAAATAACTTATTTGAGCATTTGTAAATGGTTCGATTTCTATCAGTTGTTCCAATTCACATGACAATCTCTTGAACTTGTAAATGTACATGCATATGTACATATATACTCGTACAAATAAGCACACGCCCAAACAAATAATATATTTTTTTAAACAAAATAGTGAAGCTAAAGTAGGCAGTTCGATTATAGCTTGGACATCGAAGCTTACAAGACATTTTGACAGCCGTGATATGGGGATAAAAGCGTAGTAACTTATTAACGAAAAAGTATTTATGTAGTATGTGTGTAACTGTGTATTTTTATTGAACTATTATTACTTTAAATTCATTCATGCAGCTGAAAAAGGTTCTATTGCATTTTTAACTACATAGCTTCCAGATGTTGGCATACATACATTGAGCGAAAAAGTATTTTAAATATCCAATAATTTGTTTGAAAATGTAGTTTGCTTTAAAAATCGTAGTTTCACTACTTCTTAGATGTGTTAATAGTCCTGAGCGTATTTTTTTTTTTTTAATAATAAGTGTTTTTTTAGACGTGTGGTTTTCAATGGGGTAATTGGTATTTTTGGTAGATGTTACTTGACTTACTCACGAATTTAGTAAGCAGTCTCATCTCAAATTTTAAAAGGAGCTAGAGATAATTGCTTTTCGTCGCTTTCACGTTTTATTTTTTTCTTTTGTTTTTACATTAATTTTTTATGACCTACTCATCACCAGACCACAATTTTGAGACTTTATTTTGAGACTAGAGGCTTTATTTTGAATCCAATCAATACCAACTGGTCTAAAATTGTGAATTTTGTCTCTATTAGAGACTGAGACTGCTTACTGAATTCGGGGGTTATACTCAGTTTGGTTTGCCATTTTATAATGAACAGACTTACTCCGCAACAAGGTTTGCAAATCGTAAAAATTTATTACCAAAACGAGATGACCACCGATCCCGATTTTCACTAGAAAATTTTGTTCAGCGATAAGGCTAATTTTTGATTGTCGCATTTGGAGTGATAATAAGCCACAAGCCATTGTTGAGACGTCGTTACATCCTCAAAAAGTCATTGTTTGGTGTGCTCTATGGGCAGAGGGAATCATTGGTACATATTTCTTTAAAAATGAAGCCGGCCATAATGTTACAGTCAATGGCGAATGCTATATAGCTTTGATTAATGACTTTTTCGTGTCCCAATTGGATGAGGTTGATGTGGACGACCTTTGGTTCCAGCAAGACGGCGTTACATGCCATACAGCCAACGAAATAATCAATTTACTGAAGGAAACTTTTGGTGAGCGCATTACCTCGCGTCGTCGGTCTGTAGCTTGGCCTCCCAAGGTCTAAAAAAATCACCCTTTATATCTGATCGAAAAAACAGATTGTTGCTTCGTTTATATAATAATGGCTCGTACTTACAAATGAATTCGGTTTTGTTTGATAAAATCTCTAAAAATTACTGAAAAAATATCTACTTATAATTCTTTTTACGAAAACATGTTTTTCAAGGTTGTGTAGCTTAAACTGCAAATACAAATTACACTGCGTTACATACAACGATACATAAAATTTTGTTCACACTTTTAAATAAGAAAATCTTTTAATAAGAAAATCATTTAAAAAACATATTTAGTTTTAGGAAATTTTGGATGTAATGAGTATAAACTTTGTAATTTCATATAAAAGTTGCCATCGATTTTTGAAAACTTTAAATTTACTGGAAAGTTGACAAGACATTTTTCAAATAAGGGTAGCGTCGAGTGAAGATTATAGCTCATTGTGCTGGTTAGAGTCCGCTTTTTGGCATGAGATTTTTGAACATTTTCTTAGCATTAATAAAATGTAAACGTAAACAAATTTCACATACTTTCATATAAGGTGTATAGAAAACTTAAGTAATTTTCCTTAAAAGAGGAAGACAATACTTTTAAATGCTGTATTGAAAATACATTAATATCAGTTTTTATTCTGCATTAAAACAATTTGAATGTGTTTTCAAATATTTTGACCTCATACCGGCATTTGAAAGGATTATTTGTTAAAAACTAGAAATTTTGTAGACATTTCATTGTAATAAACAAATACAACAACTTTGTTTGTAAAATATAATTTTGTACATACATATGTACAAACTATGTAATTGTAGGTACATATTTTTTTAAATTTTTAACCAGCCAATAAACTTAGAATCGATTTGTCCAATAAACTAAACAATTATCTTGTAATATTTAAGTAATTAATTTAAAAATATTTCGCAACAAATATGCTTACATCTTTAATTAATATACCATTGATATCGGGCTAATTTTTTGTTTTTTGATGTATGCGTGGACGGGTAAAGGCCCAAAAGTTTTATTCCAATAAACAGTAAGTGACTTTATGGACTTGATTAACCTATGGATATTCTCTGTCGTACCAAGATCCAGAATACCACGTTTGTGAGGAAACATTAGTATTTCGAAATTGAAGAATTTACAATAAAACTAAATAAATCAAACTTCATATCTCAACATTTTGATTCATGTTCCTGGCATTAGGTTAACTATAATGTCACATTATTTTTAATTTATTTTAATCTATTCCTTCTGGAAGAGTCCAAGAATTTGAGAAAATCTGAAAAGAATTAAAAAAAAAAGGATTTTCTGTAAGGCGACAATTTATTTAAGAAAAACAAAATTGAATTTCAGAATAGACTTAATAAAATATATTTGAGCTTTCTGAAATACTATTGAGCATTTTTTTAAAATACATTTAAGCTTGAAAGCTTTGCCCTTTTATAAATAATATTTTTGCTTTTCTGCAACACGCCCGCCTTTTTCTAAAACACAGAATGGTGTAGTGTTTGCTGCTGAAAATCATTGCTTGGAGATAAATTTCTAACCTGGTGGCCGCTGTGCGCAAATCTCCGTGGGTATTTCTGCCATGAAAATGCTTCTCATTAAATACTTCTGCGGTTCGGAGTCGGCACGAAACTGTAGGTCCCTCCAAGGTCGGCCAAACACTGAGCTATGTAGTGTAAGCGCCAAATTATCATAGCAAGTTTCTAACCTGATGGACCGACACACGGTTATAGTGTCATATAATAAGAGGAACTTAGAGCATTCTAAGAAGGTGACATCGAAATTCATTCATTTCAGAGTTAACTATTTTTTTTTAATGTCAGAAGTAGTAACTTTTTTTACTTCTAAAATAATTTTGTTTTCCCAATACTCTTATTTCCCAATGCAATAAAATTTTTGAAGTAACAATATTTACATTCATAAATACTAGTAAATAGTAGATGTGCATATGCAGAGCAAAAAGGAGTTGTTTTATTGAGCTCTAACTTTACTGATATTCCGCCAATTCCCGCTATTTTGCTACTTTTTCATTTATCAGACTTTATTCTATTGTTTTTATTTTTTATTTTTACTTATCTGCAAAGAGCTTGACTACTTGACTGAGAGCACAGCTTGTTGCCGCTTAAAAACTTCCTAAGCGGCTTGTGCAACAACACCTAGAATTTTGCCAACACATACACACAGAGTATTGATATTGTTCTTCAAACAATAACTCCAGACTGCCAACTTAATTCACAACAAAGAAGAGGAGATAAAAAAAATCAAAATATTGTGACATAAATAAAAATTTAATTTGCATGTAAGCAACATAGAGAATCGCAAGAAGGCCAAAACAAGAGCGTCAGTGAACTGCGACAAAGCTTTAAATAGAAGCGTTGACTTGACGTTGGGGGGCCGAGGGGGGTGGACGCACTGAAGACATGCCATTATTATTGTGTTATTATACCACCAAAGAAGTAAATGCGATTTTCTACAGTTTTCGTTTTAAATATGTTCACATTTTTTTTTTGTAATTTCGTAATTTTCAGTTTTTCTGTTTACCATTTTTTCGAAAGCAAATAAATTTATCGCCTTACCTGTGTAACGTCGCGATGGTGACACTCATGCCATGGTCAAGTGGCATTGGTAAGGAAGAGCTTAAATCGGATAGAACTTTCGAGCGAAGGGTGGGCAACAAAGCAGGGTGGGGCAGCACAGGCGTGAGCAGGACATTGGCAAGCAGAGGCAGCAGGTGAGCGACCAACACACAAGCTATGGAGCGATAGCTGATATCGCATCAGGACTGAGCAGGCGGACGGTGGACAGATGTCGCTGCAGAGTGCGCGAAATGAAATCGTAATGAGATTGCAGGGGACGGAGTAGATACTGCGACCGGACGGGGTTTTAAATTTTCTTTTCCTCTTTTCAATGTTTTCCTACCATACATATTTTCATTATTTTTCTTTATTTATTTTTTTCTTTTTTTCTTTTTTGTTGCTAGTGCTGTAATGACAGCCGAACAAACACCAACTGTATTCATAATTGGATAAAGACGCGCGATGCCGTGTATTGGCGCGAGCAGCGTGTGGCAGCGTTTGTGCCACCGTAGGCGGTGTTGCTAACCACTATCGAGTAAGTATCTTTAAGCATTTTTGTTGGCGATTATAATTTTTTATTTAAATTTTCCCTCTTCTTTTGGTGCATACACACACACATACATATTAAGCTGTTAGAAAAATTCTAAGGACATTTAAGGTAAAATATGCTCCCACGGGGAATGAGCGGCGTTGGCGTTTGTGTCGCAAATGAAACAAGCACAATTACAATAACAGCAAATACTACAATGGTAAAAATAACAATGAGTCTAAGACACATAAATACATAAATTCAAAGTGTTCAGCGGAGAATTACAAAAAAGTGGCTTAAAGTGGCCTTAAAGTGGCGCAAAAGTGTGGCGCGCGTGGTAATAATATTTAAATTAGAATGCAACATTAAAATGGCCAGACAATTGCTAGCCAAGTTGAACACAAGCGTAATGAAAAGTGTGCAGCAATTGCTCAAAAATAATGGAAAGAATAATGAAATTGCAAATAAAATTTTTAATGCAAATTATTATGAGACTCTGTGGAAAATTGCAAGCACTTTTTAAGGCGGCTGAAAGCAGTATTTAAAATATTCATAGTAAAAAAAAAATATAAATATACTCAGTAACCAAAGGGATATAAGGTGTAGCTTTTAGCTGAAAAACAAAAATTTCGAAATAGTAAAACTGCGCTTGACGAGCAACTGAAATGTTAACAAGACGAAATTTTAAAATCGTGGTTAATTAAAAGAGTAAGGACTTAAAAACCTATAAAAAAAGATGCAATAAAAAAGCGGAAAATGCACGAAAAGTAACCAAGAAAATTAAAATAAATCCAGGGCATTTATTTTATAAATAAAACGAACAAAAATTTAGGCTAGAAGTATTTTCATAATAAATAAAACTATATACTTCGAGAGCGACTTTTATTGGTGACGAATTTTCAACCCAAACTCCTCCTCTCTACAATAGTTGCAACATTGAACTATAAAATGCATATTTTTCATTCAATTATTGTGAAAAGACATCTCAAATCCTTAAGCGGAGCGCAAACAAGCAACAAAATGTTCTGTTTTACAAACAATTCCGATTGATTCAAGCAAATTTTTTCTTACCAGTGTTGCCACGACAAAAAAATTTACGTGTTACAATTTTGCGTCGGTCGCGAAGAAACTATTATCCATCGCTAGGTTCCTCTCCATACCTGATTATTGCAGATTTCAAGATGCCTAGAAAATACTGAGGATGCTGATCTTAATATACTCCACATTGAAGCGAAGCCTAGAGTAATTAAACACGAGATTTTATGCCATCTTAATTGCTACAGCTCTAAACAGGCCTCGGATATATTAGTATTATGTTAAGTCTCGTACTCCGATGATTCCTAAATTAATGATGAATATCTATCTCTCCGACTTTGTTTGCTTCTTTACCGGACGGATACTGACTCATACTCCTTCCCTTCCTTAACTGCCTTATCTTTAATCTAAAACGATCCAGCTGATCGCTCTCATTGAACAAATGGAATCCTTAACCCCTTTTTGTCTATTGACAGGAAGGAAAGAAATAGCCGAATAAACTTGTGCCAAAAAATTATTTCAAAAATTAGAAATCAGGTGAGTGTAGGTGAACTTATCAGTTTTTCATCGATGATTCAGTTCTACATACTACGCTTAAATTCGGCTGTTTAAATGCAAAGCTAATCTATATTGAAATCGTAAAAAAATGCAGAGTTTACCTAACTGTTTTAGTGCGAGTGATAATTTTAAATTTACTGGCTTATAAACTCCGTCAATGCTCTTTACATGAAGCTACAAGTAGCTCTACCCCATTTTACTACACCCCTAGATTTTTTTTTAATAATAAACCCAACGATAATAACCCTTTCTCCTTTCCCGCCCAACGGACATGAGGGGCGCATCCGCATGACGCACGGATTTTTTTTCTTTTTAATATGGTTGTGCCGATTCGAGAAAGAGTGTGTTAAGTGTCGAGATCTCAAACTGTTCAGCTATAGAAAAAATTAATTCATCAGCTGGCCGAAATGTTACTATGTACTAACGCAAATCAATTTACGAGAGAGAACAGCACATTATTCTTGATGTTAAAGAGCGAGTCTGACACATCCAAGGTGTTGGAAAGCAAGTTAAAATCCTGACACAAACACCGGAATCGCTTATTCAGTTCAAAATTTGTTTTACATTGATTCAGAAAAAGTGCCTCGAAACACGAGAATTTACATTGAAATTAACTTCTGCCAAAAGAAAAGGACTATCAATCGAGCAGAGAAATTGTTTGGGGTGTTCGCAAAGAAAAAAAATCCTAAAGAAAATAATTCCACGGTTTTTTGGACAAACGCAGTCAAATGAAAATACTTCTCATCGATGAAGATAAAATGCTTTGAATAATTGCCATCAATTTCTATTAAAAAAATTTCAATCAATGAACAAGTACTCGCACTTATCTGCTGGCAAAATTCAGAGCAACCACACAAAATAATTGCACACGATTTCAAGCGTGCAAACTCCATTCAATACTTTATTTTAGAAATTTACAAGGACATTTTAAAGGACCAATTCAATGCTTTTTAATCACATTGATTCATTATACTATAAAACAATTCCCCCGTTTTTTTTTTTTTTTTTGATGAAAAATATCGATTTATTTTTTATTCCATAAATCGTTAACGCATACTTACAAGAATGTTTTCCCAAATTAATTTGCTAAAATAACCAAAAATATGGAAGTTATTGTAAAATTAGTGTGCGCGCGCCTGTAGCTATGATGCTATGAGTTGTTTTTCAAATTGGCGTGCAGGATTGCCGGAGAACTGCTTAAGATAATTTAATTTTCTGACAAATCAACAATTTATCTAAGCCCTGACAAAGGCTCAATAACGAATTTGTGCAAATAAATAACTAATAACAATAGTAAAAGTGGCCGCTGTGGTCGAGTTAGTAGCAGTGCGTGCTATAACCCGATATGCCGGTGAGTTCGAGGTTCGAATCTCAATCAGGGCAAGCAAAATCTTAATCATAGAAAAAGTTTTTTCTAATAGCGGTCACCCCTCGGCAGGCAATGGCAAACCTCCGAGGGTATTTCTGCCATGAAAAAGCTTCTCATTAAATACATCTGCCGTTCGGAGTCGGCACAAAACTGTAGGTCCCTCCATTTGTGATATAATATAAAGTCGCACACCACAAATGGTAGGAGAAGCTCGGCCAAACACTGAGCTATATAGTGTAAGCGCCAAAATTAATAATAATAGTAAAAGCAGCGAAAAATGGGTCAAAATCATGTTTTATGTCAAAAATATTGATAATTTTCGCAAATTTCCATTCTTCCAAATTGTCTGAATGTCAGACCCAGGTAATATTATTCAAATTAAAAAACTTTCTTTCCACCGTTTCCGATAATTTTTGTAGACAGGTTACTGTTTTTGAAGTACACATCAATGATTATTTTTATAAACAGCAAATATGCTGAATAATAAACTCTTGGAAAAATTCATAATAGTTGTATTAAATATGCAAAAAGAATTAAAAAAAAAACTACGAGTATTATAATCGTGAGGAAAAATTTCTTGAAAAAAGTGCTTTTTTCGAACGAAAAAAAAAAACGATTTCCCCTCTTTAATCTGAACTCTCATCATAAACTCTGCATATTTTTATCATTTAGACACATTATATGTGAGACATGCATTTAAAGAAAAAATAAAAATTAAAACACCCGAGAAATTCGACTTCAACATAAAAGAAGAAAGGGTGTCCGTTTCTGCAGAGGTACTTGTTTAAAAAATATGTATACTTAAGTATATACCTTGCGTCACTCCTTCAGCAAAGGAGCTCCATAAGAGCGAGTATTTCAACATTTCATTTAATTCTCATATCTTAGTTTTGTTGCGATAAAAAATATTATTATTATTATTTATTTCTTACAGCTCTTCAGAGCCTAATTCTTTACAATAGTGGTAGACTAAACCAAATTATTAAATAATAGATATCTTAAGTCTAATAAGGTCATTTTATTGATTATTCATTAATGCAATTGAATTTTAAAAATACGGAACTATAGTAAACGAAAAACAGATATTATAATATAATTAAGCCTATATGTACATTACATTATATTGAGATGGATTTACAATATTCAAACAATTTTCTTTAAAACTCTGTAATGGTCGTACATTGTCAACACAGCTGCAAATCTCGTCAAAGCAACAGCCAAATCGCGGACACTTAAGCAACCAACTATGTGTATGTATGTAAGTAAAATATGTATACTCGGTAGATTCAACTCATCTTTCGATTAGCAATAACTTCATCTCCTTAGTCTACGCCTTCTTTCAAAGCAGCCAACAACCCCATAAAATCTTAAATACTCGTACTTTGAAGAGCATTGACATTCCAATGCCGTGCCAGCGGTGGTGGCGCGGAAAAAAGATGGGTAATGCACACAACATTGCTTTTTAACGAAATAATCTTGTCAAAACACCACCACCACCATACAAAACTCACTGTCCTTCCACTATTTTCCGTTATACTTCATCCTCTTTATCTGCTTTCATTAAAATGTGATGCGAATGAGTACTTTGCACTCATTTGTGAGTCCTTTGTCTTTTCGCAAAACATTTACTCATATGTATATATGTACTTTTGCTTGTATGTAAAGCAAGCACTCATGTCATTTTGGCATTTATTCATAACCCCAACGTGTTCAAGCTCACATTCATGTCAGTGTGCAGAAGTCAAATCAGTGACGACACTTGCCGCCCATGCCGATTTGCCTCTGCGACGTTCCGTAGCCTTTTTGTGTGTGGCTCATTTGTCAGCCCATTCGTTTGGATAATTGTCCTGCGATAAACAGAATTAGCAGCAATAAACGCGCAAGGCACAAGTGCAACAACAACAGCTAAAAACAAGAACCCTCAACTACCTATGTATGTTTGTATGTTTGTATTTTGTCACAATGCCTAATGTTTTTCTTCTAACTCTCGAAAACTATTCATTGTGGCAGCAGCTGTTTCAACGCGTTTCACATTCGCGTCGCCAGCTTCTGAGCAACTAGCAACTATACCACACAACTGACTCGCAGACTGATGGGGTACTTCGTTGTTCATGTTGTTGATGACGTCGCGAACGCCTCACTGATGAGTAGCAATTATGACAAATGTGCAACATACGCGCTTGAAGATTTGATGTTTTGCGACGTAAATTCGTTGGGTTGGTGGTGTGTGGAGGAGTAAGTTTGGTGACAATTTATCGCTTAATATATATGATTGGCATTGTCAGGCCTTCTTGAATGGTTGGAAAGGGGCTCATTAATGAAATTAATGTATTTTTACTTAGTTTATGAACAACACAGACGTGAGGTGATAAAGTTAACTCATATTTGTGGCTTTAGTTAAACTTCCTTAATTTATGTATTCATTGAGTGAAAGAAAGCTAATGTGTTTTATTGGAAGCGAATGCCCACTAATTATAACAAAAGAAAAAATATCCACTATTAGAACTGACGACATGAAGAGGTGGAGTCATCACAACACTACCTCCTCAAAATCTCACCTACATACATAGTGTTTTACGGACACTCTCTCCAGAGGAGCTCTCTGAAGTCAACATCAGCTGTTTTGCGGTACTTCATAAGACACAATCAGCGTTTTTTTCTAACCCTGTGGCTTAGCTGATTACCATTCCAAAAAAAACCTTTTTGTTTAGTGGTACAAAAATAGACTGCCAATATAAGTCTTAGTGATACCATACCTCATTTTCCCTACTCCATATTTTGGCGAATTAAAATAGGCTTGACATAAGGAATATTTACATTCATTTACATTGCCGAAAGAAATGTTAGCTTCCAAGCTCAAAAACAGTTTATATTGTTCTTTTGGAGACAACAAAATGATAACTTATTTTTCTTTATTTTGCTAAACCAGAGAAATCGCCTGTCACTAAGGAGACACACTTAATGGCAGAGTTCAGAACTTTGGACGTTCTGTTTACTAAAGAATCCTCTCGAGCGATTTCGTCTCGATAGAGGAGGAATATTTTTTTAAACTTATTTTACAATTATTGTCTGCGTTCAGCGCTAAGTGCTACCCCGTCTTACTTTGTAGTTTTATTATCGTTACGTTCTCGCCATCTGGGAAAGAAAGGGAATGAATTTTTTAACACTTAAATATTGTCCTCGAGTTGAAGTTTAGTGTCCTGTGGTGGGAGCTCATCAACTACACAATTCCTTGTTTATCACAATAATCGAAACCACAATTATCTTTGGACGGAATGCTTTAGACCCCTCGCTCAGGGGAATTCTGTATTTTATGGTCACCGAGGAGATTGTCCATTAACAAGCTGTCGTATCACATTTAACTAGATTTGTGGCCTAAGTTATTGTAAGCAGTTCAACCTGAAAGACGACATAGTATTATGCAGGAGGTAAACGGAGAAAAATTCTTAGTTGCTCGGTGTAGATATGTATCTCTTACATTGACCCTATTCTCGAGCTTTAAGCCATCTGTGTTCGCTTTTCTTTCCTCATCCAGTTTTTACACTTCCCACCGAGGGTAGGAGAATCGTAAAGGCCGTGAAAAGTATCAGCTCGGGATAGTCGACAAAACCCGAACGCTGCGAAAATCCTGTTATTATCCTGTTGTGACTGCAGCTATTGGTTGATCTTTTCTTTTAAAGTTTTCAACCGAAATGTCGCTACTATTTCTAAAATTTGCAATAAATAATCGACCATTTATTTGAAGAGAGTGAATTGACATTAAAATGTCCCAATCCAGTCCATGGTGGAGTTATATAAAGGTGATGTCAGTAAACCGAATAGCTGTAAATTTTGACATGGTTCGCTGGCTTTTTTCTAGTGTCGCCCCCTCCCCTACCCTACTAAAATAGTATTAGAAATATTCCTTTCATTCGCTTTCATATTCGTTTTTTTTTTTTTGTTTTACTTCAAGGCGAATTTAGTAACGTGGAGTTTTTTCATGGAATAGGAAAATATTTTCGCAACGCGGTTTGTGTTTGCAGTTGTGAGATTTATAAAAATATATTCCATTAAACACACACCTTTAGAAGAGCGGCTGCTTTGGTTTTGCTTCTGACTTCTCATCTATCAAAATTTTAACTTTAGGTCCATTGTATTTTATTAAAAAAGAGTTCATAGCAAATAAATTAAATAAAATAAGAGTCTCTTGCGATATTCTCAAAATTATAAATTTGATATTTTGTTCTATTTGAAATAAAGAAAACCATTTTGATGAGAAAAACCATGAAATTGTATACAATTTTAACGTTCACAGTAATATTGAAAAAATAATAAATAAAATTTCACTCATTCTTCACATTTTGTCTCGTCAACATCGGACATCATTTCTAAAATTGAAAACTTTGTGACGAGCACTTACATTAAACTATATGTCTTATCTCGTTTTCAGCTCTTCATTCGATCGTCAAAACGTAGCTCATCAAAAATTATAATTTTTAACTCGATTTACCAAACATAAAAAATGTAGAACATACGCAGCATTTTTGAAATAGTGAATAAATATGTAAATAATAAATTTATTTTATTACGTTTTCCGATTTTTTATCGGCCGCCTAAACAACTTTACCTAAAAATCGATATGGCACAAATTCAAGAAAGTATTTGATGAAAATTAAATAACATATTCCTTTGACATTTTCAAAAAAGTTTTAATATATTTTTTCCAAAATCTCATATTACTTTTAAATCTGTATAATGTTTCTGAATTCGAATTACAAATATTTTATTGGAGAAAATTTGATATCCCACATTCATTCACAAAATCATCATCATCATCATCATCAAAAGTTCATACATAAAACATACATACGCGTATCTTATCCAAATCATTTACATTAATTTTTATAATTTCTTTATCCTCGACTTCTTTTCTACCCTTTTTACTACGTATACTTTAAAAATGCATGCCACAATTAAGAAAGTCTGTCATTTGGTGAATTCCAACTGGCATCACCTGTATATAATTCCACCATGAATCCAGTTAAACACAAATATCACTTGTTTGTAGTATTTTTCTATTTCAACTAGTCCAACTGAGAAGGTAGCAATGTTCGCCACAACCTGCCAAAAATTTGATTAAAGCAATCCTAGTCGGTATAGCTCCTCTCCAAAACTAGACAAAAATTAAATTGATATGCAGCAGCTGTAGTAATTGGCTTGTATATTGAGTTTTAATGAAAGTGCCAGCAGTGGGGTGCTTAGTTGTAGCAAATACCAAAACAACAACAACAACATGAGTGAACTCCTGTCAATCGCTGCTAACTCGACGCGGCATTATTGCGAATAGAGTGTGACGCCAGGATATACGAAGGATTATCACACTTGATTGGCTACTATGATATGATTATGTTGTTGTTTTTGTTATTGTTTTGTTAATGTTTTTTTGCTGCTGTTGTTACTTGTACGCATACTGATGGCATCAAAGATTTAATACAGTCGGAAATGGAAATTTTCTATTGACGATATTCATGACGAGGTCACGAGCGTTAAGCGGCCAAGCTGCTGAAGAAGTGCCCCAAAGTCTTATTGAGATTAGACAGCGTTGAATATTCGGCGCTCTTTCGTATGTTTGTACGTATATACTTGTATATATGCATATGCGTATCGCTAACTCTATGCGCGTGCTGTCAATACCAAATAAGCAAACAGGCCAAAGTAAAACTAGAATGGCACACAAATTTTAGTGCTTGGTAAACATTTGGAGGAGAATTACGTCAAAATGAATATAAGACCGAATCACTCTGGATGCTCTTTTAAATTATAAGATTTAGCAAAAGGTAGTTGTTGCAATATTTTCAAGTATAAATATATACAAAACGAATCGTCAATCGCACGGTGTCGGATGTGTTGCTCGGTAATACTTAGTTCGGTATATTCAGTATATTCAAATCGCGGAACCTGTCATGTAAAGCTGCGAATGCCTCCAACTCAGGATGACAGGCCTGGGATTATGCGGAAAAACACCTTAATCTTTAAACATTTTAATTAAAATTTAAATTTTTTTCCTAAGTACATTCTTTTGTAATCCATAAAAAAAAGGTTCAAACTCGTATCGGGACAAAAATTTCACGAAGATATTTTCAGCCAAAATCTTTGTAAAATATATAACTTACCTTTTTTTAATAAAATATTAAAACTCAACCCGAATGCTTTTTCATATGTAAGCTACTTATTTACACAATTGGGATTCAAGTTAGGTTGGTAATATACCAAAAATTTCATACTGGACTTCCCTAGTTCCCAATATCGTACATTGATTGCACAAATTTCTTGTTGCAACCTACTTCTGGTGCATTTAAAAGAAATTTTTTTTAGTTAGCTTTAAATACCAGTAGAATATTACAACACTCTGGTGTATATAAAAATAGGACATCAACCACAGACGAGTAGGGTAGAGTGGTCCCATAACGACCCCCTAAGTAGCAACGGCAATAAAGGTGAGAAAAACATAGTTTTCTGTTCAGTTCAAAAATTTACTTTGTAGAGGAATCAGTTGACTACATTTGTTATCGATTAGTAAGGTTCGTAGGTGTTTTAAAGGAAATCGGAAGCAAAAGTATGTTTTCTTAATTTTAAGGTGCAAGAAGAATCCATTAACATAGAATAAAATTGAATGATTTCAACATAAATTAAGAAACATTTTAAAGGCTCTTTCTAGAAAATTCAAAAGAAATTTCCTGTTCTGCGTTAAACACCTAAAAAATCGATTATAAAGATAAGATAACAAGAAAAACAACGAACGTATTATGCGTAGAAGGAAGTCCAGTTAAAAAATGGAAGAGCAATTCGAACCTGAATTTTTTAAGCTTGGCGATCAAATCAATCTAACCGTTTTTAAAGTGCTTTGTCACAATTTTTAAATTGTTGACATTCACTTCTTCCAGACGTTCTGCTGTTTCAATTCTTTCTGATGGTGTATTTTTTAATTATTTCCGTGATGTTGCGGTAATGTTGATCGAGGAATTGCGAATATACGCGCAACTGCGGCACTGCTCGACGCAGAATCTCCGGATCCCTTTTCGAGGTCTTTCCCATACATAGCCGTCCCATTTCTTAATAAACATGTGCAACAACCATGAGAAATAATAGTTTATCACGCTATGAACAATTACGCTGCCAATAAATGGGAGTCGGTTTCGGACCACCACAACATATTTTAATGAACTGCTCGCCATTAACTAACGACGTAATGAGCGATGTTATTTTAAAAGTGTACATGAAAGCCTGGACTATAAACACTCAGAATAACTTACCGTCCGATTTTTATGCGAAGATAAAAACACGTTTAGCTCAAGTTTCGTGGAGCTTTAAAATAAATGTCAGAGGTGTTGAAACAAAATAAACGTAAAAATCGCAGCGAAAAAGAAGAAGTCAAAATGGATAAGTATGTCCAAAATGTCTGTGTAACGAGTACAACAGCTTTTCACCGACGTTACCAACAAATCGGCTAGCAACGCCATATCCGAAAAAACATAGGGTGTTCGTTTTAAAGAGAGCATAAAGACTGTTTTCATAAATATATATTTTTTTTAAGGCCTTTAATAAAAGGACTCCCCAAAATAGGGTCAAAAAGACCCCTTTATGAGCGAGCTAATATTTTAAAATGTTCTCCAAAACTATGTCTCGTAAAATTTTACTATAGTACACAGTCAAACAACATATGTATTTTGCTCATATAAATGAGAATATGAGTTTAAACATTTTTCCACATATTCCATAAGCACTTGGCCAAAAAAAGATTGGAAATATTAAATATTTTTCCGTAAGGACAGTATACAACTTTTATTGTACGAGTATATAAATAAATATTTTACTATAATTCTGATTCCAGCGCCACCTGGTGTTCAAATTTTACGTAGAATGACTTGCATGTTTAAATATGTATGTAATTCTTATTTCCATTGAGTTCGCTCATAAATGCGGACTTCCCGAAAGACCGACATTAGCGGAACGACCCGGATTTATGTTCGGCCAAGGACTGTCACTTCAGCTTGTTTTATGCTGATATAACAACAACAACCGGTATTCTATTAAGCATTCTTATACGGAGAAGAAATTTATTATTTTAAGTAATCGCACAATAAATACAAGTTTTCCGAATATTCCGACTTTAAATCCAAACCACGGTTCAATTTTTATGATTTTCTGAAAATAAAAGTTCCAGCGCAACCTGGCGGTTTAATTTTTTGTAAGAAAATTTCTCAACGCGTATGGAATATATATTAATGATTTCAGTTCAATCGAACCGTAAAAATGGATTTTCGAAACCATATTTCGTTGAAGTAGAAGAAACAATCTTTCGACCCGGCACCCCAATACACATGGGCAAAGAAGGCAAGAGCACTCACGAACACACTGGAAGCACCAAGTGTGTGAGTAACTCGCGTAACCTTGCCAAGAAGAGAGGGAACTGGCGAAGTATTTTTTTTGTCTCGCCACAAACGGACACTCTGTTTAAGTGCCATAAAAGAAAATGAAGAATAAAAATTAGTTATTTATTTAATTATTTTTTCATTTTATTTATTACGTACTTAATTTTTAATTTATTTCATTATTATTTTTTTTTTTTTTAGTTTTAAATAAAAAATGTTTACATACACCAAACAACCGAAACTAGCCAAGTAAGTGTTTTTCGAAGCAAAATTCTCGGTAAATAGTACAAAGCACTAAATTATAAAAGTTAAAATACAGAAGAGTCTACATTAGACTAAAATCGACAAGTGCAACAGAAATTTTAAATTTTGTTTCAAAAAATTCGCTGCTTAATTAAATTTAATAATTAACTTCCTTCCATTTCATAGCAACTCATATCATTTATATTTGTATTTTTTTGCCATCCGTTATTGCCAATAATACCATAACTAATAATCCCCTGGTGTACTTCAAGTCCTCAAGTGGCTTCTCAAATTACAAGCTAAATAAAAAAATATACTCACCTCATACTGCCGCAGCACAACAATAAAGATACCTCATTCCATGTGAATAGGATATGGAAAAAAAAGCGCAATCGACAGTCCTCCACATCCGCTCGGTTGCATATGAATGACAAACCAAGTGCTTCCGCTTCGCCTGGAAGTACACATACAGAGCCATTGCCTGATTTCATATCTGCATGCATAGACGTATATATACACATAAGTATGTAAGTACGTTCCACCAGTGCGCGGCACGCCAAACGCAATGCAGTACAAGCGCTCAAGTAGCGCGAATTGCGAATTGCGAAACTCTTCGAGGGTACTCGCTGCTCAGCAAACCGTGCAACGGCAAAAAAAAGCGCAATGGAAAAATTTTGATTTGATTTTGTTCCTCTGTTGCACAAAGAAGTTGCAACATCTGCTGCGTGTTCAGCGAATTGCGTTTTGGTGCAAAATTGTTGTATCAAAGAAATGTTGATGATACGGTGGTGTGGTGGTGCTGTGATATGAATTTTCTATAAAATTATTTTTTGAATTTTTCTCTCGTCCCCTGGATTTACAAAATATTAAAGGCAAAGATCATTTTAATATACAAATATGCAAATTCATGTATATGTTTGAAGATTTTTTTTCATATCTGAAATAGAAAATATTGCATGAGGAATTTTATCTACAAACTATTTAGATATTGACACTTAAACCGCTTAAAAAAATCGTTGTAAAATTTAGTACTTCAGGTTGAGATAAAAAAATGGTTCTTCCAAGGCAAAAATATCTCCAACAATTCGTTTAAAATTCACTGCCCAAATGTCACAATTTGCCATTTAAACATAACAGCCCAATCAATTCACGGCGCTCTCCAATATCGCCACACTTTCCCAACCTAAATGCCCACTAATCAGTTGGCCAACTGACTGGAAATTTAAACCGCGAATATCACAAACTTGGTAGCGCATTGTTCACTCCTCTCATAAAAAAAAGTGTTTTTGTTGTACTGTTATGATATTCACCTGATCCTAAACAAATACGAATGCACGTATATACAAAACAACAAAAACAAATACCAAAAAAAAACGCAAACAGCACACAACCAAAAAAAGGGACAAAGAAATATTTTTTTAATTAAATGAAACCAAAGGAATTGACCCGAAGGAAGTATAACGAAAAATTTACGCTAAATAAATAAATAAAACGTTGGTAAGGTATAGAAATTGGCGGTAGAGGAGAGAGAGTGGTAGGCTAACGAGCAAAGAACGCGCAAAGTATGGGCGAAAACGCGGATTTTATAGAAGCGCAAAGTTAACGCTTCGCGACCATTTATTCCAAGAGAGGGAGCGGCAAATTTTGTTATGGAAAAATGTGGCAAGAATGAAGAGTGGGGAATTCAAGCGATTTTTTACATTTCTTTGCTGTTTATATTTATGTGCGTATTTCCATTGTTTTCATGCCCTTTTCTATTGTTTCGTTATTGTTTTTGTTGCACGCAACTTTTTTGTACAACGTACACACAAACAAATTTATTTACAGAAACATTTTTAGCGAGAAAATGTGTTCATATGAAAGCACAATAAATATTTTGCCATCAATAAATCATGTTTTCCGCTGCATGAAAAAAACAGCCAAAAACAAAATACAGTCAAGCAAGCTTAAGAAAAATAATATAAGTACACTACCTACCAACATAAAACAAAAGCAAAACCGATGTCAAAAATTGAGTCCAAGGAGTTTATGGCGCTGTTGCTTGGTGTTGGTGTATGTGTGTAAGTGTATGTGTAAAAAAGGGCGGTTATAATAAAAAGGGTTAAATGCGCTGTCGCAACCGCGGCTGATTTATGTTATTTTTAATATGTAATTTTCAAAATTTTTGCATAAAATAAAAAGGATTTTTTTTAAAGTAATATTGGCTTTTGAAAACATCAGAAAATTTGAAATTTATATTATAAACGCAAATCAGCAATTCAGTGGAAAAAAATCGCTGCATAGCCACAAAAAAAATGCAAAAAATGCCATAAATTATTTGAAAAACTTTTACTAACAAATTACGCTGACATCTACACTTAAGTACGAGTATGTAGTTTACGCCACAGCTACTACCCGCCTTAACGCACTCACCGCTCCCTTGGCTGGCAAGCTAATAAACTCATACAAGACTGAATCTAACAGCATCCGCCAAAGTGACCAGCCAACGGTAGGCCGGCTAGCTGCGCTGAAGGAGTATGTGGACTCCATATCAATTCGGGAACGGCATGTGTTGACAAATCGCCACTCAACTGAATTAAAAACTACCAAACTGATATGAAAGCCCTAAATCAACCGCGTTGCTCACACACACACACATTACTAAAATAAATATATGTACATACATATATGTACGAATATGTACATACATATATTGTGGCAACTCTCCTCCTGCTGCTGTCGCCATTTTTCATTTGTCGTATGCTCTCGTATGTCGGCCGTCCAATTATTAATTGAAATATAAAAGTTTGTTTGGACAACGGGTAGCGCGCGTTGTGCCGTAATGGGGGTCGAACTGGTGGCATATAAATCATCGTTTTGTACGCTTTATTTACTATGGTATGCTTAGTTATTATTCCGATTTCGGCCGTCGCCATAAATTCTATCGGTTGTCAATTTTTCATCGTTTAGTTCAAGTGTCCAGCGAGCGAATGAAAGTATGTAGACTAATTTGTTAATGGTTAATTTGAAATTGTGATATCTCTATTAATTGAATATATTACTAGCTTATAGCGGTATGTTTTATTGAGCTCTTATGTGGTGGAACTCGCTGGTGACACCTGTCTTAGTCAAACAACGTACGGCGGGATGCTCTTATAGGTATTAGTGCAGAGTCATGAACCAATGCTGTTAAGAGAAACTTGATGAGTAATAGACCTGAAGACTAGATGGCTTTGACTTCATCCCTGAACGAACGGGTCACTGCACCACCGAAATGGTCCCCAAACAGCATTCCCTTAATAGAGAACAGGTTCAAGCTGAGTCATGGGCCAAAGCCGGATAGGCGGACATTTGGAGAGCTTTTTAACAACGCTGAGTTCAGACTTCCGAAATTTTGCTGAGTTTTTAAGGCAGCAATCACAGAAGCATAAGAGTGTACATCAGAGAAAAGAACACTGGCGACATGTTTCACAAACTGAGACTGATCGACTTCACTGGGCTTCCGAATCATGGTAGGCTGTTGCATCAGGTCTCAGCCTAAGAAAATATAGCTTTCTTCGAAACTGTCTCCAGAGCAAAAAAAATATGAATCAAATCGATCACTTTGTGATCTAATCTGGTGGTAAACGAGATCAAGAAAAAGTATCAACTAAGGTCAACGTGAAAGTCAGGGCATTCACGCTTAGGCACAGACATCACTGCTGAGAGTTGCAACTTTGAAAAAGTAGAAGACTTCGCTTACTTAGGAACCAGCTTTAATAATCTCACCATTGAATTCTAATGGCGAATCTCTTTTGTTGTAGCAGTGGCATTCCCTTTCGCTGCGTTAAAAAAACTTGGTTCCACTTGGTATTTCTAACTGCCGCCAGTTTATTTCCTTTTTGTTAGAGAATATACTGTTCATTCTTATTTCATGGAAAAAAAATTTAAAATCAACAAACAAAAAAACTGGGGAAAAATGTTAAAGTGTTGACGTTATTCAAATGTAAAAATCGTTAATATAAATGTTACATTTTAAAAGTTACACCTCTAATAAATGCAATGAACCCGTCCTCATTTTAAAACCCGTTTACCTGCCCTTATCTTTCGAGTTAATATATTTTTTCAACGGTGATGAAAAATTAAACCTGCAAATTGTAGCATTAAAAAATATGCAAATTTTTCAATGGTTTACTTCATTTTTTTACAGTTTTTTTCTTTATTTATTTTTTAGTGTTAGTAGATATGCGTTTGCATTCGAAGTGTCGATAAGTTGTAGATTTTAACTTCTTGAGTTATTATGTTGAACAGGCAGTGAATAAATTGCCTTTCAAATATGTATTTTTTCATGTGTGTGAGTAAATGTATGCAAAATGCACTACATGAATATTAATTTACACTTAATTTATGTACAAGTATGCGATCCATTCGAATTGTAATTATCTGATAAATAACAGGCAGCCCGCTTTTCTGCATATCTGACAACTAATCATAAAGATTTACACAAATTATAATTATTGTAGAACATTAAAAATTTTATATCTTTTTTTTTTTCAAAACCATCTGTCGCTTTGCGCTGCCAATACAAGTTCAAGCTGCATTCGACAAGCTGTAGTTCACTAGTTTTGGGCACAAACAGCAGACCAGTGCCGTTTAAGTTTTTTTTGTTTTTTTATTAGATAAAAAGATACAAACTAACTAGTACATAATTAAATTTTGTAAATTTGTGTGTATCTTTTGGCGCGAAATGCTTCCATATAACCAATTTAGTTAGTGGATGCTGTAATGGCAGCGATTTCTGCAGCTGTACGCCATTAACATTGAAGCTTTGTCAATGGATTTCTATCAGGTACTAGGTCAGCGTGCGGCTAAGGCAATGACTACCAATGTTTACAACATTCACTTGGCACAAGTGTAATGAACAAACAAAAAAAAAACTTGTTTGCCTTTTTGTGCCGTTTTGTGTTTTAATAACGCGTAAATTTCATTAATTTAAGAGTTTATTTGGCAAATTATGCCTTACAATTAGCAGTTGCAAGCGATTTGTGTGAGTTTTTTTTTCTCTCGTTACACTAGAGATGCCAATAATAGCGGACAAATTTTAATACCGAAATTTCGTTATGATTTTTTTCGGGATTCTCAAATTGGGCATAACTTTTTTAGTATCCGTAAACATACGAGCACAATGATTTAAAAAATCCCATATGTGTTAATATTGAGAAATCTTAAATTTTTTCTTAAATTTTATATTCAAGTAAATTTTAGTCAAAGGACAACATTTATGCTTTTGAGTCAATTGTAAAAATATTGATGTACTTATTTTTCTTTTATTGAAATTCATTTATTTTTTTATATGTACGATTAATTTTCCAGCGTAAACCATGAAAAAAAATGTTTTACAATTTGATCAAGTATGCAATTTTGTAGCCGTTTCAATTTAAGTGCAAGTTTCAAGTTGCTTTTGACAAATCTTTTATTCTGTCGCTATGCCAAATAACGCATGGTCGGGTTTTTTTTTTATGTGGTAAAATACAGCGCGACACAATGAGCAAAAAGTGGTCAAAATCAACAGTAATTTAGATATAAATTGTTTAATCAAAAAACAAAAAAAATGTTCTTGCCAATAAGTCTCAAATATTGACGTCAGTTTTGTTTGATTTGTTATAATTTTCTACGTAATATGAAACGTGGGATTATACGAAGACACATCGAACAGATAGCAGCAACAATTTTATTTATTTAATTTTTTTTATTTTGATTTTAATTGCAAATTTAATTTAAGTAAGAATGCTTTCGGTACAACTCGAGGTAATTTTGAAACTTTAGCTTTTAAATTAACAGAGCTCTTAATTTTTTTTTCACTTTTTCTAATGCGTGTACCTATTAAATGTCCTTGGTTTATATGATTTTTGATAGATAACGAACAGTAATAGAAATTTAATAAAAGAAAAAATAAATTAACAAAAATTCTCAATATATTGCGGTTAAAATTTTGAGATAGGGTGTATATCCCCCGAAGCCGTTTTGACGAGTGCTTCGAAAAATGCTTACTGCTACATTCTAAGTCAAACTTAATAATCGATAAGTTTTATATAAACAAGAAAATAAGTAAAATGTCGATAAAATAAAAAGAAAACTAACAATTGGTTTGAAAGTATTTTGTACCGTGCTAGACTCTTTACTCACTTTGTAAAGAATTTCCAGAGTACCAAAGAGTTCTGCTCCAACATATTTTTGGCCAAACATATGCCAAGAATTCGGTGAGCTGTCTCAGTTCCTAGTAGAAGTAACATTTTCAGACGACTTGGCATTCATTTGTCTCAAAACTCAGTCAATAAATTATGATGATACTAATAATAATGATGTGATACTTTGGACATGAAAGTAAATGCTAATCGAAGTTGTTTTACGAATGGCTTCCGAAGTTGGTTTTTAAAAGGGCCCCTTCTGAAAGAATACTTTCCAATCGAGATATTCTTGTTCAGTTACATTGGGGGCCAAGCATATCTTGCCAATTAATATTATGAGTCCCATCTTGGCTTTGCGTAGCGTAAGTTCTTCAAAACGAGAGTACTTCTGAGAAACTGACAACAAAATTGGGCTCAAAATTTCCTAATTTTGTTTCTCCCTAAACGAGTCAAGCAGCTTGTCAAAGTATGTTTTGCTTTTCTACGAGAAAACGCGCCCATTATTTACGATCCCCATAAATTCGCTATCTTTCAGTAAGTAACTTCTGAACAATTAATTTAAATTCACGCATTTTTGACGACATCGAAAAATTGTGCTTTCGCTTACTTAAAAAATAAGAGGAGATTATATATATTCATCGTAATATTGTTTCTAGTCTATTCACATATACTATAGCATAACTTCGGACCACGTGAACCGATTAAATAAAAGTTATATAAATCGGGGTTCTCTTCCTTTAGAGTCGACTTACAATGTCGTCATATTGAATTCGTTTTGTTCAAATGCTTTTTAAGTGATTGTGTAACATCTATTTTGTGAATAATGTTATTTACCCCATTCGATGCCTGTCCTTTAACTGCTTTTTTTAACATACTTCAAAAATAGGAAGAGGTTATACATATATTCTTGGGAATATTTTTTCTATTCCATTCGGACCACGTAAACCGATTAAACAAGAGTTATGTAAATCGGTTAACGGAGTCCTCTTCCTTTAGAGTCGACTTACAATGCGGAAATAATATTTCAATACAGAGCACTTCTAGGTAAAGAGAGCATTAAAATTTCGCCATAACTTTTTTTAGCCACCCTAATGAACATACATAATACCTATGTATGTATGTATGTATTTCTTCACTACATATTATTACACATATTTCTTTAATAAGCTAGAATTTCGCATTTTTAAACTCGTTAATTATTTGAAAATGCGTAGTATTCAATTTTTGAACGTCCAACAAATCAAGCAATCAATACAAGTCCATTTGCGAAGTTTTCATATGAATTTAGTGTTCAACCAAACAGCTACCGTCGCGTCGTCACCAGCCTTTCGTTCGTTGTTGCCTCTTTGCATTGCCTACTTTTTTTTACTTCGATTTTGCTTAGGGGAGAGTAGGGTAAAACGGGGTACCTTAACAATTTGCCGCATACAATTTTTTAAAGCAACAAAAAAGTGTTAATTAGTTTTTGAAGAACAGTTATGTGTTTAGAAAAGAAATATATATACATAAATATAATCAGCAAGTTTACGAAATATTATTTTGTTCAAAAATACAGGGTGGCGCTCGAATCGTACTACAATAGCAAAACGTAATAACTTTTTTTCTTACTTTGTTTTTATTTGGCAGGTAATTATTTAAGTTTTTTAAAAATGAATGCTTGGGATACCGAAAAGAGGATTTGGATAGTGAAGCGGTACCATGCTTTGCAGTCCGTCATTTCCGTCCAAAGGAAATTCAGACAGGAGTTTGGCGTAACTCCCCCGAGCAGAAGGACCATTATGAGGTTGGTAAACATGATTGCCGAATCTGGAAGCATCGCAAGAAGACCGTTGAGATCCGTGTGTTCGTTTTCAAGACACAATCGCGGCTGTTACACCGTCAATCCAGGCAAATCCAAGAGTTTCGACTCGAAACTTATCGGCGCAACTTCGAGTTAGCAAACGGTCATTACAACGGATAATTATAATTCATGATGAATTAAACCTGTTCCATACAAAGTTCATATAACAAGCCAGTTAAACCCTCTAGATTTGTCTATTCGTCTGGTATTTTGCCAAAAAAATGATTGAAATGACCGAAGAAGACAATAACTTGTAAACAAGCAAAATTGCCGTATATGGATTGAATCAAATGCATGAGACAGAACTGCACCCAGAACGAGTCACTGTTTGTTGCGTAGTTTTATCAAGGTGCATTGTCGGGCCATACTTCTTCTAAGGAAACGGTTTAACAGTAAGTGTCAATGGGCACCGTTATTTAAAGATGTTGAAGGAGTTTTTTTTACCAGTACTGCGCCAAAAACGTATCCCTTAATAGCGTTTAGTTCCACCAAGATGGAGCAACTGCACACATAGCCAGACCGGTTATTGCGGAGCTCCAACGAAATTTTGAAAACAAATTAATATTCAAAAACTCCACTTTTCGCTAACCCCCAAGGTCACCTGACCTGACTGCACCAGAATTTGTTTATGAGGTTATGTCAAGCAAAAGGTGTACTAAACAATACCAAGAAATTGCACTGATTTGAAGCAATCCATTAAATCGATAATTGAAGAAATCCCGACTTCAACCCTTCAGGCCGCAATGAATAATTTTCTAATTAGGTGTCGCATATGCGTGGCTAAGAATGAAGGTCATTTACGGTCTATCATCTTTAAAAATAATTAATTATATAAAATAAAATAAAATGTTCTATATAGTAATAAAAAAATAAATGAAATGTATTGATTAAAAGAAAAGTTATTTAGGTTTCTTATTGTAGCACAACTCGTGCGCCACCCGGTGATGATTTTCGGGGTATCTAAAAATGGTCGGGCAAAACTGGGTACCCCCAAGAATAAAACAAAAAATAATTTTATTCGCAAAGTTTACTGCATTTACTACTTTTTATTTGTTGGGACCTTCTTAGTAATTATACATTGCCTTTTGTTGGATTTTTTCCTTTTTTTTTAACCTTATGATTTACCAAGATTTGTCTGATTCCACAAATTTTAAAACGAAAATTCTTGATTTTTGAAAAAATCCCATACCAGTAGATTTTCAAATGACCTATGTAAAGTTTCTATCAAATTGAATGAATTGTATGAAAATAACGTATAATTGAGTAAAGTCGCGAAGAAGATTGAGGTATCGGGTACCCCGTTTTACCCGCCTAAATCAATTTTAACTAAAAAATTAATAATTAATTAACAACTTAACCTAACTGAGCGATCATCACCTCAAATTACGTGTAATAGAATACAGATTCGCACGTAAAATTTATTTTTTTTTTTTTTCACGAAGGTCGTAGAATCCTACGGACAGAGTTTTATGCCGAAATATTAACCTTCTGAGACTGAAAATCCGATAAGTGCTCTGTACTTAGTCTAAGTACTCAATTGCCAACGACATTCACACAGTTTCATGATACCGACACAAGCAACAAGTAACTATAGTATAAATTAGATGGCAGCACTTTTTTTCCCAAAACAGGGTGGTACAACGTTTTACCCGCCACTCCGTCTTACCCTACTCTCCCCTACCCCTTACCACCGCAAACAACTTGAAACTTTCACAAACATTTCACTCCACTTAAACTTTATGAAATTTTGTTTGTCTCGCAATCTGCTCTCAGCGCATTATTTTTATTTTTTCAGCATTTTTTTTTCATAGAAATCTCTTTGAAATTATTAGCACAACCAAAATTTGACTAACTCAAAACTGCCAATCAGAGAATGTAATAATCGTAATTGAAAGTGAAATGGAAGAAGAGGTGTGTCAGGTAGTTTGCGTATGAAGGAGAAATATTTTGAGAATTGTATGGTTAAATTTTTTTAGAAGCGACTGAAAACTAAGTATATTGGAATTTGCTTCTTGGGGTATTTATAAATATTTTTACCAGAACCATTAAGAAAAGTATACCTAATCGAGTCAAAAAATTTAAAGCTCCTTTAAATGAACTGTGTAGACTTTTTATATACCGGAGAAGCAGTCAGTAGTGACTTTTACTGACAGTTGTTATCGGCAAAGTGCTTTGGCGAAGAAACCGTTTTATTGGTAGCGTCAATTAGATGTTATTTAAAAAGAAAATATTTGTACAATTATCAAAAACCAATTAGAAAAGCTCTACGCCGTAAATGTAAAATTGATAGTTCGCGATAATTTGATAAAAAAAATTTTAATAGCATCATCAAATCTGGACAAGGAGAGAAATGTTAAATTTCCATAATACTCGTTGGGAATTTCTTGTGTAAGATGGCCTTAAGATTATTTATATGATCAAATTAAACCTATTTATCGATTTTTGGCCGCTGTGGTCGAGTGGGTAGCGGTGCGCGCTTTACTCGATATGCCGCTGGGTTCGAGGTTCGAATCCCAGCCATGGCAAACAAAATCTAAACCATAGAAAAGTTTTCTTATAGCGGTCACCCCTCGGAAGGCAATTGTAAGGGTATTTCTGCCATGAAAAAGCTTCTCATAAAATACTTCTGCCGTTCGATGTAAAGACGCACACCACAAATGGTAGGAGAAGCTTGGCCAAACACTGAGCTATATAGTGTAAACGCCAAATTATTATTATTATTATTATCGATTTTTGGTCGTAGAGTATGCGCTGTCTTGGTTGGTTGGTAATAGCGTTACCTACGCTAGGAACATCCTAGACAAATCAAATATTTTAAATCAATTTCTACGATGATGATTTTTTAAGAACATATTTGTACAATTAATAGTTTGAAATTGTTAATGTACCATTCCATTTAGAGCATGAAGAGAAAAGTACAAGTCGATTAATGTAATTGTATCAAAAGACTACAGGTACTCGTATACAATTCTGAAAACTATACAGTCGATCTCTTTTTAACGCGGTTTACCGGGGCAGAAATTTGTTCGCGTAAAAAAACTGCGTAAAAATAACTACATCTCAGTTTAAATTTGTTTATTCGTCCCTATTTTGCGATAAATCCGCTCAAAAAAGAATTCCGCGTTAACATAACCAAGTTTCCAAGCGAAACCCAAATTTGGGGAAGTAGACAAATTTATTACATACCAACATTTTCGCTATGCTTTGATTCATATTAAAAACCCTCTGTTTTACAGGATTTTGACAAAAAATCATATAAAGATCACCTATAACTTAAATTATATTAAACGACGAATCGGTACAAGTACGAATATTTTACATAACAAAGAAGTAAAGGAATCGATAGAGCGACATAACGACATAACTTCTACCGGCGGCAAAAATCGTGCGACTCAAACTATTTAGTTATTTTATCCTTTAATCAAATTTCAATAATTTTTCTTTCAAAATTCAGTTCATTCTCTAAAAAAAGCTACATAAATGCAATTTTAAACTTAATAAAAATTATATAATAATTTTAAAATAAAAAAAAAAATTCCATTAAATCTTCGAACTAAAAAAAAATATGCTTAGAGACTTAAAACTTGCACCTTATTGAAAATAAAATTTAGAGCTCTACAAATCTGCACACTCAAAAGACATTTTTTTTTTTTGTTTAAATTCCAAATTTCAACATTTTGTTGAAGTGATATATATATTTTGTAAAATGTTCAAAGTTTATGTTTATATGACTTTTATCAGGGAAAAAACTAAACTTAAAAAACACAAGATATTTAATAAAAGAAAAAGAGAGAACAAAAAGTTTCCAAAAACTTGTAAGCAAAAATGTTAAGGTTTTGATGAAATTTTGTTGAATTGTTATAAATAATGTTTAATGTTTAAAACTTTAGTTTATATGGCTTTGTTGAAGAATCAATTATAAAAAAAGAATTGCAAAAAATGTGTAAATATGTAGCACCATTATTATTCTGAAGATAATTGTATATCTTCAAATTGTTTAAAGAATTTTAATTTCTCACTTTCTCCGCTCTTCGTAAGTTAAACTCATAAGCAGCCTCAAAAAAAAGACGTAAATTTTTAAACAATTCTTTGTTTTATTAAACATGCGATAAATATGTGGGTACATATCTACTTATGTATGTACAGCACACAACTATTAGTGAGGTATAACTGAATGTTCATCTATCAGCATTCTTAGTACATTTTCAAATGTCGGTATTTTGATAATCTGAAGAATTTTAAAATTAAAGCAGCTCCAAACGAAAACAAATGCAAGTTTTGTATTACTTTTTCTATAAGTTCATAGTTATGTATAGAATCAATATTGGTATGGCCAAAAGTAATTATGTCCAATAACACACATACGTGTATATATTTACCTTCATTTGAGGAAACCGGAAATTTCATGCATACAAAACCTGTATACACATATGTTTGTATCTAAATAAAGAGTAATTTGGTAATGATTGATTAATATCATAAAGTTTGTACACATTTATTTAAACATACATACATACTCGTATGTAGCTGTGTACGAATATTTTAGCACCTATAAAATTTTAGATTGCAGTATCTTTAATATTACAAAGAACTTTTAACCATTTCACTGAATCACCTTTCATTATATCTAAAGAAATCTAATTCCACTGAAATCGAAAAATTCAAGAACTACTTGTACTTGATTTTAAAATTTATGCTTGCGAGCAACTGGTGAGGAATATAACATAGACAAATTAGAGTTAAGCATAGTAAGTGGGTGTTATACTACAAATATACGAAATGTTAAACCGTTAAATGATGGGGGCATCAAAATATTTTGTTGGTCTTCGAAAATTTAAAACGAGTTTCCAAATTGATAGCACACAAGAAATCTCACACTATTATCACCCGATAACTGGAATAAAATTAGCATTTCCTTATTCAAATTGTATTCAATTGATTTAAATTGTGTTGGTGCAAATTCAGATTGACGCAATTAAATATAATAACCTTTTTTCCATTGTATTTTATTAACTTATATTGAGTGGTGCACAAATTAAATATAAGTGAATTAAATAAAATACAAAAAACGACACTCTACTCGTGGCCGCTGTGGTCGAGTGGATAGCGGTGCGTGCTATAACTCGATATACGGCTGAGTTCGAGGTTCGAATCTCAACTAGGGCAAGTAAAATTTAAACCATAGAAAATGTTTTTTTCTGTAAAAGCCTCTCACAAAATACATCTGCCGTTCAGCACAAAATTGTAGGACCCTCCATTTGTGGTAATAATTAAAGACGCACACCACGAATGGTGGGAGAAGCTCGACCAAACACTGGACTATATAGTGTAAGCGCCAAAATATTATTATTATATTATTATTATAATCGTATTTCAATTGCCAAGATATATTCTGTGCAACAATCGCATTTAGACACTATCTGCATATGTACTATATATATTTTAGATATCGTAAAGACAAAATACTGTTGTGTAATTCGATACATTTTTTTTTGGTACACACGCATTATCACTGGGAAATCGTCAGAGAAGTTATAATACTCGTAGATTGATGGCTGTATCAGTCAAAATTATGTCATTCTTCACCCCGAATCCTCCGTATACTGAACAGCCTAGAGATTCCAGGTGTCGTGGTTGCCAAAGTTGGCATGGCTGGCATACTCAACTATTGAAGATGAAGATGAACTGCAAAATTTAGTGCGCGCAGAAGCTGGTTGGGCAAAGAGGGCATGAATATCTGAACACGTTTATAAAGAGTGCTTTTAAAGATTGGAAAAGGGCTTAAGATAAATTCAAAGATCAATAGAAAAAGAAATATCACTTAGACGCTTCTTAAGATGCGCATAACTTTAAGCTAAACGATACATAATGTAATCTTGGCGCGTACACTACATATATAGCTCAGCGTTTGGCCGAGCATCTTCTACCATTTGTGGTGTGCGTCTTTATAATATACCACAAATGGAGGAACCTACAGTTTCATTGCCGACTCCGAAGGGCAGATGTATTTAATGAGAAGCTTTTTCATGGCAGAAATACCCTCGGAGGTTTGCCATTGCCTGCCGAGGGGTGACCGCTATTAGAAAAAAACTCTTTCTATGATTAAGATTTTGCTTGCCCTGACTGAGATTCGAACCTGGAACTCGCCGGCATATCGAGTTATAGCACGCACTGCTACCAACTCGACCACGGCGACCACAGCGGCCACAAGCTAAATTTTGCGAAACAATTAAACTGAAATTCGAAGTGACAAAAGCTGGTTTCAGTTCTTTGTGCAGTCCTATTTTGTTTCCGACAAGGATTTGCCCTCAATGGACGCCGTTATGATGGACCTTTATCTATGCGGATGCCGGCAGAGAACGTAGGAAAGCAAAATTTCTAAGCTACAACATTTTAAATGAGATTATCGAAGCCGGAAAAGAAGTCGTCACAAAAGATATAGTAAAACGGTTTAATGAAACTAGATGCTTTACAGTCACGGCAGATGAAATGACTGATATACCATAAATTGCATCCAATTATTTTCAAGACTAAAGAAGGCCGACTAAATGAATTAGCGCTGCTAAATATTCATCGAGGTATTGAAGTTACTCGTCATCAAATAGCAAAGAAAAAGAGGAGAACCTTAAAAGCACATTAAATACCTGACGTTTTATGTTTCTTGCTCAAATAATATAATCATTGCTTATCGCTTGTTTTATAAAATTACATTTAACATTTCACACAATATTATTATATCTATGTTTATCAAAGATGTCAAAGCCTGTACATTTCGAATTGAAAATAAATGGACACCCCTAAAAACTTTTTCTGATCCATCCCTGATACATATGCCGCAATGTCGGAATTCAGCAAACCGTCTCAGTGTCTAGTGGAGACAAAAGTCACAATTTTAAACAAGTTCGCATTCACTAGTCTATAAATTGTGACCAGGTGCTAGCAGATCACAAAAAATTAAAACAAACACCAAATATAAAAAACTAAAAGTAAATTTTGATACTTAAGGTTATACAAAATTACATAATCTAGGCATAAATTAAGTTAAAATTTTAATTGATACCAACTTATTGAAATATTTGGTGAATACAATTTTAAGCTTCTTACAAAGATTTTTTAAATCAAAATTTTCAAACAGTTGGTGATCTTCTAAAAATGTTTTTTTTTTTTTCAAAACTATTATTCATACTAGCCACTATATTTTGACATCCTTATTGCAAGATTTAATTTAGTTTATCAATTTAATAGAAATAAATGTTTCATATCAAAATTTAAGTGTTTTTTAGTTTAATACCGATTAAAATAAATAACAATTTATAATTTTATTGAGCTCAAGGCCAGTTTATGGAAGATTTTTGTGAAAAAACAAAAACAGTTTTTTAATGGTAGAAATTATAGTACTATTTCGGAAATCACCATATTTCTTCATCAGACTTCTCTTTATTAAATTAATTAAATTTAATTTTTCATAACCACTTCTCTCAGGCTTTGAACCTGGGAGCTCGGAGCTGCAGAGCCAATACGCTAGCCGAGTTGGCTGTTGTGTTTATTTAATCTTCCTTAAACAAACCAACTACAAACAAGAGCAACTGATCTGCCGCTATTTAACTTGTGTTTGTGTTTTATTTGCAAATTCTGTATTTAAGTTATTAAACTTATATTAGAATGCATTTGAGGCGTGCTCATGCTTGCATATAAATGTTTGTTTATTTTTCTGTTGGCCTAGTAAATGTTAATAATTTACAATTTTATTGGGCTCAAAACCAGTTTATGGAAGATTTTTGTGAAAAAACAACAACAGTTTTTAATTGTAGAAGTTATAGTAAATTTAATTAAATTAATAAAAAGAAGTCTGATGAGGAAATGTGATGATTTCCGAAATAGTACTATAACTTCTACCATTAAAAACTGTTGGTGTTTTTTCACAAAAATCTTCCATAAACTCGCCTTGAGCTCAATAAAATTCTAAATTTTTAACATTTACTAGGCCAACAGAAAAATTAATTACATTTTAAAACATGCGCCAAAGCTCCTCAAAAATATTTCCCACTTTATATAAACACCCACATCAAGTTAATTTTTTCAAACAATTGTCAACTCTCAACTTTTTATGTTTTACGGCTCAATTTAATATACACAGAACAAGTAAAAATAATTAAATTATTCAAATCGATCACGCCGTTTGCGATTTTTAAAAATTTATCAAACCACACTGACTCAGAATAAATGAGGATTGCTATAATGTCGAACTAATTACATATAATTATGGTAAGCTTTTGAAAATATTTGTATTCCTTTGGCACACTTAAAATTTAATTTAAAACTTCTGCCGGCAATTTTCAAAGATTTAACAAGTTTAAGATCTTTTAAAGTGTACATATTATATCAAAGGCTGCACACTTTGCCTGGAAACTTGCAAATACAGCTTTACTCATTCTCTTTATTTCGCCAACTATTTTTACGAAAGCAAACTAACATCTGTACAGACTATATTATCGTATTTCTTTAGTAATTTAATTGTAAGTGCAATAATTATAAACTTACTGACGCGTCATTTGACGTTAATAAACGTAAAAAGAGATTATTTTTACTCAGACTTCCTAACTTGTTATGAAGGGAATTTAAACTAGAATAAGTATATCGATGAACCCTATAGTGAATTGTATTACTACGATTACATTACTTCGATATTACATTGAAATTAGTTTCCTTTGTGCAAAGCACTATTTAATCAAGGCGGCACAACTTTATTAAAAATAAATTTTAGAAATATTATTTATGGATGGCAAACGAAATTTGAGTCTTGCGGGCTTTCTTTACAGGGCATTTTCTTATCTTAATGAGAGTATTCTTTTCTTAACTAACTGATTCCGAATGCAGCCACGATTGGTGTCGAACAAACATAAAATTTCCTCTTTAAGCAAAATAATTTTTCTTTTTAACTGCGAAAGTTTGCGACAGGGAGGGAATATGATGTATTTGGAGGGTTGTCTCCAAACCGACCGGAAAATCATTTCAGAATGTAGCAAAATACATACCTTTATAATATTATTACCCGACATCTACCCTTAGAATAGAACGTAGGAAGTCCACAACAGTACGCCAAAGCATATAAGATGACTGCTAGAATATCGTGCTTATGTTTCGAATAAAACTAAGTTGAAATTTTCATCAGGTTTATCAACTAGTCAGTTTGCCGACTCGTATGATGTTGATTAAAAGCCTGAAAGCGGAAATTTCGAAGCATAATCGCTATGTGGAAACTACCAGTTCTTTACATGGAAAAAATATAGAAGGCAAAGTAGTTGAGCTGCAATTTAACTAGTTTACAAGTAGTTAATTTGACTGCAGTGAACTGTATGTAGCACTGGGCACGCGCATATCCAAATCTACATAAAATGTAAACACACATACAAGCATAAAAAATAAACACAAGCACATCGCGTATCCAGTTTAAATATTTCTTAAACTTCACACAAACACGCCAAAAATCTGTACTGTCCAAATGTGTTAACTTGCCAATATGTACATATGTATCAGTTGATGTATGTTTGTATGTATGTATGTATATTCAAAATTGGGCTTTGAATTGTGTTTGTTTTATGTATTGATGTTTAAGAAATCTTGGCAAATGCTTAAAAATGACAACGAACGTCTTGATCGGTTCAGTACGCGCGGACATGTTAGTCAGAAACGATCGTCATTTGGCCAAAGAGCTGTGCCCCCGACAGTCGCGGCCGCAACGGAGGCTGTGTAAAACGCGTTTCGGTCGTCTTTTAACCGCTACTCCTCCAATACTGGTCGCAGCGATTTTTCTAATCACACTCAGCATTCAGTTCGATGCGATCGCCGCGCGAACTGCAGATGTCCTGAAAGTGAAGCTGCCACATGGCGGCGCTCTGGTCGGTCGTCATCGCGTCTCGCATAAGGGTCGACATATGCGCGCCTTTATGGGGGTGCCATATGCGTTGCCGCCAGTGGGTGAATTGCGTTTTAAGGTGTGTGTGTGTTTGTATGAGGGGAAGTGGGGGGACGTTGGTGAAAATTAGAAGTAATTAATTAAAAGTGAGAATATTATAACAAAGAAACCAGTTGTTTTTACATTTATCACACATTTTAAGTGCTCGCTGAATTACTGAGTTGCGTCTTTTTTCCAACACCTTAAACTTAAATTGTTGCAAAAATATTGCTGTATTATGATTTATTAAATGTAATAAAATTGTATTACTGCATTGCATTTCGAAGTCAATGCAGTCTCGTCTCGCTTGATAGAATATTATAATTGCAGCGCGCTACATTTCTTTCGTGACTTTCTAACGCCATGGGATTGCAATTTTTACTTGGTGTCTCATCTGTGTGGGAATTTTTTTGTAAAACGTGGTGATAATTGAGCACAAAAGCAATAATAATAACTAATAATTAAGCGTACTTACATATATGTATGTATGCGAACTCTAAAATGTTGGTTGAATACATTTCTACAAAAAACAAAATATAAATTGCAAATTTTAAATGAATAAATTCACATACTTGTACTCTTTTGTAAAATTTTAATTTCGATAACATCAATTATCAAATAAAACCAGTTTATCAATCAGAGTCAAAATATGTCCGCAAATATTTGACAATATACATAACCTTATATATATATATACTCAAGGTCATTAAATTAAGCTGGAAGTTAAAACCGTGTTGCTTTTTGTTCATTAAACTATTTAAATTTTTTTTTAAATGTTTGTTATTTTTCTGTTGGTCTAATAAATGTTAATAATTGACAATTTTATTGAGCTCAAGGCCAGTTTATGAAAGATTTTTGTGTGGAAAAAACACCAACAGCTTTTAATGGTAGAAGTTATAGTAAATACTATTTCGAAAATCACCACATTTCCTCATCAGACTTCTTTTTATTAAATTAATTAAATTTATTCTTCATAACCATACATACAAAGTGGATTTTAACCTGAAATTCGATATTCTTTTATTTATATATTTTTATTTTCAAACTGTAATGCAGCACTATTTTTATACCTGAGCGTACTTGTACACAAGGGTATTATAACTTTGTTCGCATAACGGTTGTTTGTAACAGCAAGAAATAATCGAGATAGATATAGACATATATATACTAAAATGATCAGTATGAAAAGAGGAATCGCTTTAGCCCTGACTGTCTGTCCGTCCGTGGTTACAATAACTTGAGTAAAAATTGGTATATAGATTGCCTTTTGGACAGGGTAGGTTGGTATTGAAAATGGTCAAGATCGGTCAATAACCACGCCCACCTCCCATATAACGGAAATTTTTGAAAAATGCAAAAACTCCGTTTTCTCCGTATCTATTACAGCAAATTGAGTGAAATTTGGTATTTGAAGCTATTTTGAACTCAGAAATTAGGCATTTATTAAATTTTGAAAAATGGGCGTTGCCACGCCCTCTTATTAAAAAGTTTCCGTATCTCAATAACAGTGTAAGGTATCGTCACAAAATTTGGTGGGCATATTTTCCTTGATATCGCTATTATTATCGTAGAAAATTTTTGAAATCGGATCATAATCAAAATTTCATAAATGCCTAATTTCTGAGTTCAAAATTGCTTCAAATAACGGAAGTTTTGGAAAATGCAAAAACTTGGTTTTTTCGGTATCTATTAAAAGAAATTGTGTGAAATTCGGTATTTGGAGCGATTTTGAACTAAGAAAATAGGTATTTATGAAATTTTGAAAAATGGACGTTGCCACGCTTATGAAAAAATGTCTGTATCTCAATAACGGCGTAAGGTATCGTCACTAAATTTCGTGAGCATATTGTCCTTGATATCACTAACATGACCGTCAAAATTTTTTAAAATCATACCATAACCACGCCCACCTCCTATATAACGGAAAATTTGAGAAACGCAAAAACTCCGTTTTTTCTTTATCGATTAAAGCAAACTGAGTGAAATTTGGTATTTGGGGTGATTTTAATTAAGGAAACTGTATATTTATAAAATTTTGATAAATACCATAATACCATAAAACATCGTGAGGGTATATAAAATTCGGTTTCGCCCGAATTTAGCTTTTCTTACTTGTTTAATGTTCAAATGTTTCAATAAACATAACTTTTGGGTTTTCGAAAATGTCATTGACACGTTAATATCATTTCAAAAATTTTCTACAAACTATAAAAATGACAGTTTCAAACTTTCTACAAACAAAATTGTTCAAATAAACAAAAGCTTTTATTAAATCACCATTTTTCAAGTTTTAGGGGGCTAAAACATACAGTTGATTTTTAAGAAAACTTTCTCACGAGGATGTTTTGAATTTTTTTAAAACAAGGGGTGAACAAAATCTGTTTATATATTTGAGTAAATGCTCAAACAGCCACGACAAAAAAATTCAAAAACCAAACTCTATTGGAAGCGACTAGAAATGCACGCTATAGTATTAAAACTGAATGGGCTACAAATCATTAACGAAAATTTCTTAAAATACTAAGAAAAAAGTTTTGAGATTTTGATGGTAATTTTTTACAATTTGAAAAAGTGTGGAATTACTGTGCGAGGTTCGAAGTTGTTTTTAAATAATCAATTAAATTTGTGTTAATCAAAATATTTGAATTATATAATAAAAAAAAAAACTTGCAGGATACAATTAGGTCCCTGCTGAAAGCGTGGAAATCTCAATACTTTTTAAATGAGAAAATTTGGGTATAATCTACACTGAAATCTATCTCCAATTTTTTTTTAATTATTAGGGACCAATCTGGAGGATGAATGGTTCAAAATTTTTTTGAAAAAGATTAGAGAACGAGTCTTTTACTAATATAAACCTCTAAGGTAAAACGTTAAAAAACTATTAAAAAAAAACTTTGGAGAACTAAACAATTTTCTACAACAAGTGGATTAAGTTCTAGATATCGAGAAACATTATATATTCCAATTGCATCGTGAGGTTGAATTTATATAGTTTAGGTAACTAAGTAAATAATATAAATCCGAAGTACTTGTGATAGTTTTAATCTTTCGCATACGTACTCCTATATTGCGTTTATTTTGCAATGCTTTTCTGTTTTTCTAATAATTTTTTATGAAATTTTAATGTAGTTAACGTAGTTAATTTTAGATTTGAGAAACAGTATAAAACTACATTAATAAAAAAATTCTTACAGTTTATGCATAAAAATATTATCAGAAATTAATTTGTTTTATCTTACAACTTATTTAACAAAATGTTATCCAAAATGTTTTTTGGTTTAATTTAAGTGAATAATTTTGAAGAAGTTAATCAAAATCTGTATGCAAAATTAATATATGTTCATATGTATATAATTTTTAGTATCAGTATTTTTTACCGCAAAAAAAACCAAAAACCCGACTTTAATGCGTTTTAAATTTTCCCATCTAAATTTCAACATTCTTCAAGTTAAGCAACTTGCCTGTGCACGACTTAGTTGTAATCAAGTTGTATTGTTTGATGAACGATACATCAAAAGGTCTAAAGGAACTTTTAGTATAATTCAATTTCGATACGAATATGAATGCCAATAATATATATATGTACATATATGTATATATATATTTATACATCAAATAACTAAAGCGCTATAAATAGTTAGTCAAGTCCACTTTCTGGAGTAATCGTCTAACCGTTCGTAGTTTACATTAGTTTAATTTTTTTTTAAATTTATATATTTTTCGGAGACAATAAATATACCACCTTTTATTTGACTTAACAAGTAGCTTTCCATCAAACGCTTGATAAAAATTCTGAAGCGTTTAAGAACATATCCAAGGCGAATTCATAAAAGGCTGTGTTAATCAATCAGCTGATTGGCGGTTGGTTGTCAGGATCAATTGTTTAGTTGCAAATAATAAATTGTTCCCCTTAACTACAGGAAATTTCAAGATATGGTTCACTATAACTTTTTGCGGTGATTCTTATAGTTTAAAAATAATTTCGCATGTATTTAACTTTACAAAGGAAAAAAGTTTGACAATAACCCATCAAAGGGTTGCATTTTTAGAATCGCTACCACCTTACATCAATTCGCCTTGAACATATTAGTTCTCAATTTAATTTTACGCATTGTTTATTATTTCAAAATAAAAATTTTCTCAATTTTCTCTTAAACAATATTTCTCAAGTGTGAAACTCTTGCCGAAAAATTTGTTATCTTGCCGTTCCTCTCCCCAAACGGCAATATAAAAACTAGGATTTTCTTTATAACTATATGTATATATTGGATTATACCTTTCTATTTGAAAGTAATAAGAAATTCCAAACAACGGTTGATGCACTTGAGAACTAACGTTGAGGTTTGCTAAAAATACTGATTGCAAATACATCTGAAATTGAGACTAAAAGAAAAATATTTATTGATTCTAAGTTCTTCGTACTCACAATTATTCGGCATTCTGAAATATAAATTTTACAAAATATTTAACTTACATTCAATAACTCGTATAAATATTAATATTTCTATAAATCCTAAACAGCCACCCGTACCTTATGCGCCGTGGGCCGGAGAACGGCAAGCTGTAGAAGATTCACCAAAGTGTATACAACGTGATCCTTACCGACGTGATTTAGAAATTGAAGGCAGCGAAGATTGTTTATATCTGAACGTTTATACCCCTGAGGTAAGCCGTTAGTTGTAAGCTCTACCAAAGAAGTTTCATGATATTTCGTTCCCTATGCTCTCAACTTATTTTACTTCACTAAATCACGGCATTCGCGATCGAAGAGCTACTCGATTTGAATCGAACCAAAATTACAGTTTTTCTTCAATTGCTATCGAGTGCCGCGATTCGGGCCCTGATTTGTTGAAATAAGCCGAAATATTTTGTATGCGGAACGAAACGAGACTTTCAAGTTCTTTGTAATATACATACGATTTTTTGACTCTCAAAAGGATCTCCCTACGACTGGTTCCTTGCCTGTGATGGTATATTTCCATGGCGGTGGTTTTCAATGCGGATCTGGCATAAGCAGCTTTTATGGACCGGAATTCCTACTCGATCACGATGTTGTTTTGGTTATAGGTAATTATCGCGTTGGCCCGCTCGGTTTTCTCAGCACAGAAACGCTCGATTGTCCAGGCAATTTCGGCCTAAAGGATCAAGTGGAGATTTTGCGTTGGGTACAAGATAATATAGCTGCCTTTAGTGGTGATCCGAAAAGCGTGACGATTTTCGGTAATAGCGCTGGTGGTGCTAGCGTCACATATCATATGCTCTCAAACTCATCTAAAGGTATATAACCATATAGCTAACTTTAGTTCAAAAATATTCTAACTTGAATTTCTTCACCAGGTCTCTTCCACAAAGCCATCGCACAATCGGGCACCTACTACAATCCATGGGCGCAACCGCAACTCAAGGACTTGTCAGCGAGTCGTGCACGAAAAGTTGCGCAGTTGGTCGGTTGTGACGATGAGGCGAAATGGCCAGAACTCTTGAGTTGTTTGCGCAGCAAGAGTGCCAAAGAAGTTGTTGCTACACTCTATGAACTTTTTGTAATTTAATTAAAAATTGAATAGACTTAAGCTTATATTAATTTGTGTGCTTTAGGAGTGGGATTACGACCCGATGGTGCCATTTCAACCCGTTGTAGAGCCTCTACATGAGGGCGCTTTTCTCACGGTTTCACCACGAAATGTCGACTTGCCACATGGTTTCTCGCTACCGCTCATGATTGGCGCCACCTCAGAGGAAGGTTTGCTCAAGACTGCACCACTTCTTAATCTACCAGGTCTCCTGGATGAATATAAACAAAAATTCGATTGGATCCTACCGATTGAGCTTCAATACGATCATCATTCGCCGGATGTGCGTAACGCGATTACACGGAGGCTCGAAGAGTTCTACTTTAAGGAGGGTCATACGTATGACAAATACAATCATCAAAATTTAACAGATGTGGGTTTTATAGAAAACAAATTATTATTTTTTATTGATGTTACAAAAATATACGCTGTTTTTATAGCTCATTTCGGATGGTTGGTTTGTAGCTGGCATCGATGAATATATACGCCAACGAGTGAAAGCCGAAGAGTCATTAAAAATCCCCTCCTTGTATGTATATCTCTTCGAGCACCGCAGTCCAGCTAGTTTCTCGGAGCTGTTCAAAGGTGGACGAGAAGATTATTATGGTAATGGCAAACAATTGTAACGAAACTATTAAAATATTTTAAACATAAAAAACGTTTTTTTACCACCAGGTGCTTGCCATGCGGAGGAGCTGCAGTATCTCTTTCCAGTAGCGATGGAACTTTTTGTCAGTTCCTCACCCACAAAAATCGATATTAAACTACGCGAGGCTATTCTACAAATGTGGGTTAATTTCGCTAGAGAAGGGTAAGTTTTTCAATACATGCTTGCACATACTATTCATTCAAATGCTACAATCTATGCGTAAGTAAAATCTTTTTTTAATATTACTTTTTATCAATCTGCCCCACCCCAGAAATCCAACGCCTAAAAGCTCCGACCTCCCACTGTGGAAAGAAGCAAAAGGCTATCCAGTGAATTATGCCCGTCTAGGTCACAAGAAACCGGAAGACTTCACCATACTACAAATGAAGCGCGACTTGTATGGAGATCGTGTTAATCTCTGGCATCAGCTAAGAGCCCACATTCCGACCGAAGAGCGTCAAGCTGTTCGTAAAGATGAATTGTAAAGGAGATATTAAAGGGAAGTTTTGGTAGCTGTAAAACATTATTAATAGTTTATAATTATAGAAAAAATTTTTTTAAATCGAACAAAATTCAATTTAAAGTCTAGAAAAATATTGAATTGTATTAAAGTATGTAAATAAAAAATAATATAAAACTTATTTTTTTAGATTATTCGAAATAACTTATACATCTCATATTTAGAATTACACAGCATAATCTATTAAGCTCTAGACCTAGGTTGACAATAATTGTAGGCCAAACTAAAATCATTACCAACCCCATTTATCTCACTAAATTTTAAATTAACATTGCACTCTTTTTAGCGATGTAAGAAATAAGTATTAAATATGTATTTTGATTTTCGCTGTAAGAATGTGGAATTCGAAACCCATTATATGCGCTTTATGTCACGTGTTAACACGGCTTTCAACTTAAACACAATTAACTTTGCACAGGTTTAATACGGTTTATTGAAATAAAGAAATGTGGAAATTCTATTATTTGTATTTTCTATTAAGTAAACATTGCGATTTTGACAGCCACTACCAGAGCAGCATGAGGATTTGACCTAGCTTTATCGTCATTCATGTAACTGCATTAGCGAGGTAATGCATAAATGCTCAAGGCAAGAGGTTTCTCAAAAGAAATGTGTTGTCATTCAAGAAATGGTTCAAGATAGGGTCCGAGATCCCACTAGCGCTTTTCCTCATTTGCGATGCACAAAGAGTAGAAGCTTTTGCAAACAAGCTTTGAAATATAAATTTAAAGAAAGATAACCTGAACCCAAGACTTTCTTTGTGACTTGAAAAAAAAAATAAAAAAATTACAAAATATATTTTATAGCTAAATATTTTACCCGATCAGTTCTTTTTAATTAGTAGTGTGATTTTATTTCGGCTTGTCTGATCTGAGTCTTGAGGTGCGAATAAAACTAAGTTATTCCACTTTTTCAGCCCAACGTTTCGCTAATACTTTTTAGCATCTTCAGGGGCAATTGCTTATTTTATGTCTATCACATATATGAAAACATACAACCTTAACAATATAAAAACATGATTGGTGTGTGTACAAACATACATATGAAAATATTATAATACATACATATAAAAGCATTACAAACTAACTCACATAACTGTCAAATTTGATAAAACTATTTATATCCATACCATCTTTAATGGTAGCTTTGTCAGTACTAATATTAAAAATAAAAGATTATAAGTTATAAGCATGAAATGTATACCTTTATATACCTTTGTAGCTCCTCCTTATAAGTCCTTCGTTTTTAAATTTAAAACAAAAGTACAGTCAGTCAGTACAAAGTTAGCTTACAGCTTGTACATGTCTCTAAGAACGTTAAATATTTTTTTCAAACTTTTGACCTTACTTGGAATATTTGCCTTCTCTTTTGTTAAGGCATTACGTAAATTATTTTTTTCGTATGCTTCTATCTAAAACATCCCACAGATACTAAATTGGATTGATATCCGGCGATTAGGGAGGTGAATGTAACTGCTTTCGGGTATTACATAAAAGCCATTCTTTGACAATTCTATACTTTCTATACACTTCTTTACTTTGGGTCGTTGTCTTGCTAAAAGACCCACCTCGAGGTTAGACCAAAATTTTGTACACTCTGCTTTAAGTTATCCTTCAATATTTGAAGATGGTTTCGGCTATTCATAGTTGACTCAATGAAAACTAGGTTTTCAAACTGTAATGCAGCACTATTTTTATACCTGAGCGTACTTGTACACAAGGGTATTATAACTTTGTTCGCATAACGGTTGTTTGTAACAGCAAGAAATAATCGAGATAGATATAGACATATATATACTAAAATGATCAGTATGAAAAGAGGAATCGCTTTAGCCCTGACTGTCTGTCCGTCCGTGGTTACAATAACTTGAGTAAAAATTGGTATATAGATTGCCTTTTGGACAGGGTAGGTTGGTATTGAAAATGGTCAAGATCGGTCAATAACCACGCCCACCTCCCATATAACGGAAATTTTTGAAAAATGCAAAAACTCCGTTTTCTCCGTATCTATTACAGCAAATTGAGTGAAATTTGGTATTTGAAGCTATTTTGAACTCAGAAATTAGGCATTTATTAAATTTTGAAAAATGGGCGTTGCCACGCCCTCTTATTAAAAAGTTTCCGTATCTCAATAACAGTGTAAGGTATCGTCACAAAATTTGGTGGGCATATTTTCCTTGATATCGCTATTATTATCGTAGAAAATTTTTGAAATCGGATCATAATCAAAATTTCATAAATGCCTAATTTCTGAGTTCAAAATTGCTTCAAATAACGGAAGTTTTGGAAAATGCAAAAACTTGGTTTTTTCGGTATCTATTAAAAGAAATTGTGTGAAATTCGGTATTTGGAGCGATTTTGAACTAAGAAAATAGGTATTTATGAAATTTTGAAAAATGGACGTTGCCACGCTTATGAAAAAATGTCTGTATCTCAATAACGGCGTAAGGTATCGTCACTAAATTTCGTGAGCATATTGTCCTTGATATCACTAACATGACCGTCAAAATTTTTTAAAATCATACCATAACCACGCCCACCTCCTATATAACGGAAAATTTGAGAAACGCAAAAACTCCGTTTTTTCTTTATCGATTAAAGCAAACTGAGTGAAATTTGGTATTTGGGGTGATTTTAATTAAGGAAACTGTATATTTATAAAATTTTGATAAATACCATAATACCATAAAACATCGTGAGGGTATATAAAATTCGGTTTCGCCCGAATTTAGCTTTTCTTACTTGTTTAATGTTCAAATGTTTCAATAAACATAACTTTTGGGTTTTCGAAAATGTCATTGACACGTTAATATCATTTCAAAAATTTTCTACAAACTATAAAAATGACAGTTTCAAACTTTCTACAAACAAAATTGTTTAAATAAACAAAAGCTATTATTAAATCACCATTTTTCAAGTTTTAGGGGGCTAAAACATACAGTTGATTTTTAAGAAAACTTTCTCACGAGGATGTTTTTGAATTTTTTTAAAACAAGGGGTGAACAAAATCCGTTTATATATTTGAGTAAATGCTCAAACAGCCACGAAAAAAAATTCAAAAACCAACCTCTATTGAAAGCGACTAGAAATGCACGAAGTATTAAAACTGAATCATTGACGAAAATTTCTTAAAATACTAAGAAAAAAGTTTTGAGATTTTGATGGTAATTTTTTACAATTTGAAAAAGTGTGAAATTATTGTACGAAGTTCGAAGCTATTTTTAAATAATCAATGGTTCAAACTTTGTTTTTTTTATTATTGAAAAAGATTCGAGAACGAGTCTTTTACTAATATAAATCTCTAAGGTAAAACGTTAAAAAATTATTAGAAAAACTGTGGAGAACTAAACAATTTTGTACGTTCTAGATATCGAGAAACATTATTTATTCCAATCGCATCGTGAAGTTGAATCTATATATATATGTAGTTCGCGTAGTTAATTTTAGATTTGAGAAACAGTATAAAACTACATTAAAATTGTAATCTAACATCCAACTTTCATCGGAGGCTAGCGAATTTTTTTGACGAAAAGCAGCAGCTTACTACCTACTGCCTTATTTTTATGCAAATGGGCTTCTTGCGTGAAATTTAAGATAATTTCAAAATATTTAGTTTTTCAAAAATTTCTAGAACTCTTTTGGGAATTGAATTTTGCAACCTGTTTAATTTCCGTAAATCAGAGTGTAAATTTGAGATGATATTTCTACCATGTCTATAATAAAAAATTCTTACAGTTTATGCATAAAAATATTATCAGAAATTAATTTGTTTTATCTTATTTAACAAAATGTTTTCAAAACTGTTTTTTGGTTTAATTTAAGTGAACAATTTTGAACAAGTTATTCCAAATCTGTATGCAAAATTAATATACATATGTTCATATGTATATAATTTTTAGTATCAGTATTTTTTACCGCAAAAAAACCAAAAACCCGACTTTAATGCGTTTTAAATTTTCCCATCTAAATTTCAACATTCTTCAAGTTAAGCAACTTGCCTGTGCACGACTTATTTGTAATCAAGTAGTATTGTTTGATGAACGATACATCAAAAGGTCTAAAGTAACTTTTAGTATAATTCAATTTCGATACGAATATGAATGCCAATAAAATGTATATATATATTTATACATCAAATAACTAAAGCGCTGTAAATAGTTAGTCAAGTCCACTTTCTGGAGTAATCGTCTAACCGTTCGTAGTTTACATTAGTTTAATTTTTTTTTAAATTTATATATTTTTTTGGAGACAATAAATATACCACCTTTTGTTTGACTTAACAAGTAGCTTTCCATCAAACGCTTGATAAAAATTCTGAAGCGTTTAAGAACATATCCAAGGCGAATTCATAAAAGGCTGTGTTAATCAATCAGCTGATTGGCGGTTGGTTGTCAAGATCAATTGTTTACTTGCAAATAATAAATTTTTCCCCTTAACTACAGGAAATTTCAAGATATGGTTCACTATAACTTTTTGCGGTGATTCTTATAGTTTAAAAATAATTTCGCATGTATTTAACTTTACAAAGGAAAAAAGTTTGACAATAACCCACCAAAGGGTTGCATTTTTAGAATCGCTACAACCTTACATCAATTCGCCTTGAACATATTAGTTTTATTTTACGCATTGTTTTTATTCAAAATAAAAATTTTCCCAATTTTCTCTTAAACAATATTTCTCAAGTGTGAAACTCTTGCCGAAAAATTTGTTATCTTGCCGTTCCTCTCCCCAAACGGCAATATAAAAACTAGGATTTTCTTTATAACTATATGTATATATTGTAATCAGAGTAATTGGATTATACCTTTCTATTTGAAAGTAATAAGAAATTCCAAACAATGGTTGATGCACTTGAGAACTAACGTTGAGGTTTGCTAAAAATACTGATTGCAAATACATCTGAAATTGAGACTAAAAGAAAAATATTTATTGATTCTAAGTTCTTCGTACTCACAATTATTCGGCATTCTGAAATATAAATTTTACAAAATATTTAACTTACATTCAATAACTCGTATAAATATTAATATTTCTATAAATCCTAAACAGCCACCCGTACCTTATGCGCCGTGGGCCGGAGAACGGCAAGCTGTAGAAGATTCACCAAAGTGTATACAACGTGATCCTTACCGACGTGATTTAGAAATTGAAGGCAGCGAAGATTGTTTATATCTGAACGTTTATACCCCTGAGGTAAGCCGTTAGTTGTAAGCTCTACCAAAGAAGTTTCATGATATTTCGTTCCCTATGCTCTCAACTTATTTTACTTCACTAAATCACGGCATTCGCGATCGAAGAGCTACTCGATTTGAATCGAACCAAAATTACAGTTTTTCTTCAATTGCTATCGAGTGCCGCGATTCGGGCCCTGATTTGTTGAAATAAGCCGAAATATTTTGTATGCGGAACGAAACGAGACTTTCAAGTTCTTTGTAATATACATACGATTTTTTGACTCTCAAAAGGATCTCCCTACGACTGGTTCCTTGCCTGTGATGGTATATTTCCATGGCGGTGGTTTTCAATGCGGATCTGGCATAAGCAGCTTTTATGGACCGGAATTCCTACTCGATCACGATGTTGTTTTGGTTATAGGTAATTATCGCGTTGGCCCGCTCGGTTTTCTCAGCACAGAAACGCTCGATTGTCCAGGCAATTTCGGCCTAAAGGATCAAGTGGAGATTTTGCGTTGGGTACAAGATAATATAGCTGCCTTTAGTGGTGATCCGAAAAGCGTGACGATTTTCGGTAATAGCGCTGGTGGTGCTAGCGTCACATATCATATGCTCTCAAACTCATCTAAAGGTATATAACCATATAGCTAACTTTAGTTCAAAAATATTCTAACTTGAATTTCTTCACCAGGTCTCTTCCACAAAGCCATCGCACAATCGGGCACCTACTACAATCCATGGGCGCAACCGCAACTCAAGGACTTGTCAGCGAGTCGTGCACGAAAAGTTGCGCAGTTGGTCGGTTGTGACGATGAGGCGAAATGGCCAGAACTCTTGAGTTGTTTGCGCAGCAAGAGTGCCAAAGAAGTTGTTGCTACACTCTATGAACTTTTTGTAATTTAATTAAAAATTGAATAGACTTAAGCTTATATTAATTTGTGTGCTTTAGGAGTGGGATTACGACCCGATGGTGCCATTTCAACCGTTGTAGAGCCTCTACATGAGGGCGCTTTTCTCACGGTTTCACCACGAAATGTCGACTTGCCACATGGTTTCTCGCTACCGCTCATGATTGGCGCCACCTCAGAGGAAGGTTTGCTCAAGACTGCACCACTTCTTAATCTACCAGGTCTCCTGGATGAATATAAACAAAAATTCGATTGGATCCTACCGATTGAGCTTCAATACGATCATCATTCGCCGGATGTGCGTAACGCGATTACACGGAGGCTCGAAGAGTTCTACTTTAAGGAGGGTCATACGTATGACAAATACAATCATCAAAATTTAACAGATGTGGGTTTTATAGAAAACAAATTATTATTTTTTATTGATGTTACAAAAATATACGCTGTTTTTATAGCTCATTTCGGATGGTTGGTTTGTAGCTGGCATCGATGAATATATACGCCAACGAGTGAAAGCCGAAGAGTCATTAAAAATCCCCTCCTTTTATGTATATCTCTTCGAGCACCGCAGTCCAGCTAGTTTCTCGGAGCTGTTCAAAGGTGGACGAGAAGATTATTATGGTAATGGCAAACAATTGTAACGAAACTATTAAAATATTTTAAACATAAAAAACGTTTTTTTACCACCAGGTGCTTGCCATGCGGAGGAGCTGCAGTATCTCTTTCCAGTAGCGATGGAACTTTTTGTCAGTTCCTCACCCACAAAAATCGATATTAAACTACGCGAGGCTATTCTACAAATGTGGGTTAATTTCGCTAGAGAAGGGTAAGTTTTTCAATACATGCTTGCACATACTATTCATTCAAATGCTACAATCTATGCGTAAGTAAAATCTTTTTTTAATATTACTTTTTATCAATCTGCCCCACCCCAGAAATCCAACGCCTAAAAGCTCCGACCTCCCACTGTGGAAAGAAGCAAAAGGCTATCCAGTGAATTATGCCCGTCTAGGTCACAAGAAACCGGAAGACTTCACCATACTACAAATGAAGCGCGACTTGTATGGAGATCGTGTTAATCTCTGGCATCAGCTAAGAGCCCACATTCCGACCGAAGAGCGTCAAGCTGTTCGTAAAGATGAATTGTAAAGGAGATATTAAAGGGAAGTTTTGGTAGCTGTAAAACATTATTAATAGTTTATAATTATAGAAAAAATTTTTTTAAATCGAACAAAATTCAATTTAAAGTCTAGAAAAATATTGAATTGTATTAAAGTATGTAAATAAAAAATAATATAAAACTTATTTTTTTAGATTATTCGAAATAACTTATACATCTCATATTTAGAATTACACAGCATAATCTATTAAGCTCTAGACCTAGGTTGACAATAATTGTAGGCCAAACTAAAATCATTACCAACCCCATTTATCTCACTAAATTTTAAATTAACATTGCACTCTTTTTAGCGATGTAAGAAATAAGTATTAAATATGTATTTTGATTTTCGCTGTAAGAATGTGGAATTCGAAACCCATTATATGCGCTTTATGTCACGTGTTAACACGGCTTTCAACTTAAACACAATTAACTTTGCACAGGTTTAATACGGTTTATTGAAATAAAGAAATGTGGAAATTCTATTATTTGTATTTTCTATTAAGTAAACATTGCGATTTTGACAGCCACTACCAGAGCAGCATGAGGATTTGACCTAGCTTTATCGTCATTCATGTAACTGCATTAGCGAGGTAATGCATAAATGCTCAAGGCAAGAGGTTTCTCAAAAGAAATGTGTTGTCATTCAAGAAATGGTTCAAGATAGGGTCCGAGATCCCACTAGCGCTTTTCCTCATTTGCGATGCACAAAGAGTAGAAGCTTTTGCAAACAAGCTTTGAAATATAAATTTAAAGAAAGATAACCTGAACCCAAGACTTTCTTTGTGACTTGAAAAAAAAAATAAAAAAATTACAAAATATATTTTATAGCTAAATATTTTACCCGATCAGTTCTTTTTAATTAGTAGTGTGATTTTATTTCGGCTTGTCTGATCTGAGTCTTGAGGTGCGAATAAAACTAAGTTATTCCACTTTTTCAGCCCAACGTTTCGCTAATACTTTTTAGCATCTTCAGGGGCAATTGCTTATTTTATGTCTATCACATATATGAAAACATACAACCTTAACAATATAAAAACATGATTGGTGTGTGTACAAACATACATATGAAAATATTATAATACATACATATAAAAGCATTACAAACTAACTCACATAACTGTCAAATTTGATAAAACTATTTATATCCATACCATCTTTAATGGTAGCTTTGTCAGTACTAATATTAAAAATAAAAGATTATAAGTTATAAGCATGAAATGTATACCTTTATATACCTTTGTAGCTCCTCCTTATAAGTCCTTCGTTTTTAAATTTAAAACAAAAGTACAGTCAGTCAGTACAAAGTTAGCTTACAGCTTGTACATGTCTCTAAGAACGTTAAATATTTTTTTCAAACTTTTGACCTTACTTGGAATATTTGCCTTCTCTTTTGTTAAGGCATTACGTAAATTATTTTTTTCGTATGCTTCTATCTAAAACATCCCACAGATACTAAATTGGATTGATATCCGGCGATTAGGGAGGTGAATGTAACTGCTTTCGGGTATTACATAAAAGCCATTCTTTGACAATTCTATACTTTCTATACACTTCTTTACTTTGGGTCGTTGTCTTGCTAAAAGACCCACCTCGAGGTTAGACCAAAATTTTGTACACTCTGCTTTAAGTTATCCTTCAATATTTGAAGATGGTTTCGGCTATTCATAGTTGACTCAATGAAAACTAGGTTTTCAAACTGTAATGCAGCACTATTTTTATACCTGAGCGTACTTGTACACAAGGGTATTATAACTTTGTTCGCATAACGGTTGTTTGTAACAGCAAGAAATAATCGAGATAGATATAGACATATATATACTAAAATGATCAGTATGAAAAGAGGAATCGCTTTAGCCCTGACTGTCTGTCCGTCCGTGGTTACAATAACTTGAGTAAAAATTGGTATATAGATTGCCTTTTGGACAGGGTAGGTTGGTATTGAAAATGGTCAAGATCGGTCAATAACCACGCCCACCTCCCATATAACGGAAATTTTTGAAAAATGCAAAAACTCCGTTTTCTCCGTATCTATTACAGCAAATTGAGTGAAATTTGGTATTTGAAGCTATTTTGAACTCAGAAATTAGGCATTTATTAAATTTTGAAAAATGGGCGTTGCCACGCCCTCTTATTAAAAAGTTTCCGTATCTCAATAACAGTGTAAGGTATCGTCACAAAATTTGGTGGGCATATTTTCCTTGATATCGCTATTATTATCGTAGAAAATTTTTGAAATCGGATCATAATCAAAATTTCATAAATGCCTAATTTCTGAGTTCAAAATTGCTTCAAATAACGGAAGTTTTGGAAAATGCAAAAACTTGGTTTTTTCGGTATCTATTAAAAGAAATTGTGTGAAATTCGGTATTTGGAGCGATTTTGAACTAAGAAAATAGGTATTTATGAAATTTTGAAAAATGGACGTTGCCACGCTTATGAAAAAATGTCTGTATCTCAATAACGGCGTAAGGTATCGTCACTAAATTTCGTGAGCATATTGTCCTTGATATCACTAACATGACCGTCAAAATTTTTTAAAATCATACCATAACCACGCCCACCTCCTATATAACGGAAAATTTGAGAAACGCAAAAACTCCGTTTTTTCTTTATCGATTAAAGCAAACTGAGTGAAATTTGGTATTTGGGGTGATTTTAATTAAGGAAACTGTATATTTATAAAATTTTGATAAATACCATAATACCATAAAACATCGTGAGGGTATATAAAATTCGGTTTCGCCCGAATTTAGCTTTTCTTACTTGTTTAATGTTCAAATGTTTCAATAAACATAACTTTTGGGTTTTCGAAAATGTCATTGACACGTTAATATCATTTCAAAAATTTTCTACAAACTATAAAAATGACAGTTTCAAACTTTCTACAAACAAAATTGTTTAAATAAACAAAAGCTATTATTAAATCACCATTTTTCAAGTTTTAGGGGGCTAAAACATACAGTTGATTTTTAAGAAAACTTTCTCACGAGGATGTTTTTGAATTTTTTTAAAACAAGGGGTGAACAAAATCCGTTTATATATTTGAGTAAATGCTCAAACAGCCACGAAAAAAAATTCAAAAACCAACCTCTATTGAAAGCGACTAGAAATGCACGAAGTATTAAAACTGAATCATTGACGAAAATTTCTTAAAATACTAAGAAAAAAGTTTTGAGATTTTGATGGTAATTTTTTACAATTTGAAAAAGTGTGAAATTATTGTACGAAGTTCGAAGCTATTTTTAAATAATCAATGGTTCAAACTTTGTTTTTTTTATTATTGAAAAAGATTCGAGAACGAGTCTTTTACTAATATAAATCTCTAAGGTAAAACGTTAAAAAATTATTAGAAAAACTGTGGAGAACTAAACAATTTTGTACGTTCTAGATATCGAGAAACATTATTTATTCCAATCGCATCGTGAAGTTGAATCTATATATATATGTAGTTCGCGTAGTTAATTTTAGATTTGAGAAACAGTATAAAACTACATTAAAATTGTAATCTAACATCCAACTTTCATCGGAGGCTAGCGAATTTTTTTGACGAAAAGCAGCAGCTTACTACCTACTGCCTTATTTTTATGCAAATGGGCTTCTTGCGTGAAATTTAAGATAATTTCAAAATATTTAGTTTTTCAAAAATTTCTAGAACTCTTTTGGGAATTGAATTTTGCAACCTGTTTAATTTCCGTAAATCAGAGTGTAAATTTGAGATGATATTTCTACCATGTCTATAATAAAAAATTCTTACAGTTTATGCATAAAAATATTATCAGAAATTAATTTGTTTTATCTTATTTAACAAAATGTTTTCAAAACTGTTTTTTGGTTTAATTTAAGTGAACAATTTTGAACAAGTTATTCCAAATCTGTATGCAAAATTAATATACATATGTTCATATGTATATAATTTTTAGTATCAGTATTTTTTACCGCAAAAAAACCAAAAACCCGACTTTAATGCGTTTTAAATTTTCCCATCTAAATTTCAACATTCTTCAAGTTAAGCAACTTGCCTGTGCACGACTTATTTGTAATCAAGTAGTATTGTTTGATGAACGATACATCAAAAGGTCTAAAGGAACTTTTAGTATAATTCAATTTCGATACGAATATGAATGCCAATAAAATGTATATATATATTTATACATCAAATAACTAAAGCGCTGTAAATAGTTAGTCAAGTCCACTTTCTGGAGTAATCGTCTAACCGTTCGTAGTTTACATTAGTTTAATTTTTTTTTAAATTTATATATTTTTTTGGAGACAATAAATATACCACCTTTTGTTTGACTTAACAAGTAGCTTTCCATCAAACGCTTGATAAAAATTCTGAAGCGTTTAAGAACATATCCAAGGCGAATTCATAAAAGGCTGTGTTAATCAATCAGCTGATTGGCGGTTGGTTGTCAAGATCAATTGTTTACTTGCAAATAATAAATTTTTCCCCTTAACTACAGGAAATTTCAAGATATGGTTCACTATAACTTTTTGCGGTGATTCTTATAGTTTAAAAATAATTTCGCATGTATTTAACTTTACAAAGGAAAAAAGTTTGACAATAACCCACCAAAGGGTTGCATTTTTAGAATCGCTACAACCTTACATCAATTCGCCTTGAACATATTAGTTTTATTTTACGCATTGTTTTTATTCAAAATAAAAATTTTCCCAATTTTCTCTTAAACAATATTTCTCAAGTGTGAAACTCTTGCCGAAAAATTTGTTATCTTGCCGTTCCTCTCCCCAAACGGCAATATAAAAACTAGGATTTTCTTTATAACTATATGTATATATTGTAATCAGAGTAATTGGATTATACCTTTCTATTTGAAAGTAATAAGAAATTCCAAACAATGGTTGATGCACTTGAGAACTAACGTTGAGGTTTGCTAAAAATACTGATTGCAAATACATCTGAAATTGAGACTAAAAGAAAAATATTTATTGATTCTAAGTTCTTCGTACTCACAATTATTCGGCATTCTGAAATATAAATTTTACAAAATATTTAACTTACATTCAATAACTCGTATAAATATTAATATTTCTATAAATCCTAAACAGCCACCCGTACCTTATGCGCCGTGGGCCGGAGAACGGCAAGCTGTAGAAGATTCACCAAAGTGTATACAACGTGATCCTTACCGACGTGATTTAGAAATTGAAGGCAGCGAAGATTGTTTATATCTGAACGTTTATACCCCTGAGGTAAGCCGTTAGTTGTAAGCTCTACCAAAGAAGTTTCATGATATTTCGTTCCCTATGCTCTCAACTTATTTTACTTCACTAAATCACGGCATTCGCGATCGAAGAGCTACTCGATTTGAATCGAACCAAAATTACAGTTTTTCTTCAATTGCTATCGAGTGCCGCGATTCGGGCCCTGATTTGTTGAAATAAGCCGAAATATTTTGTATGCGGAACGAATCGAGACTTTCAAGTTCTTTGTAATATACATACGATTTTTTGACTCTCAAAAGGATCTCCCTACGACTGGTTCCTTGCCTGTGATGGTATATTTCCATGGCGGTGGTTTTCAATGCGGATCTGGCATAAGCAGCTTTTATGGACCGGAATTCCTACTCGATCACGATGTTGTTTTGGTTATAGGTAATTATCGCGTTGGCCCGCTCGGTTTTCTCAGCACAGAAACGCTCGATTGTCCAGGCAATTTCGGCCTAAAGGATCAAGTGGAGATTTTGCGTTGGGTACAAGATAATATAGCTGCCTTTAGTGGTGATCCGAAAAGCGTGACGATTTTCGGTAATAGCGCTGGTGGTGCTAGCGTCACATATCATATGCTCTCAAACTCATCTAAAGGTATATAACCATATAGCTAACTTTAGTTCAAAAATATTCTAACTTGAATTTCTTCACCAGGTCTCTTCCACAAAGCCATCGCACAATCGGGCACCTACTACAATCCATGGGCGCAACCGCAACTCAAGGACTTGTCAGCGAGTCGTGCACGAAAAGTTGCGCAGTTGGTCGGTTGTGACGATGAGGCGAAATGGCCAGAACTCTTGAGTTGTTTGCGCAGCAAGAGTGCCAAAGAAGTTGTTGCTACACTCTATGAACTTTTTGTAATTTAATTAAAAATTGAATAGACTTAAGCTTATATTAATTTGTGTGCTTTAGGAGTGGGATTACGACCCGATGGTGCCATTTCAACCCGTTGTAGAGCCTCTACATGAGGGCGCTTTTCTCACGGTTTCACCACGAAATGTCGACTTGCCACATGGTTTCTCGCTACCGCTCATGATTGGCGCCACCTCAGAGGAAGGTTTGCTCAAGACTGCACCACTTCTTAATCTACCAGGTCTCCTGGATGAATATAAACAAAAATTCGATTGGATCCTACCGATTGAGCTTCAATACGATCATCATTCGCCGGATGTGCGTAACGCGATTACACGGAGGCTCGAAGAGTTCTACTTTAAGGAGGGTCATACGTATGACAAATACAATCATCAAAATTTAACAGATGTGGGTTTTATAGAAAACAAATTATTATTTTTTATTGATGTTACAAAAATATACGCTGTTTTTATAGCTCATTTCGGATGGTTGGTTTGTAGCTGGCATCGATGAATATATACGCCAACGAGTGAAAGCCGAAGAGTCATTAAAAATCCCCTCCTTGTATGTATATCTCTTCGAGCACCGCAGTCCAGCTAGTTTCTCGGAGCTGTTCAAAGGTGGACGAGAAGATTATTATGGTAATGGCAAACAATTGTAACGAAACTATTAAAATATTTTAAACATAAAAAACGTTTTTTTACCACCAGGTGCTTGCCATGCGGAGGAGCTGCAGTATCTCTTTCCAGTAGCGATGGAACTTTTTGTCAGTTCCTCACCCACAAAAATCGATATTAAACTACGCGAGGCTATTCTACAAATGTGGGTTAATTTCGCTAGAGAAGGGTAAGTTTTTCAATACATGCTTGCACATACTATTCATTCAAATGCTACAATCTATGCGTAAGTAAAATCTTTTTTTAATATTACTTTTTATCAATCTGCCCCACCCCAGAAATCCAACGCCTAAAAGCTCCGACCTCCCACTGTGGAATGAAGCAAAAGGCTATCCAGTGAATTATGCCCGTCTAGGTCACAAGAAACCGGAAGACTTCACCATACTACAAATGAAGCGCGACTTGTATGGAGATCGTGTTAATCTCTGGCATCAGCTAAGAGCCCACATTCCGACCGAAGAGCGTCAAGCTGTTCGTAAAGATGAATTGTAAAGGAGATATTAAAGGGAAGTTTTGGTAGCTGTAAAACATTATTAATAGTTTATAATTATAGAAAAAAATTTTTTAAATCGAACAAAATTCAATTTAAAGTCTAGAAAAATATTGAATTGTATTAAAGTATGTAAATAAAAAATAATATAAAACTTATTTTTTTAGATTATTCGAAATAACTTATACATCTCATATTTAGAATTACACAGCATAATCTATTAAGCTCTAGACCTAGGTTGACAATAATTGTAGGCCAAACTAAAATCATTACCAACCCCATTTATCTCACTAAATTTTAAATTAACATTGCACTCTTTTTAGCGATGTAAGAAATAAGTATTAAATATGTATTTTGATTTTCGCTGTAAGAATGTGGAATTCGAAACCCATTATATGCGCTTTATGTCACGTGTTAACACGGCTTTCAACTTAAACACAATTAACTTTGCACAGGTTTAATACGGTTTATTGAAATAAAGAAATGTGGAAATTCTATTATTTGTATTTTCTATTAAGTAAACATTGCGATTTTGACAGCCACTACCAGAGCAGCATGAGGATTTGACCTAGCTTTATCGTCATTCATGTAACTGCATTAGCGAGGTAATGCATAAATGCTCAAGGCAAGAGGTTTCTCAAAAGAAATGTGTTGTCATTCAAGAAATGGTTCAAGATAGGGTCCGAGATCCCACTAGCGCTTTTCCTCATTTGCGATGCACAAAGAGTAGAAGCTTTTGCAAACAAGCTTTGAAATATAAATTTAAAGAAAGATAACCTGAACCCAAGACTTTCTTTGTGACTTGAAAAAAAAAAATAAAAAAATTACAAAATATATTTTATAGCTAAATATTTTACCCGATCAGTTCTTTTTAATTAGTAGTGTGATTTTATTTCGGCTTGTCTGATCTGAGTCTTGAGGTGCGAATAAAACTAAGTTATTCCACTTTTTCAGCCCAACGTTTCGCTAATACTTTTTAGCATCTTCAGGGGCAATTGCTTATTTTATGTCTATCACATATATGAAAACATACAACCTTAACAATATAAAAACATGATTGGTGTGTGTACAAACATACATATGAAAATATTATAATACATACATATAAAAGCATTACAAACTAACTCACATAACTGTCAAATTTGATAAAACTATTTATATCCATACCATCTTTAATGGTAGCTTTGTCAGTACTAATATTAAAAATAAAAGATTATAAGTTATAAGCATGAAATGTATACCTTTATATACCTTTGTAGCTCCTCCTTATAAGTCCTTCGTTTTTAAATTTAAAACAAAAGTACAGTCAGTCAGTACAAAGTTAGCTTACAGCTTGTACATGTCTCTAAGAACGTTAAATATTTTTTTCAAACTTTTGACCTTACTTGGAATATTTGCCTTCTCTTTTGTTAAGGCATTACGTAAATTATTTTTTTCGTATGCTTCTATCTAAAACATCCCACAGATACTAAATTGGATTGATATCCGGCGATTAGGGAGGTGAATGTAACTGCTTTCGGGTATTACATAAAAGCCATTCTTTGACAATTCTATACTTTCTATACACTTCTTTACTTTGGGTCGTTGTCTTGCTAAAAGACCCACCTCGAGGTTAGACCAAAATTTTGTACACTCTGCTTTAAGTTATCCTTCAATATTTGAAGATGGTTTCGGCTATTCATAGTTGACTCAATGAAAACTAGGTTTTCAAACTGTAATGCAGCACTATTTTTATACCTGAGCGTACTTGTACACAAGGGTATTATAACTTTGTTCGCATAACGGTTGTTTGTAACAGCAAGAAATAATCGAGATAGATATAGACATATATATACTAAAATGATCAGTATGAAAAGAGGAATCGCTTTAGCCCTGACTGTCTGTCCGTCCGTGGTTACAATAACTTGAGTAAAAATTGGTATATAGATTGCCTTTTGGACAGGGTAGGTTGGTATTGAAAATGGTCAAGATCGGTCAATAACCACGCCCACCTCCCATATAACGGAAATTTTTGAAAAATGCAAAAACTCCGTTTTCTCCGTATCTATTACAGCAAATTGAGTGAAATTTGGTATTTGAAGCTATTTTGAACTCAGAAATTAGGCATTTATTAAATTTTGAAAAATGGGCGTTGCCACGCCCTCTTATTAAAAAGTTTCCGTATCTCAATAACAGTGTAAGGTATCGTCACAAAATTTGGTGGGCATATTTTCCTTGATATCGCTATTATTATCGTAGAAAATTTTTGAAATCGGATCATAATCAAAATTTCATAAATGCCTAATTTCTGAGTTCAAAATTGCTTCAAATAACGGAAGTTTTGGAAAATGCAAAAACTTGGTTTTTTCGGTATCTATTAAAAGAAATTGTGTGAAATTCGGTATTAGGAGCGATTTTGAACTAAGAAAATAGGTATTTATGAAATTTTGAAAAATGGACGTTGCCACGCTTATGAAAAAATGTCTGTATCTCAATAACGGCGTAAGGTATCGTCACTAAATTTCGTGAGCATATTGTCCTTGATATCACTAACATGACCGTCAAAATTTTTTAAAATCATACCATAACCACGCCCACCTCCTATATAACGGAAAATTTGAGAAACGCAAAAACTCCGTTTTTTCTTTATCGATTAAAGCAAACTGAGTGAAATTTGGTATTTGGGGTGATTTTAATTAAGGAAACTGTATATTTATAAAATTTTGATAAATACCATAATACCATAAAACATCGTGAGGGTATATAAAATTCGGTTTCGCCCGAATTTAGCTTTTCTTACTTGTTTAATGTTCAAATGTTTCAATAAACATAACTTTTGGGTTTTCGAAAATGTCATTGACACGTTAATATCATTTCAAAAATTTTCTACAAACTATAAAAATGACAGTTTCAAACTTTCTACAAACAAAATTGTTTAAATAAACAAAAGCTATTATTAAATCACCATTTTTCAAGTTTTAGGGGGCTAAAACATACAGTTGATTTTTAAGAAAACTTTCTCACGAGGATGTTTTTGAATTTTTTTAAAACAAGGGGTGAACAAAATCCGTTTATATATTTGAGTAAATGCTCAAACAGCCACGAAAAAAAATTCAAAAACCAACCTCTATTGAAAGCGACTAGAAATGCACGAAGTATTAAAACTGAATCATTGACGAAAATTTCTTAAAATACTAAGAAAAAAGTTTTGAGATTTTGATGGTAATTTTTTACAATTTGAAAAAGTGTGAAATTATTGTACGAAGTTCGAAGCTATTTTTAAATAATCAATGGTTCAAACTTTGTTTTTTTTATTATTGAAAAAGATTCGAGAACGAGTCTTTTACTAATATAAATCTCTAAGGTAAAACGTTAAAAAATTATTAGAAAAACTGTGGAGAACTAAACAATTTTGTACGTTCTAGATATCGAGAAACATTATTTATTCCAATCGCATCGTGAAGTTGAATCTATATATATATGTAGTTCGCGTAGTTAATTTTAGATTTGAGAAACAGTATAAAACTACATTAAAATTGTAATCTAACATCCAACTTTCATCGGAGGCTAGCGAATTTTTTTGACGAAAAGCAGCAGCTTACTACCTACTGCCTTATTTTTATGCAAATGGGCTTCTTGCGTGAAATTTAAGATAATTTCAAAATATTTAGTTTTTCAAAAATTTCTAGAACTCTTTTGGGAATTGAATTTTGCAACCTGTTTAATTTCCGTAAATCAGAGTGTAAATTTGAGATGATATTTCTACCATGTCTATAATAAAAAATTCTTACAGTTTATGCATAAAAATATTATCAGAAATTAATTTGTTTTATCTTATTTAACAAAATGTTTTCAAAACTGTTTTTTGGTTTAATTTAAGTGAACAATTTTGAACAAGTTATTCCAAATCTGTATGCAAAATTAATATACATATGTTCATATGTATATAATTTTTAGTATCAGTATTTTTTACCGCAAAAAAACCAAAAACCCGACTTTAATGCGTTTTAAATTTTCCCATCTAAATTTCAACATTCTTCAAGTTAAGCAACTTGCCTGTGCACGACTTATTTGTAATCAAGTAGTATTGTTTGATGAACGATACATCAAAAGGTCTAAAGGAACTTTTAGTATAATTCAATTTCGATACGAATATGAATGCCAATAAAATGTATATATATATTTATACATCAAATAACTAAAGCGCTGTAAATAGTTAGTCAAGTCCACTTTCTGGAGTAATCGTCTAACCGTTCGTAGTTTACATTAGTTTAATTTTTTTTTAAATTTATATATTTTTTTGGAGACAATAAATATACCACCTTTTGTTTGACTTAACAAGTAGCTTTCCATCAAACGCTTGATAAAAATTCTGAAGCGTTTAAGAACATATCCAAGGCGAATTCATAAAAGGCTGTGTTAATCAATCAGCTGATTGGCGGTTGGTTGTCAAGATCAATTGTTTACTTGCAAATAATAAATTTTTCCCCTTAACTACAGGAAATTTCAAGATATGGTTCACTATAACTTTTTGCGGTGATTCTTATAGTTTAAAAATAATTTCGCATGTATTTAACTTTACAAAGGAAAAAAGTTTGACAATAACCCACCAAAGGGTTGCATTTTTAGAATCGCTACAACCTTACATCAATTCGCCTTGAACATATTAGTTTTATTTTACGCATTGTTTTTATTCAAAATAAAAATTTTCCCAATTTTCTCTTAAACAATATTTCTCAAGTGTGAAACTCTTGCCGAAAAATTTGTTATCTTGCCGTTCCTCTCCCCAAACGGCAATATAAAAACTAGGATTTTCTTTATAACCATATGTATATATTGTAATCAGAGTAATTGGATTATACCTTTCTATTTGAAAGTAATAAGAAATTCCAAACAATGGTTGATGCACTTGAGAACTAACGTTGAGGTTTGCTAAAAATACTGATTGCAAATACATCTGAAATTGAGACTAAACAAAAATATTTATTGATTCTAAGTTCTTCGTACTCACAATTATTCGGCATTCTGAAATATAAATTTTACAAAATATTTAACTTACATTCCATAACTCGTATAAATATTAATATTTCCATAAATCCTAAACAGCCACCTGTACCTTATGCGCCGTGGGCCGGAGAACGGCAAGCTGTAGAAGATTCACCAAAGTGTATACAACGTGATCCTTATCGACGTGATTTAGAAATTGAAGGCAGCGAAGATTGTTTATATCTGAACGTTTATACCCCTGAGGTAAGCCGTTAGTTGTTAGCGCTACCAAAGAAGTTTCATGACATTTCGTTCCCTATGCTCTCAACTTATTTTACTTCACTTAATCACGGCATTCGCGATCGAAGAGCTACTCGATTCGAATCGAACAAAAATTACAGTTTTTCTTCAATTGTTATCGAGTGCCGCGATTCGGGCCCTGATTTGTTGAAATAAGCCGAGATATTTTGTATGCGGAACGAAACGAGACTTTCAAGTTCTTTGTAATATACATACGATTTTTTGACTCTCAAAAGGATCTCCCTACGACTGGTTCCTTGCCTGTGATGGTATATTTCCATGGCGGTGGTTTTCAATGCGGATCTGGCATAAGCAGCTTTTATGGACCGGAATTCCTACTCGATCACGATGTTATTTTGGTTATAGGTAATTATCGCGTTGGCCCGCTCGGTTTTCTCAGCACAGAAACGCTCGATTGTCCAGGCAATTTCGGCCTAAAGGATCAAGTGGAGATTTTGCGTTGGGTACAAGATAATATAGCTGCCTTTAGTGGTGATCCGAAAAGCGTGACGATTTTCGGTAATAGCGCTGGTGGTGCTAGCGTCACATATCATATGCTCTCAAACTCATCAAAAGGTATATAACCATATCGCTAACTTTAGTTCAAAAATATTCTAACTTGAATTTCTTCACCAGGTCTCTTCCACAAAGCCATCGCACAATCGGGCACCTACTACAATCCATGGGCGCAACCGCAATTCAAGGACTTGTCAGCGAGTCGTGCACGAAAAGTTGCGCAGTTGGTCGGTTGTGACGATGAGGCGAAATGGCCAGAACTCTTGAGTTGTTTGCGCAGCAAGAGTGCCAAAGACGTTGTTGCTACACTCTATGCACTTTTTGTAATTTAATTAAAAATTGAATAGACTTAAGCTTATATTAATTTGTGTGCTTTAGGAGTGGGATTACGACCCGATGGTGCCATTTCAACCCGTTGTAGAGCCTCTACATGAGGGCGCTTTCCTCACGGTTTCACCACGAAATGTCGACTTGCCACATGGTTTCTCGCTACCGCTCATGATTGGCGCCACCTCAGAGGAAGGTTTGCTCAAGACTGCACCACTTCTTAATCTACCAGGTCTCCTGGATGAATATAAAAAAAAATTCGATTGGATCCTACCGATTGAGCTTCAATACGATCATCATTCGCCGGATGTGCGTAACGCGATTACACGGAGGCTCGAAGAGTTCTACTTTAAGGAGGGTCATACGTATGACAAATACAATCATCAAAATTTAACAGATGTGGGTTTTATAGAAAACAAATTATTATTTTTTATTGATGTTACAAAAATATACGCTGTTTTTATAGCTCATTTCGGATGGTTGGTTTGTAGCTGGCATCGATGAATATATACGCCAACGAGTGAAAGCCGAAGAGTCATTAAAAATCCCCTCCTTGTATGTATATCTCTTCGAGCACCGCAGTCCAGCTAGTTTCTCGGAGCTGTTCAAAGGTGGACGAGAAGATTATTATGGTAATGGCAAACAATTGTAACGAAACTATTAAAATATTTTAAACATAAAAAACGTTTTTTTACCACCAGGTGCTTGCCATGCGGAGGAGCTGCAGTATCTCTTTCCAGTAGCGATGGAACTTTTTGTCAGTTCCTCACCCACAAAAATCGATATTAAACTACGCGAGGCTATTCTACAAATGTGGGTTAATTTCGCTAGAGAAGGGTAAGTTTTTCAATACATGCTTGCACATACTATTCATTCAAATGCTACAATCTATGCGTAAGTAAAATCTTTTTTTAATATTACTTTTTATCAATCTGCCCCACCCCAGAAATCCAACGCCTAAAAGCTCCGACCTCCCACTGTGGAAAGAAGCAAAAGGCTATCCAGTGAATTATGCCCGTCTAGGTCACAAGAAACCGGAAGACTTCACCATACTACAAATGAAGCGCGACTTGTATGGAGATCGTGTTAATCTCTGGCATCAGCTAGGAGCCCACATTCCGACCGAAGAGCGTCAAGCTGTTCGTAAAGATGAATTGTAAAGGAGATATTAAAGGGAAGTTTTGGTAGCTGTAAAACATTATTAATAGTTTATAATTATAGAAAAAAATTTTTTAAATCGAACAAAATTCAATTTAAAGTCTAGAAAAATATTGAATTGTATTAAAGTATGTAAATAAAAAATAATATAAAACTTATTTTTTTAGATTATTCGAAATAACTTATACATCTCATATTTAGAATTACACAGCATAATCTATTAAGCTCTAGACCTAGGTTGACAATAATTGTAGGCCAAACTAAAATCATTACCAACCCCATTTATCTCACTAAATTTTAAATTAACATTGCACTCTTTTTAGCGATGTAAGAAATAAGTATTAAATACATATGTATTTTGATTTTCGCTGTAAGAATGTGGAATTCGAAACCCATTATATGCGCTTTATGTCACGTGTTAACACGGCTTTCAACTTAAATACAATTAACTTTGCACAGGTTTAATACGGTTTATTGAAATAAAGAAATGTGGAAATTCTATTATTTGTATTTTCTATTAAATAAACATTGCGATTTTGACAGCCACTACCAGAGCAGCATGAGTATTTGACCTAGCTTTATCGTCATTCATGTAACTGCATTACCGAGGTAATGCATAAATGCTCAAGGCAAGAGGTTTCTCAAAAGAAATGTGTTGTCATTCAAGAAATGGTTCAAGATAGGGTCCGAGATCCCACTAGCGCTTTTCCTCATTTGCGATGCACAAAGAGTAGAAGCTTTTGCAAACAAGCTTTGAAATATAAATTTAAAGAAAGATAACCTGAACCCAAGACTTTCTTTGTGACTTGAAAAAAAAAATAAAAAAATTACAAAATATATTTTATAGCTAAATATTTTACCCGATCAGTTCTTTTTAATTAGTAGTGTGATTTTATTTCGGCTTGTCTGATCTGAGTCTTGAGGTGCGAATAAAACTAAGTTATTCCACTTTTTCAGCCCAACGTTTCGCTAATACTTTTTAGCATCTTCAGGGGCAATTGCTTATTTTATGTCTATCACATATATGAAAACATACAACATTAACAATATAAAAACATGATTGGTGTGTGTACAAACATACATATGAAAATATTATAATACATACATATAAAAGCATTACAAACTAACTCACATAACTGTCAAATTTGATAAAACTATTTATATCCATACCATCTTTAATGGTAGCTTTGTCAGTACTAATATTAAAAATAAAAGATTATAAGTTATAAGCATGAAATGTATACCTTTATATACCTTTGTAGCTCCTCCTTATAAGTCCTTCGTTTTTAAATTTAAAACAAAAGTACAGTCAGTCAGTACAAAGTTAGCTTACAGCTTGTACATGTCTCTAAGAACGTTAAATATTTTTTTCAAACTTTTGACCTTAATTGGAATATTTGCCTTCTCTTTTGTTAAGGCATTACGTAAATTATTTTTTTCGTATGCTTCTATCTAAAACGTCCCTCAGATACTAAATTGGATTGATATCCGGCGATTAGGGAGGTGAATGTCACTGCCTTCGGGTATTACATAAAAGCCATTCTTTGACAATTCTATACTTTCTATACACTTCTTTACTTTGGGTCGTTGTCTTGCTAAAAGACCCACCTCGAGGTTAGACCAAAATTTTGTACACTCTGCTTTAAGTTATCCTTCAATATTTGAAGATAGTTTCGGCTATTCATAGTTGACTCAATGAAAACTAGGTTTCCGGCACCTGACACCGACATAGACCCCCAAACCATTATGGAACCTCCTCCATGTTTAACGGTGGAAACAAGATTTTGTGGTTGCAACTCGCTCTTTGGTGTTCTTCAAATCTTATCACGGTTTTTGTGCCAAATATCTCAAACTTGCTTTCATTGCGAAACACAACGTTGTTCCAGGAGGATTGAGGGTCAGTTTGGTGCGATTTTGAGGCGTTTAACCCCATTGAAAGTAGAAATGCAAGGCTTTTCCCTTTGCGTTTTGCCATGTAAACCATTATTATTTAGCGCTCACCGTATAGTGGAGGCACTAACGGTGCTTCTTCGTTCTCTAGAAAAGTTTTCGGCTATTTTAACCGCACAATAGTTCGGGATTTTTCTTAACATCTCAAACAATTTAACGAACTTCGATATCACTCATAACACGGGGCTGCCAGAACGTTGAAATTTTTTTGTGTCATCTTGCAAGTCATAATTTTTAATAAGTTTTTGGACCGTTGAACGAGTTTTGTTGTAAATTTTTCGCGTCAATTTTTATGCACTCAAATATTCTGTGAATTTAAATTTTATTTAAATAGTTGACTGTGTTCAATAAAATTAGAAGTTGCGACATTGTTAATAGTTAAAAGATATCTTTATAGAAATATTCAAGTTTTTAGAGGTGAACCTTAACTGTATGCTAATTTTTGACTCTAACTGTATATATTTAATATAATGAAAATTCAAAAATGCTAAGTTTTTTCAATTCAATTTTATTTTGTGTGCATTCTAACAAAAATCGTTTTTAAGCCACAGAAAACTTGTATGTTTTCAAAAATTTTGGAAACGGAGATTGAATAATTTCAAACGTGACGAACTAAGAATGGCGTATTTTGGCAAAGTTGAAAATTACAAATGAGCATTTACTTTGTATTAAAAATTCCACGTTCTTTTCACCATCCCAAATAATATGAATAGTTCTGAAACTTTTTATAATTTGCTCAATTAGTCTAAACCAATATGATAAGGAAATGTTAAATTATATGCGAACAATTAAGTTTATTAGTATGTATGTTTCTGATTAATTAGATTACTGCGCAGTTTTAAAATCCTTACGAGCATAGGTGTAATCATGAATGTGTGATAATACGTAAATTTTATTTCTTTTTAAATTAAAATTAAAGTTAAACGATAATTGAGTCATCTCTAAATACGCAATAGTTGTTTTAATTAATCAGTATGTTGATTAGTTGAAATTGCCATTAATTGAACAATTTATTACTCTTGTAGGTCAATTAGACGAATAGCCCTCGGTTTAAGTTTATTTATGTAAGTACTTTATTTGAAAGTTTTTATTTTATATTTTGAACACTTGTTCGACGAGCAGTATCCGAAAAGTTTAAGCTGGCTAAAAATACTTTCTTGGCGGTGCTCTATGAGTGAAATACTCGTACAGATACAGATAATCTCAGTGGTGGAAAATTTTAACAACAAGCTTTTAATATCTTACTCAACGACACCTTTATCTTAACTCAATTGTGCCACTTAAAAAATACATGTCATATATTAACTTGAGTTTGTATACACGAAGATTATTATATGCATACAATATAATCTCGGCAGTTTATTTTTCGGATGTATGTATGTACAATGTAGAACGGACAGTACTTACCTTTTTAGCACAGCAATCACAACTTATCAGATAATGTTTAAGTTTATTTCTTATCTAAACATAACATTCTTCGATTATATTTAATTGAATCAAATTATCAAAGACGATATTTATTAAACGCGAACAAATTTATGATATAAGTCTGGAGAAGTAATTAAATATTTACGAATTTTTTTGTATCCATATCAAATCATCGACATTAAGCTAGCTAATTAAATCCAAAAATACTAGTCACTCAAAACGCTCGCCGGCAACAGCAACTTTCGCAAGATCGGTTCTTAATTATGCAGCGCCAATTTCGACACCAGAGGCTGATGAGACGCAGTAAACGGTGCATGAGACCTGCCAAATTTATATTTTCCAATTACCCAAGGTACACCTTTTCGTGTCTCCTGAACACCACCTATATAGTTATGTTGTTTCAAGGCCAAACAGCCGCAGAGGGATTTAGAACCGCCCCTAAATACGTTCGAATGGAACTCCGTAAAATATGGACCAGTTCCATATGTATATCAATCACTTCAACCGAAGGGAACAAGTCACATGAACATGAACGACAATCACTGAGAGTTGGTCACCCTCTCAAGCTCTGGCTTTCTCATGTGTAAATCTAAAAGAAATTAAACCAATAAACGACGGGCACCATACTATTCAAATATACATAGGTGCAGTTTTTCATATAACCTACGTTTATGCCAAACTAAATAATAATAATAATAATAATTTGCATGTGAGCCAGTATTTATTCCCTTGTAAAAATAGACGAAAGATCAACGGCGATATTGCAAAACATTCTATGTCCAAAAAAAACTTGTATATTTTATCGTTCTTCGTCATCAGCCAATCTTACTAAAGAAACACATCCCACCGAGCGATGTGGAGATAGGGGATAACCTTTGGAAGAAATGATCGGTGAATATATTTATAGATAGATCGTAGTTTTATAGCAATGTTAGAGACGATTTAGTAATTCATGAGAAGTTCTTGTTTGATTAAGATTAGAAATTTTCTTTCAAGCCGATAGTAGCTGTTGTCCCGGCAGAGCACGGCAGATGTCATCACGGCTGAGAGAAAGTGTACTAGAGTTCCTCTGCCAACGTGCGGACTGCTCTTAAACAACTGGGCTTTTAGCTGAAAGTTGATCGCAGTCGTTCTGGGTAGCTAGAAACTCGATTTAGTTTTAAAAATGTGTTGCAATTTGAATTAGTTGATTATTTTTTGAATAAAAGAATACACGAATGTTAAGAAAACGTAATCGGAGCTACTCATGGTAACAATGTTTAGTTTTTATAAAAATAATATTTTTTGAAACTATTTTCGTTACTTTGGCGGTTCGTTGGTTGGAAATAAGCCAAAAAAAATTTGCTGTGAGCTTATTAATAATTTCCTAAGTCAAACGAAAACATTTTTTATTTAATTTTAAATTATAAACATATATAAATCTTGCTCGTACATTTCTTGCACTTATTCCTGCCAAGACTCATATGTTAAATAGGTGATCGCTGTTTTATTTGCTTTTACACATTTCCCGTCCCACTTAATAGTTTTCCCGCAAACAATGCTCTTATCATGTATCTTATCAGTACGAAAAAACTGTCTATCTACGAGTACATACTTATGTATTTATAAACATCTTTGCATATGTACATATTTATGTATATACGTATGTATTATTGTTCAAAAAAAATCAAAGATGGGAATCATGTTAAGCAAAATTTGCATTTAAATTTCTCTCATTTATAGATTTCATATGTTTGTATGCAAATAATTTCCCAACAGTACGCCTCATTGGTGAAGGACTTAAGAGTTCATTGCTTACTGGTATTCATAACTGGTTTCTTTACTTAGAAATGGTTAGCAACTTCAGGACAGCGAAAGTTCGATACGACGATCTACAAAATGTGGAACTAGTGAATTCACGACACCCTGAGTCATTATCAATTAAAATGGACCAATTGCAACGACACTACCGGTTAATAAAATATAAACATACATGTGTACATACATGCGTTTCTGCGCTTTAGGGGTGTCCAATCCAATATGAAAATATATAATAAAAAATAATAATTTGCCGCTTACACTATATAGCTTGGTGTTTGGCCGAGCTTCTCCTACTATTTGTGTTGTGCGTCTTTATATTCTACCACAAATCGAGGGACCGACAGTTTTGTGCCGTCTCCGAACGTAGACGTATTTAATGAGAAGCTTTTTCATGGCAGAAATACCCTCGAATGTTTGTCATTGCCTGCCGTGGGGTGGCCGCTATTAAAAAAAAAACTTTTCTTGGATTTTACTTGCCATGGCTGAGATGCGAACGTCAAACCCAGCGGCATATCGAGCAATAGCACACACCGCTACACACTCGACTACAGCTGCCACAAAAAATATAAAAATATTCACCATATCTCGACTATGTTTCGATAGCCAGACATTTTTATGTGTTCATCACCTTTTCAGGTAAAAAAAACGGGGTAAATAGCTAACGCAAAACCACGTATACGAGGTTCCACCGCTAGCAGATATAAACAGTATTACTTCCTGAACAATTGTTTTGAACTTTGCCGATTTATAGAATAATATTGTCTTACACCGATATTTTCATATAAATAGCTAAGAGTTGATGTTAGAAGATCCGGTGAGCAAATTCCTTTTATAACGACGATGCATAAAAAGCTAAAAAGTTGAGCAAGGCGGTGAAAAGTGGAAAATTAATACTTAACCATGTGAAAATTGGCGCCTTCCAAGCTATGATTTTCTAAGCTAAACAAGGTTTACGTATGTGAAAGCTGTAAAGCGATAATCAGTATAAGTAAATAGAGAGGAATCTTAAATTAGGTACACTGACAGATCGAAACAAACGAGAATTTTGCGGCCGTTGTATACGGTTCTAGATTTCAGAAAAGTATCCCGCTGGGCACATTACCAACCTACCTCCAGGCGGAGCTTGTTTTAATTGAAAAGTATAAACACGATTATCTTCTAATGAGGCCACAAAAACCATCAAGCCGGACAGCCAGTCAGCGCGGTTTTCCAACATAGACTATATGACACTCAGCCTTGCTGTGCTTCGTCTAGAGGATACACGGCAGATCTCTTAAAATGTCAGCGATCATCAAAATGAAAAATACAATCTAAAAGAAGCATGATTCGTACCCGGAAAGTCTATGAGCGACTACATAACCTAAGAAGAGAGTCTCTAGGAACTTTCATCGGATACCTGAAAAGTTACTGCAGGACTTGTGGGCTGGAATTGTGCGAATTGTGTGAGAAGGCACGTATAAATGGTCTTAGACTAATACAACGTGAAGAGAGACTTTCATCTTCGGAAACTGGAACATGTTACCCTCCAAAGTGCTCTATTTTTTTTTTTTTATAATAACAATAATTATAATAATGGAGAAATAGCATTTCAGACAATATTTATGTTTTCATAACCCAATTTCGCTCCAGCTACTTAACACTCACGTTGTGCTTGCGCCAAAATTAGCCATTGCTTAAATGGCGACCGCTATGGCTGAATATGAAGCGGTGCTTTTTATAACTTGGTATGCTGCTGAATCACCAAGTTTGAACTTAATCCGTGATAGGTAAAATCTGAAATCATAGAGTAAGTTATTTTTCCTAAAGCGCTTGCCTTTGCAACGGCGGCATAAAACTATAGGTCCCACCCGTTATGATACAATTAAAATATGTCCCATACAAATTGTGGGAGAAGCTCGACCAAACACTGAGCACCAAAATTAAAATTAACTATATTAATATTCAAAAGCGTTTAAAAACAATAATTTGCTTTATCTAGAAAACTAGATTTTCTAAGCGACCAGGAGTCAATTTTGTGCAGACCAAACTTGCTCTAATTTTATTTTCTAATCGATCAAATGGTTGCCGTGGATCGAAAATTTAAACATTTATTAAAAGTTTTGACACCCTTAATGTATGTATTTACATTTGTACAAGTAGTGTTTAGTTCTTAATTCGCTTTTATCAACAACTATTAAAAAGTCAACATGTATTGAAACAGAAAGGTTTTTCGCACTCATGACTTTTTAAGTGCCAAGGCGATATCAGTCGATATCCGACCACTAAGTTAGGAGGATCATTTTAACCTGGTTCGCTATAAAATGCTGGAATGTCGCAGCGTTTTAATACCTTCAACGGTTGTAATGCTATTTCTATTTGCTTTGAGTGCTTTGTATGCATTAACTGCAGCACGTACGTCGGCGGTTTTGAAAGTTCAGCTGCCAGATGGAGGCGAATTGGTCGGTCGTCATTTGACCTCGCATAAAGGTCGTCATATACGCGCCTTTTTAGGTGTTCCTTTTGCGATGCCACCCGTTGGAGAATTGCGGTTCAAGGTAAGGCTTTAGATGGAAGTTCTTGTTAAAAGGAAGGTGAAAGAAGTGTTTTTAGTTTCGAATTTAATATGCTGACTTGGCATTGTCGAGGTATCGGGTGCAAGTTCTAGTCTACCGTAGAAAGAGGTGGCCTGATTATAACATTTATCAATAGTTAACCATTTTTTCGTAATACAAAAATGTGTCATTTTGATTTGTGATCATCTAACACCGAACAATCACTGCGAGCGTCCACGCATATATGTATGATAATATACTTATGTGTATATGTAATTGCATGTAAATTGTTTAATAAAATGCTCAAACAAGCGTAAATTGAAAACAATTATAGCAACAAAGACGTGTGATTTAAATAGAACATGCACTCTTATCGTGCTGAGTTTACACCATACTTTCCTCTTCCTCCACATTCTCTTCTACTACAACACTTTTTCTAAATATCTTATCTTTGTATGTAAATATGTTAGTTATCTCGTTCATGCGCTGCTTTTCTTCTTAGCCACCTGTGCCCTATGGCCCTTGGTTGGGAGAACGATTGGCTGTAAAAGATTCAGAGGTATGCATACATCGTGATCCTTTCATACGGCAGCAGGAAATCGTCGGTAGTGAGGACTGCCTTTATTTAAATGTTTATACCCCTGAGGTAAATATCCATTAGGTTACACCAAGTACATACTTTAAAATCCACAATCGTATGATTTTTATTTTCTTTAAAGCAACCGAGAACATCGAACCCATTGCCGGTCATGGTTCACATACACGGCGGCGGGTTCATTAGCGGCTCTGGCATAAGCAGCGTTTATCCTCCAAATTATTTACTCGATCATGATGTCATACTCGTGTCAGGCAATTATCGCTTGGGCCCACTTGGTTTCCTCAGTTCTGAAACCTTGGATTGTCCAGGCAATTTTGGTTTGAAGGATCAAGTGGAGATATTGCGTTGGGTGCAGAAAAACATCGCAGCTTTCGGTGGTGATCCGAGTAATGTTACGATTTTTGGTAATAGCGCTGGTGGTGCTAGCGTCACATACCAATTGTTATCAAACTCGACGAAAGGTAAGAGACTGTGAAAGTTTACATTTACAAACAAATTAATCAAATTAAACTTTTCGAAATCTTTACATCTTCAGGTCTTTTTCACAGGGCCATCGCACAATCGGGCAGCTATTTTAATCCATGGGCTCAGCCTGAGCACAAGGGTGTAGCGGCGAAGCGTGCTCGTGAGGTGGCACGCTTAGTTGGTTGCGATCCTGAGGAAAAGTGGCAAAGAATAATGCGCTGTTTGCGCGCGAAGAGCGCTGCGGATATTGTTGCTACACTTTATGAGTTTTTCGTTAGTTTCCACATAATTACTACAACTTTTGCAAACACTAAGTAAGATATGCTTTTTTCTCTCTCAGGAATGGGACTTTGATCCGATGGTACCATTTCAACCAGTTGTCGAGCCTCCGCACGAGGGCGCGTTCCTTCCCATTTTACCACGTGATGCCGTTTTGCCGCATGGCTTTTCACTACCGCTCATGATTGGCGCCACCTCAGAGGAAGGTCTTCTGAAAACCGCACCACTTCTCAATATCCCAGGCCTTTTGGATGAATATAAACAACAATTCCATAAGATTCTTCCGATTGAACTGCAATACGATCATCATTCGTCGGAAGTGCGTCAGGAGATTACACGAAATATTGAAGAGTTCTACTTAAAAGAGGGTCATACGTATGACAAAATCAATCATCACAATTTCACGGACGTAAGAAAATCACAATTTCTGATTAATTTTTTCTTCTCACACTTAGTTATTACAATGTTCTGCCGAATAACTTTCTTTGATAGCTCATTTCAGATGGTTGGTTTGTAGCTGGCATAGACGAGTACATTCGCCGACGTGTAGAAGCTCAAAAATCATTGGATTTGCCGCCATTTTATGTATACCTCTTTGAACAACGCGGATCAGCCAGTATATCGGAGCTGTTTGACGGCGGAAGTGAAGATTTCTATGGTATATTTAATCGCCTCTAGGCAAAGCATTCTTTTTTAAGACTGTGTGTTGCACCCCGTTTTAGGTGTTTGTCACGCTGACGAGCTGCTTTATCTCTTTCCGATTGGTTTAAAACTTTTCGTAAGCGCATCGCCAACTGAGAATGACATCAAATTGCGTGAGGCTATTCTTCAGATGTGGGTGAATTTCGCAACAGAGAGGTGAGTTGCCATTTAACAATTCATATTTTTATCAATTTATGCTAACTTAGTTAATTTTCCCAGCAATCCCACTCCTGCGCAATCTAATCTCCCACGATGGGAACAAGTCACCGACTATCCCGTGAATTATGCACAATTGGGGAACAAAATACCAGATGAATTTACAATACTAGAAATGAAACGCGACATCTATGGAAATCGCATGAACTTCTGGAAACAACTCAAGCCACATATTCCGACAGAGGAACGCGAACAAAAATTGAGAGACGAATTATAAACAACTGTTGTGTCTGATTTAAGGATTTTTACAACAACACACCTTAGACTTAAGCGGCTTTAACTATCAAGGTACCTTGATAGAATAAAAGCGTAATAACTATTTACTTTTTTGATAAGAAATAATATACAACACAAATTATTAAGTTTATTTACATACCTGTGTACTAAGCATAACCTACAAATGTACTCGTATACTTATATATATCTAAAGAAATACTAGCATCTCTATGAAGAAATGTATTTGTTTAGTAGAAATTATTTCGAATTTTAGTTGAATGCAATAATGAGTAAAGATTTGTTAACAACCTTATGAATGTAATGAGATTAGGTGAAGTCTAGACTCTGGAAAATTGCTGGGTACTTTTTAGGAAGTTCCACAGGGAGCTTATATCTACTAAGATCTTAAATATATACTTACTTACTTAATGGGCGCATCGCCTAAGCGATTTTGGCAGAGGTCTACAAAGCACGCCAGCTGTCCCTATCTTTTGCTAACTGTCGCCAATTGGAAATCGCAAGTATAGCCAAGTCTTTTTCCACTTGGTCTTTCCAACGCAAAGGAGGTCTTCCTTTTCCTCTGCTACCACCCGCGGGTACTGCGTCAAAAACCTTCAGGGCTGGAGCTATTTCATCCATTCGTACGACGTGGCCTAGCCAGCGGAGCCGCTGGTTCTTAATCCGCTGCACTATGTCTATGTCCTTGTACAGCTCGTACAGCTCATCGTTCCATCGTACGCGGTATTCGCCGTCACAAAGACGCAAAGGTCCATAAATCTTTCGAAGAATCTTTCTCTCGAACACTCCAAGAGCCCTCTCATCTAATGTTGTCATCGTCCATGCTTCTGCACCATACAATAGGACGGGCATGATGAGAGACTTATAGAGTATGGTTTTTGTCCGTCAAGAGAGGACTTTACTGTGCAATTGCCTACTCAGTCCGAAGTAGCACTTATTGGCAAGAGTGATCCTCCTTTGGAAATCGCGGCTGACGCTGTTATTGATGTTAATGCTGGTTCCTAAGTAAACGAAGATCTCTACTTTTTCAAAGTTTTAACTGTCAACATTGATGTTTGATCCCAGTTGTGAATGTGCCGACTGTTTATTTGATGGCAGGAGATACTTCGTCTTGCCCTCGTTCACCTCCAGACCCATTCGCTTCGCTTCTCTATCCAGTTTGGAGAAGGCAGAACTAACTGCGCGGTTGTTAAGGCCGATGATGTCAATGTCATCGGCGTACGCCAGCAATTGCACACCCTTATAAAAGATGGTGCCTGACCGATTTACATAGTTATGTGGCTCGAATTATCTTCTCCAGCATCAGGTTAAAGAAATCGCACGACAAAGAGTCACCCTGTCTGAAACCTCGTTTGGTATCAAACGGCTCGGAGAGGTCCTTCCCGATTCTAACGGAGCTGGTGGTGTTGCTTAACGTCATTTTACATAGCTGTATAAGTTTTGCCGGGATACCAAATTCAGACATTGCGGCATATAGGAAACTTCTTGTCGTGCTGTCGAAGGCGGCTTTGAAGTCGACAAAAAGATGGTGTGTGTCGATTCTTCTTTCTCGGGTCTTTTCCAAGATCTGGCGTATTGTGAATATCTGGTCGGTGGTGGATTTACCAGGTCTAAAGCCACACTGATAAGGTCCAATCAGTTCATTGACGGTAGGCTTAAGTCTTTCACACAATACAATCGACAGAAACTTATATGCGATGTTAAGAAGACTAATCCCGCGATAATTCTTAAATAAATGCCTACTCTAAATAAGCACTACTGAATGTTTGGATACACAAAAGATGTTGATTTCAACCCCGCCGTCTTCCCTATACGTATAGCAATGACAGGGTGACACCGTTGATAAATCGGGTAGATTTCAATAGAACTACTGTGCCATGCCCAGACTCATATCGCCCTAAATCGCTAACATCCAAATATCCTTCAGTGTCATATCTCAACGTACGTTGCCCACCTGTTCGAAAGTTTGTTGGCCGTTTTACTGCGGCTTTTCATCTGATATAAGCGAGGTGAATAAGAATCCCAAAGTCATATCTTGTGTGCGATTAAGATGTGTGAAGAACTATTTGGTGCCACGGTTTAACAAATACATACAATTTTAAAGTGACAATAATTTAACGTTGATTTTTAATACTTTTTATATTGACCGTGTTGTCAGTTTTTTCTATATAAAAAAAATGAAGCATGCGTTAAATGGTAAGAGCGTTAGTAAATAGTAGTCTCTTTAATCTTGTGCGATCGTAAAAACTGCATAATCGACAAATTTCCAAAAATGTGTTAGTTTCAAAATTCATGAAATAGTTGGGAACAAAATTGCGGACAAGCTCTCAAAAATAAGGGCATCAACTCCGTGTATAGTCCCGAACCTTTCTCTCGGTTAAGGAAAGGGGTATTGTCTCTCTCAACAAGAAAAGAGGAGGAAGCGCTCAGAAAATTATAATGTGACAATCTACCAGGCCTGGAGCATTCCAAATTTCTTTTGGGTACTAACAACCCCAAACAAGATTCAGAATATGCAAATGTCTATCAGAGAACAACTTGAAAATGATCATTTGAATTCTTAGAGGACACTGTAAGCTGAATTATCACCTGAATAAACTAGGAATATATTCGCAAGAACGATGCAGATTCTGTAGATGAGAGTAAGAAACTGCGAAACATAGCTTCTGAGACTTAGGTTCGATACTAAGATTTATCACGGAAATTGGACTCAAGATCTTAAGGTCGTATAAAAGGTGTAACTATGACTTATACATACATTTATATGATTTTTATTTTTAAAAAATATCCAGTGGCATAGCGTCAGCGAAGTGTCTTCTCTCTCTAAACAATATTCGAAATATTAGGTCCATTCCTTTACTTTTCCTGTAAGTTCCTAAAAAGTGTCAAAATGCAAGAGAGTAAGGTAAAAACGCTCTCTAATAGAGAATTACAGTAAAAAGTACGGGAATGCAAAAAACCACTTTTTTAGCCTAAGAAGCGAATGTCAGAATATTTATACAAAAAATGCTTATAAAAACACTTAAACGCAAGCAAAACAATCACAAGAACTTACAATTTTATTTATTACTTTAGCACTTTCATTTTTACTGAAATGGTTAATTTTTTACACAAATTTTGTAATTTTCTTTATTTTGTGCTTTCACAACAATACTGCTAACAGCTGATTTTGACACTTTTTGGATATTTACAGGCAAAAAAAACTTCTGACTAAATCCTGTAACTTCGGACAAGAAGAGAGTCGCAGTTACTCTCTCAAGTGCGCTCTCAGTTACAGTTTTTTTGAGTACGGGAATGCTTTTTGGACTAAATCCTGTAAAAACCTGTAAAAACTGTAAAAAACTGTAGATAAGGAATGGACCTATTATGCTAACGCAAAATCTGCAAGTGCCGGTACTTATAATTTTCTTTCACCTGCTTGAGACATTTGTAAATCAAAAATTAAAGGAAATCACTCAGAATTTGCTTATTGAAAATTGAATTTTTACACATTAATATTGGCACGATATTTATTCCGTCAAACCTTGTCAAGTTTGTTTTGGAGATAAATCGTTTTCGGCATTTCGCCATCTTTACTGTAAGAGAATCAGCCAATTTTGCAATTTTCTAACCGACGATTTTAACTACTATTTTCTTATTCGTTGCAAGCGAGATGTACGATCGTTACAATTTGTCTTCTTTCGTCACAATTAAGGATTTGATCAAGCGATGCTGTGATAGCAGCGCTCGAATCACGGCATTCACGATCGAAGAACAATTCGGTTCGTCAGCGGAAACCAAGCGAATGCTCTCATACTCCCCATTTTTCTTACTGGATAAAGGTGCAGCTCTATCAACGGGTTCTTAAAGAAATTCACCAAGACTGAATTCATTTTAAAAGTTTTTAAATATATCGTATCAAATGGTTACAAATTCTGCGTTGGGATCTTTTAGTGAAAACAATTTGACGCTCCGGTAAGTGAATTTTTAAAGGCATACTCATTTTTAGTATTTTAAATATCATATATTTTCATTGAAATTAAGAGCATTTTTGTCCATTTGTTTGTTATTATTATTATTATTTTTTTTTTTTTTTGATTTAAGTAGCAATTTCCTTATACACTAGAAATAATTACACTTTAAACATTTTCCATTTGATGTGGATACTTTTTTTTCATATTTCTATAAGGTGTTTAATTGCTGTTGTTGCAGGGAAAATTTTTTCCTAGTTTTGTTTATGTAGTTGGTTTAATTACATGTGTTCATTTTGTCTTTCTAGCAACTTTCTGCTGTTTAGTTAAATAAATCTGTGTATGTAAATGTTTTAACGCAGTTTTTACTTCTTTTTCATTAATTTTTCAATATATGACTATTTACGTATGCAAATAAGTTGCTTTGCTATCAACCTGTCTATGCTCATTTTTCACAAAAATAAATAAAACATAATAAAGTATTCAAAATCGTTACAACAATAAATTTAATTCTTAGAATTTTTTTTTTTATTTTTTGTTTTAATATTTTTAACGAAAAATTAAAAAAACAAAACAAAATCAACACTGAAAACATAAATGATTGCATCGTTTACAATGAAATAATCACAAATTAAGTTTTTCAAACGAATTAATTAAAACTAGTGCATGTACATACATATGTATGTGTGTAAGTATGTATGTACGTTTGTGTTTATAAATAAATTAACAGCAGCATTAAATAAAATAACAAAATTTGTGACACGCACTTTTAAATTGATTTTAGAAATCTTCCATTTCTTTGCTACATAAATGTAACTTGCTTTAAATATTATAAACAATTTCAATTTTTAATTAATTTAATAACGCTGGACGTGTATTTAGCGTTAATGTTATTATGTATGTGAGGGGTTATTTTTAGTTTCGGTTAGTGTTTGGTAAGCAACGCTGAATTCGTCGGCTGTTTTAAACTAAATTATAGTGATTGTTGTTGTAAGAGTATACGTAAATTTGTTTATAATACATACATATTTCCATTTGTGTATGCATGTACGTACGGATACGTATATAATTGATAAGTTTTTATGAATGTTAGTTAATGTATGTACTATTTTTTTTTTTAATATATTTCTCTTGTTGTACAAAACTCTTTTGTGAAATAAATATTTAGTGTTTGCTTTAATCATTTATTCACAATTTGCAGCCATGTTGGTTTGGATGACTCATTAAGTGGTTTATAAAAACTAGACTTCTTTAAGCTTCACATAACCTAAAAGTGATGTTTATAACTATGTTCTTTAGCATTGGTGGCCTAGAGTTTTATTTGATTTATTATTTGTTTTAGCTACTTGCACTTGCCCCTATACTACACACATATTTGATTTCTTCTTTTAATTTAACTAATTTTAGCCTGCTCGTTTAAAGACTAGCTCTTTATGTATTTTTTCATTTGTTTTTTTTTTTGTTTTTTTGTTTTTTGTTAAAAACTTATTTCAATTGCAAAGTCTTGACTTTCATATAAATTTCCTATTGGAGATGTGTACGCACGTAAATACAGATTAATATACATATGCATATGCACAGATAATTTTAGTATTTAAGCCATTGTTATTTACAACGCTCGCCTGTGTGCTAGCCTCAGTGTTTCGACAGACTTGTATAATTCTCTTTTTAGGGAGTGTTGCCTTGCTCAAGACCGCCAATTGTCTATTTAACATTATGTATCTTGTTTAGCTATTAACTGCATTATTTAAATGTTTTTTTTTTTTATTTTCGTTAGACTCTTATTTTTACATTAGTGAGTATTAGTATTGAAAACAAAGCGCACTAAATAGTTGCTAACATTGTGACTATTTTTCTTTAAAACAAAACAAAAACAGTACCAAATACAAATACAAAAAAACTAAAATCAAACCAATTTTTTCTTATTTACATAGCCCCTCCTCTAATGTAAAAACGAGTAAGCGCGGACTTCAAATATACATACATATGTATGTATATATTTAAAAAAATATATGTTGCGGAAATCTGGTTCAAGCATTGCCTACATCAAAAAAAAAAAATCATCAATACAATAATTTTACTAAACAATTCTCTTTAAGTTAAGCGCCTATACACATTGTTATTTGAATTAATTTCTTCTTTAACATTTCAAATATATCAGCATATAATTTTTTGTTGTTTTTTTCTTTTTTACATTTATACAAGTATAGTACCTATATATGTATGTATATATATAATTATATTTAGTATATATCTTTGGACTCAATCGAAAATTGCACATTTACACGTAGAGATTTACAGATTTTTGGCGTGTAACAATCATCATCAACATCCAACCAATTATTTGAGAGTATGTGTGTTGCTTTCTTGTCAAGTTGCGTATTGTTTGTTGTGTTTTAAGTGTACAATAGTTATAGTAGTATTAGTAGTAGTAGTAGTAGTAGGAAATGGTAATTTTTATTATTTTTTATAGTTACGTTCCTGTTTGCTATTAATATTGCTGCAGTATAGGGCAGTAGCAAAGTTTTAAATGTTTGTTGTTTTTAGTAGTAGGAGTATTACTACACATTTAGGTAAGCATAGATGGTTGTTTGTATATGGACATTAGTATAAGTTAAAAAAATAAAAGTTAATAAAATAAAACTAGGTAAGTAGCTGCTTGGCTCGATGAGTGGGTTATGTGCGAATTTTGTTGTTGTGGGCCTCTCTTGAACCATAGGTCTCATTACTTTCAACCATACGCTCTTGAATTATTCAACGTATTTTTGTAAGATTTTCCATTATCTTTGCCATCCCTTAGCACTCTATGCTTATACGTTTTCGTTGTAGCAGTGTTCATAGTCAGTTCCGATTTTCTAAGGTACAGGTATGTTTGTTAGTTGATGTGTCCTCATTTGGCGATTGTAAATAAGAAAAAGGATGCAAGAGTAAAGGTGGCCGTGTAAGCGTGTTTGTGTAAGAGTGTGTATATGTGAGTGTGTCTGTTACAATTTAAATTTTTTTTTATTTAAATACGCGAGTTTTATTGCTTACGCTCGCTCATAGAACAGTATATAGGCACTGGATGAAACTAGATTATTTTCGGACAGCGTTTCGCTTACACTGAAAGTAAAGTAAAAATTGCTTAAGCCATTTTCCAATTTATCCAAGTGGAATGGTGTGAAAATTGTACGTACATGTTATCATTGAATTCGTGCCATTTTCTTGACACCGGATGTTTACACAACGCCACATAGTGACCACCCGCTGTGGAACCTAAGGTAAGAAGAAAAAAAGTGAGATTAAAAGGGATAGTAGATACCGTTTTGGTATGGAAAAAAATATAGTTAACGAAATATCAGTTAAAAAAGCGAGACATGTTTAGCAAAACATTTTTAAATGTCTTAAAAGTTGTGTGAGATATGATTATTTTTATGGAAACAAAAATATTTTTTTTAATTTACAACCAAATTTAACTTAATAAAACAAAATTAATTGTCGTGCTTCTACTTTTATGTTGGCAGCTGTATAGTTATTCATTATTTTCAGCTATTTAAATAAATACTTATGTAAGTCCATTGAGCGACGAAGTGAACTGAAGTAATTAGTTCACACTCAAACCAATGAAAGGGTTCGTCGATTTCTAGTACTTGACTGCACGGGCGACTAATATCTCATTCGGTCCATTAAATAAAAATAATTCAGTAATACTCAAACTTCATATTATGACTTATCTAAATCAAAAAAATGCAATCCAACCGCAAAATGCGAAATATTTTCTAATAGATTCTTCGCCAACTCACCCATATGATTTGAAATCGCATACAACGAATAGTATATACTCGTATGGGGGTTCGATCCGTAAGGACTCATATTAAATTCTCGTTCGCCAGTCGGAAACTCAACGATGTTCGACATCTTGCTCCAACGTGTCTCCGAGAAGCGCTTTAAATCTATGTAAAAAAGAATGAAAATATTTTTAAAAAAATTGTGCGCGTAGCCTCTACCAGTGCCATTAAAAAAAAATATATGTATTACACTTACGTATAACCAAATATTTGGGAAATCGTTGTATGGTGAAGCTTTTTGTGCATCTCCTTCGTTGGCGACATTTTGCACAGGTTGGCATTTCATCGCCATCCAATACCTCTTCTCGTATAAACAGATCGAGGCAAGATTCCAGCTTGCAACGCGACGACGATGGCAACGACACACTCAAATCCCAGAACGGATCGAATGTGACGCTCGTATTGCCGCAGGTGGTACAGCGTAATGTACTTTTCAGTTGGCCAACGAAGAGATCACGTATGAGTGAGTTTTCGTGACGAGAGTACCATTCCCATGTTAGATCGGCTTTTTTATTGTCACTGTAAATGAAGCATGAAATTGTGTTTTATTCAGTCGTTCATAAGTCCGTACTACATATAAAAATAAACTGCTATGCACATGCGCACGTACCTAAGGTTATCGTCGATTTTCAAATGTTCACCCTTTACACCCGAATTGAGTGCGCTGTGTAGCGAATCGAGAAAGAATCGTAGAAATTCTTGCGCATCCTGTTGGTTGTAGTCACTGTACATGCGATGTTTTAATGAAAATGCGCGCTTCAAATCCATTGGCGTGACGCTATGCACATTGCTAGTCCACATTTCCCGTATTAATTTAGCAAATTCTGTAGGAGATACCGATGAAGCAATACATTCAATGATTGCATGATGACTACTAATAAACTTACCTTGTAAAATTTGTTGATCCTTCGAAGAGGTTGAACGTGTGCCATTATTATGTGTTCGCAAGAATTTTGTCAATTCGCTCGTGTGGCTCAGGCACTGAATAACAGAGTTCATAAAGCAAGTATTTCCGATATTCCGCAGCCCGCAAAGACCTGTGTTTCAAGGATTATAAGAATAATAAACATCATCATCAGTTAATATGTACGAGTATATTGTAATGTTAAATGTGGAAATTTTGAGTTGATCAACAGCACACCAGGTTCGGCTCTAAATAACATTCAGAAGTAAACAAAAATTTTCTTTCTTCAAATACGACAAAAGGGATTATATTTTGACAAATTAACCGAAAACTTTTGCTACTACCAACATTTCGTTTCAGCGTGTGATTGACAAGAGAAAGCAAAATTGAAATTTCAAATTTCACCAAATTCCAATTTTTCAAGCAGGCAATGTCGACTACCAAAGTGATTTTGTGATGGGGGAGAAAAACAGGAATACTTTTACTCAAACTTAAGTTAAAAAACACAAAATGCTTGGGTATTTTGGAAAATAATAGAAGTGTTTTTTTTAAATACCATTATTTTTTTAATTAAAATATTGTTAATTCTCACACGAGAATCATATAAACATAAACTTAAAAAAAAAATTCCAAAATCTGCAATTGTTTTAAGTTACCCTAAAACGAGCCTAAAATTATGCTTCTATACAATATTTTTGGCAAACCGCAGAGTTGCTTTCACCTATGTAAATACTTAAAAGACGTGGCTTGGACAAAATTAGCGCAACATTTAAGATAAACTCGTTTAATTTACAATACGAATTTATGATGAAGGTAGTACAAAGATATGTATGCAGCCAATTCGAATCAACAATTTTTTACATTACATCCCACAAACTCTTACCTTCGCTGTTTTCGTCGGTCGATTTAGATTTGCTCACATTATCTATGTTATTAATCGTCGTTGAAGGAGACGAGGAGAGTGTAGAAGTTGTTGTTGTTCGACTATCACGGTCCCAATAACGTGACGCTGTAGGTGACGGTGGCGGTGGAGGTATGCTCCTAAGAGCCGTGCTGCGAATCTGTTAAACAGTAGAGAAAGCATAGCAAAAGTTATTTCAAAATGTAATTTTGTGAAAAAGGTAAAAAACGCATATACATAAATACTAATAATGTGAGTACATTATAAAAATGTTAGTTTAGCGCGGTGAGGTTATTCAGTTAATGTACGATTCTCTCTCTTTAAACGAGCACAAAATGTTAAGAGAAAAACCATATTTTGCAAAAAATTAGATACAAAAAAACAAAATTCACTTTAAAATCGCATGTGAAAAAAAAAAATAGTATAGGCATAACAAAAGTTTGTAACTATGTAGAGCAAAAAACAAAAAACGAATTCAACCAGTTTAGAGAACGATGTTAGTTAAGTTAGAATTTGGCACGAGTTTGCTTGCAACGTGCGCACAAAATGTGAGGAATATATTTTAAATAATGTTATTAAATTAGATATATTAAATAAAATAAGCTTCAACATTATGTAAAACTCTCTTGCGGTGCTGAAGACGCGACCTTGGTGATTGATAAATAAGCGAGAACTGATATTGAACATAAAATGGAACGACGCGAAATATATGTATGTAATAAAACTAAATTTTAAATCATAAAAGTAGCCAACTAAAGCACTGAATAACTGACGGAACTGATGCGCTAAACAAAATACAGAATGCCGCCGCTACATGTGTGAGAAATGTTTCATTGCGAGGAATTTTTGGTTTGGTGCTTATCGTGTTGTGTTGTGATGATGGTGATTAAATGTCGGTTATAATTGTATTTTGTTTGATGACTAAGAAGTGTGTTTGTATGTAATTTCGTTTTAGATTTGATGAGTGCAACTTACACTTTCGACATCTCCGGCGGTGCCATCGCACACACCGTTCGTCTCCACTTTCGTGCACTTCTTCAAGTCGCCATTCATTATTTTTGTTTCCGTCTGTTTCGACGTTGGCGCCACTGCATCTTTGCTTTGCAACAATGCGCTTGGCGTGTTTCGTTCTGATGTACGCAACAGCGATACTTCCTGATGTCGATGTGTGGCGGTGGCGGCGACAGCGGAAGCAGGCGGTGAGGCAGCGACAACGCTTCCAACACTTTTTGTTGGCAAACTACTAGTGCTGCTCGCACCACTGCTACTGTTTAGTGTGCGTATGGACGACAAGGACGAACCGGCTGAACAGGCTGTCAACGTCGGTCCATGCATTGTGGCAGTAACTACTTTGGATGCTGGCGACGGGGAGGCCGTGCGGTAGGGTGCGCGCGTTAGTGAACCGCCACCGCTTTGCGCCAAACGCAACAAGCTGCCGCTAGCGGTGGCGTGATCAAATTCACTGCCGCTATGGCGATGATGTTGCAAATTGCTCGCACTTCCGCTAACGCCATGTGAGCGGAGAGTCACCTGCGCGCCGCCATTCCGTTTCTGTTCGCTAAAGCTATCGAACTTCTGTATGGATGCCCTGATGCTGTTCGAATCAATGCTATGGCGCAACTCGTGGCGGCGCGCTGCCGCTGCCTCGGCGACAAATTTAGCTGCACTACTACCGCCGCCGCCAACGCCGCCGCCGCCACCAGCGCTGCCATTGACATACTTATAATTGTTTATCTTCTCGAAAACGAGATTGCTGGTAGAGCAGATTATCGTCGATTTGGGACGCATACGTGTTTTCAGTAGTGTGCTACCGACTCCGCTGCCACCACCAGCACTTGCAGGCGCCGCGCTATTGGAATGCTGACAACATAGCTGCTCGCAACGCAAGTGCGTTTTCCGCACCGATTGCGCGTCGCCGCTTGTAGCTGTAGTGGCAGTGGCAGTGGCTGCAGTTCCATGAACCGCAGTTGTCGGCGCTTCATCGCTGTCTATGTACTTGATATCGTCGCGCTCGAGCGTGGACTGCATGCCGTTGACACCGCTGACGCTTCCGCTTCCGCCACCGCTGCCAGTGCTATTGCTGGATATATTATTATTGCTGCCGCTGGCTGTGTTACAAATTAAGCTGGTGTTGTTGTTATTATTGTTATTGTTGTTGCTTAATCGATTGCTATTGCTGCCATAACTGTTAAATAATTTATTGGAATAGGCGTTTACGTTGTCGCGTTTCGCTGTACCGTTCACACCAGCCACCGCCGTCGACGGAATAGTGCGATGTACCAGCGGTCGCACCAATTTACTTTGGCCGTTAGTCAACTTAGTCACTACCGCTGGTGCAGCCGTCACAGATGCAACACCAACACCACCACCACCACCACCACCACCTATGCTTGATGTTGTTGGTGCACACAGAGGTGTGTTGGCGATTGTTGTGGTGCCGGTGAGAGGACGAGTAGCGCTCAACATATGTGGCTGCAACTGTTTTGGACTTTTGGACGCGACCGCAAAACGACCGCCGTTCGTTTGTGTCTGCGGCCGATTATTGAATACAATTTCGACTTTATGGACGGTGGTATCGGTTGTGGCGCTCTTTGCTGTTGCTGTTGCTGTTGCTGTGCTCGGTGTCGCCGTTGTCGTCGCCGCCGTCGCCACCGCTGAAGTTGAACTGGCGTGGTGGTGATGATGCTGATTGATGTTGACGCTGGCGTTGGCGCTACCACCACCGCAGCGTCGCATGCCATTAGTTGTAACAGCGGCCAGTGCTGCTGATTGTGCTGGTGTCGGTCGACGATTTGCAATGTTATTGCTAGCTTTATAACTGTTGCTGTTATTGTTGCTGTTGACTTTGATGGAGGAATCGATGCTGCTTTGTCTGCCGGTGTTACTGCTTTTGTGGTTTGTAGTAACGCTACTGTTGTTGTTGTTGTTTTCAGCGTCGTACTCCGTCAACACACGCCCATTGGTGGAAACACTATTATTTTGTTGTTGACGCTTTTGTGCAACATCGTTGGGTGCAACTTGCGCCAGCGCCAATTCACATTCCTCCTTTAAGAAGTTTTGATCTTGAAATTGCGGTACCAGAAAGAACGGTTTATTGGCGGCGCATACCGGATTGGTGTCGTTGCTGATGCTGCGGTTGATCTTGTGGTTGTTATTGCTATTGTTGCTGCCACTATTGCCGCCTTTGCTGTTGCGCGTGCTGCAGGCGAGAGCAGCACGCCGACCAGCCACAGGCGATTTACGTGACGATGCTTCCGCTTTGCCGCTTACAATTGGCGTTATTGTTTTTGTTTTTGTAGTTGCAATTGTTGTTTTCAAAACTTTCGCTGTCGCTTTAAATTCTGTTGCTGGCGTTGTGCTATGGGAGTTTTTTAACGAGTTTAAATTGGTATTGGCCTGCTGTTGCTGTTGTTGTTGCTGCACTAATACAGCCGCATGGTTAACACATTTTTGCTTGAGCGACGGAAATTTTTCAAAATTATTTCTTGTTTTATTAATGTCTATCATTATATTTTACGAATGTTTTTTTTTTTTTTTTCGAAGTTATTCCTGTTATTGTTTGCCACACTTTTTTGCCTCAGATGATTATTCTACTTTGTTTTATTTACATTATTATTATGTTTTTGTTTTCTTAAAACTTCTGTTTGTTTGTGCATACATACATATGTATGTATGTATGAATGTATGGATGTATGTATGTACTTAAGAATAATTGCATGGAATTTTAATTTTTAATTTTCATTCATTCATATAGTCGTACCCTATTCGCTATGCTATAAAAATCTTGTGTGGAATGTGGAAGGCATTCAAATTAATATACGCCTCGTTATTTTGCTTCGTCGTTTCACGTTAATTAAGTTTCTCTTATTTATATGCAATTTTCTAATTTCGGTGTCTATTTGGAGATTTGCTTTATTTTAAAAGTTTTTGCCACTTTTCTGTTTTCTGTTTTATTTTTATATTTTTATATTTTTTTTTCTTTTTTAACAAATTTCAAAACCATTGCGGTTTGCTTTACAGTATTACTCCGCGCACCTCTATTTATCTCATACAACTTTTTTCACTGAGAATTTTTGCCGAAATTTTCGCGTAAATCTTCTTGTTTCACACATTTTGCTTTTCTATACTTTTTGCTTGACTTTTTTTTTACTTTTACGTTGTCTTTTCACTTACTTGCTTTTTTGTTATTTTATTTTATTTTTCTTTATATTATTTATTTGTTGTTTTTTTTTTTGGTTTTTTGGTATATTTGTATATTCATTTGGGTGGAGGAGGAGATCAAAAAGACGTACGTTCAATGCCAGCAGCAAGGTCTGCGAATATTCATCTAGAAAATACACAGAAGAGGAAACACAAACAAGTTACATGATGATGCTTTTGGTTAGTAGTGCGTTTGTATGTACATATGTATGTATTGTATGGTATGTGTTGGTATTTATGTATGTATGTATGTACTTGTATGTATGTATAAGCTCTAGGTATATACATATCCATATATAAGTACATTTTTAGTTAGTATCAATGTGCGAAGGTGGATAAAATGTTGATCATAATGCTGGAAATGGAATGATGACGATGTTTGACGAGAATGTCGCTGAAGAAGCGACTATAGCGGTGAGATGAGTTCGACACACATTCAACTTTGCATTTGTAGGCGTTTACAAACGCTGCCTGATCAGAGATTCAAGTAAAAAGAATTAAGTTACGCTCTCATAATGATAGATACGCAATAATCATTACATTGCGTAACCTTGATAAAAACATAACTAAATATTTCGAAAAAAAATAATTCTCTTAAAAATGTTAAAAATTTATGGTTTTTTTTTATAGTTGCCGCTGAAAAATGCTCATACGAGTATAAGCTATGTGTTTATTAGATGTCATTCTGTCTTATAATGCTTTTAATCGATATTTACACTTAAACATGCATAGCATTTAATAAACTCAGTACTTTGAATCGGAAAATAATATATTCTAAAGCTTAATTCGGCTACCAATCGATTCTTATTACAGTATACATATGTATAAATGGTTCCGGACTTCCGTTGTTCATACTAAGCTTTAAACCATAGGAAGGAAAGGAAAGAGGAACGAAATAAATGTTTATCCTTCGAAAAATTTCAAACGACCTATCTTAACCGCCAAATAGACGTGAGAGCAACCTATCTGAGAATTACAGCCCAACCTAACTTGCGGTCTTCACCTGCTTTCAATTCTCGCTTACTTCTGGAAGCACGTGAAGACCGTAAAAAGTAGAAAGTATAGGTCCGTTCGTGTAAAAGTTCAGCAAGAATTATCCAGCAACGAAATTTCTCAGAATTGTGGAGTATTCTCTCTCAAAGAGAGATGCTTGCAAATTTTTACACGAACGCAAAATTTGCAGAAACTTGCAAGTTTAACGAACAGCTGATTGAATTTTGTCCGCAGCCAAATATGAAAAATGTCAAACGTTGCATTAGTGTTTTCCTGAAACATTCCACTAACGAAACTTAACTAAACGAACTTTTACTTGCTTCCTGCATGTTTAATACTCATATTTTATAATTTTCACCTTTCAAACTCTTAAACAAAAATTTCGTATTTATCCAAATTGCAATCAGCTGCTTTTGATCAGCTGTTTTCTTGCTTGCAAATTTGTGCTGGGTAAAATTTGTCCCTCAAAATGAAATGTCATTTTGCGCCCTCAATTTCCCCTTCCTTGCAAATTTTTAGTCACCGCGAACGCGATTTGACAAAAATCATGATATTTTGTAACAATTCGTAACAATTATCAGCATCGCGAACACTCTTTATGCTTCGTCTCGCAAACCGATCGGTAAGTGAGCGCTCGCTTGCATTCAACTGTCATTTTTTGTGGTTTGACAGCCATTTTCGCATTTCGTAGCATCTTTTATTGTGACAACATTGTGCATCATAGGCTCTTCTAGCACAAAAAAAGCCTTTTCATAAGATATATTGATAAGATCCAGTGTCGCGTTACTGATCTTTTTAAGTTAATTAATTTATTCCGACAATATGAGTGGGTTTGGAGTTTGAATAGCACTCAGGACACGAACCTTTCTTGCTCTACGACATGTTGCAAATGAAAAAGTATGCTTTCAAAATGCCCAGTGAACAAATGTCTCGCTCGCTTGCGACGACAATAAGCAGAAAGCAAGCGACCATTGGAAGCAGGTGAAGACCGCCCGTAATACAAACGCACGGCGCGAAAGTTTTTTTTGTGTACCTCAACCGAAATTGTTTTGCGTGCGTGTGTGTAGCTCAGAGTTGCTCGGAGTTTAAAGATTAACATTAAATATAATCTTAGTTTATATAAAACGCTATACCACAGGGACCTATTATAACATAAAAACCATAATAATCATAAAAGTTATAATCCCAAGTTTCAAACTATATACAAATTAGCAAAAAGTTTTCATTAAAAAATTTTTCATATATTTTTTGCAAATACAAATAAAAATATTCAGCATTCAGTGGGATAAACGTCAAATCGAAATTTCACGCAAAATGAAAATTGGATATTTAGTTAGCATTTTTCCGCGCGGCGTTCAATTTCGGTTGGGTCTAGGTGAATTCATTCAAGGTTATACTCCACATATAAGTACAAATTTTGTTTATTTTGCGGTGAAAATGTCAGAGAAACTTAGAAAAACAAAAATAAACAAATGGTCAGAATTTCAAGTTTTGCACAAAAAACAAACGTACTAAGGATTTATAGTAAACATTTACAATTGAATGTCTTTGTAATATTATGCAAACGCATTGAATTTCCCATCGCGAATGTAAATAGAAATGAAAAATGTAAACAAAATAGTAATTTTGACACTTTCACCGCGCCAGGCGAAGGTAGAACAATCAAACAGCTGATGGGGACTATATCACCTTCTATGAATTCGCCTTGGGTTGTATGAGCATGAAAAATTTTTGACAGTAAAATTTGCGCTGTGCGTTTACATTAGGTTGGGCAGTTAGTGATCACAGTCGAAATTGAGAATCAGAGAAAGAAGTGAAATTTTGTTATACGTTAAAGCAGACAAGCAGAATTTATTTGCATTAAGAATAAGATTTGTGGCATGAAAACGAAATCAAATTGTCAATTATTTAAGGTAGACATATGTATGTATGTATAATTTACTCGTATTTGTTTAATTTGGTAGTTGGATTAAGTAGAATTAAAAACATCTATAGCCGTTGCCTTAGGGACGTTCACAGAGAGACTATCGCCTACTAATACAAAATCAATTCCGGCATACGGAAATTCACCGCATCACACCAAACAGCTCTTCACTTACAGCCTACTCAATTTACACTCTATTCCCTAACGATTGATGGTGTTTGTGATCTTGCTAGGAAAACGACAGTATCTAAAAAAAGCCATCAAAATTTTGAATTAGTAGTCGAACAGTGAAGGGTTCAGTTCTGTTCTGGCTAGATTTAGCATCGTGTCATTACAGCCGTCGGGCCATGAACTGATATAAAAGTCTGGGAATAAATATTATTCGAAGAGACCACAACCTTCCAAAGTGGCCACAATAGCGCGAAATTGAAAAATATTGGGCAATTTTAAAAAAAAGATTGCTAAAAACAAAAAAAGACATTACAATTTGCAACAGCTTGAATGTAATTGGCAGATAACAGCAGCTACCGCAAAAAAACCCATGATCCACTGCCTTATGAGAGGGCTGAAGTCTAAATGACGATATTTGGTTTACAATTAAGATAATCGAGATTTTAAATGAAGTACGCATAAGGGAAAATATAATACAATACAAAATTTTTTCGTTGCTTACTTTTGCAGCTTGTAACGATTTTCCACTGACCAAAAATTTTCATTTTCATTATTATTCCTCTCAGTCATAATATGCTGTACATACGAGTAAACTAACCATTGTTAATTTTTGAAAGCATTGCCATTTTGAAATCGGAAAATTCAACAAAAATACGCAAAAGTTTCTGTTGGATGCGTCAGCTGGCACATTGGGCGTTTTTCAGCGGTGGGTAGCTGCACTTTTAATGCACATGAAGTTTATTAATGTAGATTATTGCTGCTATCTGTCGACCGTATTAATACAACAAAGTACATTATGACGTCAGCGAATGGGTGGATGCTGTGAAATCGACAAAGAGAGCAATAGCCAATTGTGATTTGCGGCATTGTGAAACCAAAGAGATGAGTTGCGTTAACTTTTATATTAACGCTAATTTATATTATTTTTTTTTTTTGTTTTGCGAAAAAAAATAATCATTTTCATTTCAAGTCTGAGAAATAGTTAGACTAAAAATCAAGTTTTTTTTTGAAAATCGAATGTTTCATTCATACTCTTTGAGAATACGTAGATTTTGCCGATTATGGTGGAAAACTTACAAGAGTAATGAGTAATAAAAGTGGTAAAAATTGGAATTTTTACACCTTTTGAAAATTTTATATTTTGAAATGTGTCAATGAGACGGCAAATTTTTTTATTAAGATTGCATATTGAAGATTGTATTGAAAAAGTACCAAATGTAAGTTTGCTAAACAAATCGCACAGTGGTTATATTTAGGCATTAGGTCAGTTCAAATTTTTTTAGTTCACTTCTTATACAGTAGATATGTATGTATTACTGTAATAATTTCACTATAACAAGTAATTAATTTGATTGTCAATTTTTAACAAGCGCGACGGTTAACCTTTTTTTTTTGAGAATTCACCATCTGCCACCAATAACGGCGTCTCGGCAAGCACGAGCACACACACACACACATATCTGACAGTGACAGGTTCCACCACCATACAGCGGCGCACATGCAATACCATGGAAGATAAAGTGTATAAAGCAAATGTGCAAATAATCTCTTAAAACTATAGCTAAATAAAATGTAAAAAGGGCGATTGTTAGTCAAAGGTCCCGCTTTAATAGTATCAAATTTAAATTTATCAAAAAACAAGAGTTCGCATCTGTTATAAATTTTAGTATGGAGTCACATGCATTGGCAGAGTGCGCTGAGTGGGAGGGAGCAGAGCGCACAAGCTAAGCAAAAATTAGTGCAACGCTGCGTGAAGTGGGAAACGTTAAACGTTAAAAACACAGACGATTCACAAGCGACAGACCGCTGAAGTTGGCCATTAGCTTTTTACCTTCTTCACCGTGATGGGCTCGTCCACCACAGCGCCACCAGCAGCCGCATTGTTGGGCTTCAATTCAAGTGTTGTGACGGCGCTATTTTCGGTCACATTCAAATTATTGGCGCTATGATTGCGCTTTAGATCGCTGTCGCTATTTGAGGTAGTCAAGGCGCTAAGTTGACCGCTGCTGTTGCTCGTTCTTAGTGTTTTCGACTGGAGAGGCAAAGTTATGGTGGTTGTAATGCTGCCGCTGCTGCTGTCCTTATAGAGACCGCTGCCAGAGGTGGACAGCTTCAATTCCTTCAAACTATTCTCAATGTCATTGGTGTATGTCTTGTTGTTGCTTTTGCTGCTGCTGCTGCTGCTGCTGCCAGTTTCGCCATTAATATGCGCATTACTATCCTCAGCGGGCGCCTTCACGGAGATTGTCGTTGTTCTGGGTGTGCGATTACTGCGCAAAGTGAATGTTGCCGTCGGCACATCACCGCTGCTGCTACTGTGGCTCAATACAGAGGTTGCCGACGAGGAGGATGTAAGAGCGTTGGCTTGTTGTTTGGCCGATGCCGCCGACGCCGCCGCCGCCGCCGCACGCTCGCGGTAGCTAGACCGATGCGGTTTGGATGTACCGCCTATTGTGTCACTGCTGCTACTTGTGTTGTTGTTGTTGTTGTTTTTGTTGCTGTTACTAGTAGAGTTATTATCATCACCAGCGCTGTACAACCGACTGTAGCGGCTGCGTGGTCGATCTAACGTAATGTTTGTCGTCATCGTCGTCGTCTCGTTAAGTGCATTGTCGGTCGTTGCCGTTCCAGTGCTGGTTGTTGAGGTTGGGGTGGCAATCTCAGACTCAGTAAGCGCTGAACTGGAACGTGACAGTTCACAATTGGGTTTATAATTAGCGGGACTGTATTTTTCATAGATTTCCAGACCAGATATCGCTACTAAACGTGCTAATGATGAGGATGAATATGAACCTGATAGGCGCTTGCCGCCCGCATCCGAGCCGGAGGGGGGCTTCTTAGCGCCGCCATTTACATCGCTGCTATCAAGGCTGTTGCTTGCATCTCTGTCCTTACGCTTGCGCATAGTATCGGATGTCTTGGGTGATTTGGGTAACTGTTTGTTTTTGTTTTCATTTTTTTATGTTTATGGTGTGAGCATTTACAGATGCATCGATTTGATTGCCCCATTAAACATGTTGTGATATAGGAATGAATGAATAATTATGACAATGACCATGGCAATTTGACAAGTTGACAGAATTTGTTGTTGATTGTTGTTGTGATGGTCGATGGTTGATAGAGGTGTGTTGATTGTGTTGTTTTTTACACGTTTTCGTAAGGTGCGGTGCAGTGGTGGTTGTTTTGACAAAAAACGAATAAATACAACATAAATATAGAAAAGAAAAATGTGAGTCACGTATGTACATATGTACAGTTGTTGTTGTTTTTTTTTTTTTGCAATTTTGTGCTAGTATGTAGCATGATAAAAGCGACAACGGTATTTTTATTGAACAAATTTTGCTTACTTAATGGGCGAATGGTGCTTGAAAAAAAAGGTGCGTGTATAAAAGCACTCAAAAAAAAAAATAGAGTTAACAATATTAGGCGATGAGTTAGTATTTATGAATATTTGAGTAAAACTTTTGCATTAAATGAGTTGTAACGGTAGTTGATATACGAAATTATGGTGCTATTTTAATCTGTACGATAACATTGTTATTACTGTAATTGCCATTCAATTAGTTTTGACAAGTTCTTATTCTTTATTACTCCTATATGTACATTTTGAACAAGTCCTTGACTCAATATGAGAAATGTATGATTCGACAATTACAGCGTGTATATGTATGTATGTATGTATGTACATAATATACTACATTTAGATAAGATTATTAGATAATTTTTGCTGAAGAATGCGAAAATTTTGAACATGGGCTTCAACAAAAAATTTACTATGTTATGGCTCAAATAAATGTCAGTAGCTCAGTAGAAACATGTTTTCATTTCTTCTATAACAGTACGAGTATTTGTATATGTATTGTCAGGTGATTCTTGGTGGCAACTCCAGTTAATTTCTAACTTTAAAGACGTTTGTCTCAGTTTTTGGTTTTTTAATTGCAAAATTTACTAAACTCCATATCTCGACTTAAAAATTTTTTAATGGAAATTTTTTTTAGCAATTAGTTATGTTTGTCTTCATACTTCATACACATACATACATACATATATACATACAATAATCGTTTTGAAACATTTAATTTGCTTTTGAAATGTCATAATAAGTTAACGCTTTTTTAAGGCTTTTTTGAGGATGTATTGCCGGAGAACCATTTAGGCGAATGGGATGAGACTATTTGGGTTCGAATCGTTTATTATTGAACTTAAAACATGAATTTTTGTGAATTTTTGTTCAATGTTGTTTGACCTCTGTGTGACCTTGAATGCACCCTTCTCAAAAATGCAAGGTCAAACCATTGGCAGAATTCCGGTCATGCAATTCGTCTGAAACAGAAAATTCAAAAACAATTTATTTTTGTATTCCCTTGGCCTAACGTCTGACATAAGGTTTTGCCAAAATTCGAAAACTTTGCAAAATACTAAGAAAAGTTAGTAAGAAGCCTAAAGTTTTGTAAACATGCAAAATTCTACGATAGCGGTTCGCTTTTCGAACATTACCCAAGTTGTTCGAGGTCGATTGATAAATTAGTCTATCTTGCCAACCAGTTACAAAAAATCGACTTTTCGAATATCGCAATTAAAGATTGAAGTGGATGGACGCGTGCAGCCATGTTCAAAGCTCGCGGAAAACTCAACTAAAGTCTATTCCGTTCAAATCTTTTAGGAGTGTATTTGTAACATGTTTTAGAGTAGAAAAATGCAAAAAAAAAAAATATTTTTTTAAACCACATTTGTAGGGAGTTCCTCTTAACCGACATTTTTTAAAAAAAATTAACTTTTTCACAAAATTGCCTGTTTTAAAAATTTTTTTTTTTTTCTTTTCTTTAAGTTAAAATTCTTTCTTCCTTTTTAACGTTTTGGCTACTTCCATTATGCTACACTACCCACACAACGAGTTCTTTAAAACAGTAAAGAAATCTATTTAGCTCCTACAAGAGCTAATTTAACTGACCAAAGTTCTTGGGAAACTTATCGAAACATAGTAAATTCATTTTTACAACCTATGTATGTATGTATGTACATATGTACAGTATATACCATAGATAAGGGCAATGTTCGCAAATAGTGCTAAATGAAGCTTTATCAGTGTTAAATTTATTAGCAGATACATACATCTAGTAGATACAGTGAAATTATCAATTAAAATTCAGTTCATTCTAAAAAAAATACATACATATGTAGATTTTGAAGTTATTTCTTAGAAGTGTAAGAATTATTTTGAGTATACAATTTTATAGCCCATTTAATTTTTATTTAAAAACATAAAAGTTTCAAGTGGCTGGGAGTTACCGTTGATTTATAAAGATTCTTTTGGTCGCATTTGCTTGCATACTCGTAAAAGAAATAGACAATTTTTTTTTTAAGAATGTTGTGACTTCCTTGACAAACAAGTTTCTAAAAAATCAACAATTACTCCTTGCTACTTGAAACTTTCACATTGTTATTATACCACTCCGAAAAAGCTCTAAAACTCACTAAAAATGAGGCACAAAACGAACCGAATTCATCGTTGTATTTTATATGTAGAATTTTTGGAGCCTTTTTTAGACTTAGAAAGATCTAATTAAGGGCTCCAAAAAGGGCTTATTTATGATGATTTTGGTTAGCCGGGATGTGTGTGCACACTACAAGTTTATATTTTACAAACTACAAACTCTAATATGTAGGTAATAAAATGTACCATTCAGTAAATTGTATAACCATTTCTTATTCTACGCTCTTTCTAAACAGGAAAATTTTGTAATCAAGTTGCTTAAAAAAAAATCAATTATTTTTAACATTGATTGTTGAACACTATTTAACAGTAAAAGAGCAGATTAGCGCCAGGATCGAAATAATTACACATACAAGTACATATTCAAAAATAAATCACTTTCTATCCTTAACATTAGAAAAGAAAGATATAATCATTAGATAATTGGCTGTACATTTGTTTGTTTGGTATTGGATAACTAAACTAAGTAAAAAAAAAAAACAAAATAGTAACCAAAAATATGTGAAATGTGTAATACATGGGAAGGAGCGTTATCATACAACGCTTATACCAAACAAAGTTTCACACGACAGTTCCAAGGTTTCGTGTTGCTGATGAATAGTTTGTGAAGGTGCGGGCATGTTGGCAGGTGTTTACATGTATGTATATTTGTATATATGTTACATGCTTATAATGCAATTCAACAGATAACACGCACAACTACACTATCTGTCATTTGTTTGCTATTTCGCATTCATACTATGTGTATGTTCAGCAAAAGCAATTGGATAAAAATTTCAGATATACATACGTATATGTATATATTTTTTTTATTTTTATGTTTAACTACTCACTCCATATCGGCTGGATGTAATTGTATCATTGCTACCGGCTGGTAAATACGACGAACTACTGCGATACGTTCCCAATCCAGAGGAGCCGCCGCTCAGGTACAAAGACGATAGGGAGTTACGTTGCGATGCTGTTCGCGGTGAGTAAGATGATGTATTAGAGCCCAAATACGAGCTGTAGTAGTTGGGTGTGTATTTCGATGTTCCAGACGTTGAGGACGACGACCACAATGAACTACTTGGTGTTGAGCTCTTTGAAAAGCTGCTTGAACGATTTAAATACGACGAAGCACTACTGTATGCACCGGCTGTACTAGCGCCTGTACTGCCAGTTGTGGACGACGTTGTGCCGTATAGACTGCCACTGTTCGATGTCGATGATCTGCGTGGCGAAATCACAGGCATATTAGTAGACAAGGCTGCGACCGTGCACACTGCGTTTTATTTATTCTTATGTCACTTATCTTTCACTTTAGAAGTTTGGAAACTATTTAAAGGAATTGTTGTTATGTTATATTTTTGTTGTGTGCTAATTTAGTAACCGGTTTCTCTAAGGCTAATCACTGAAAAATACAAATAAAAATAATTAAAGTTTATTTCGAATTTGATTTAAAAGAATGTTTTTTTTTACCTATATATGTATGTATGTATGTGTATGGCCGGATCACTTGTTGTCCAGTTTATTGCCATCTGTGATATATGCACATCCATTACCTTACATAATTAGTTTTTGATTCACACACACCGTTTCAGTTATGTTGTCAATTATTATTGCGTTGTTCTATTTTTTTATAATCCGTATTTAATGTCCAACTTTTTAAAAAGAAAAGAAAATATTACTTATAATAAACAAAATTGTTATTTTTTTTTATTTATACGTAAATGTCAAACTTTAGGTGGTTGATTAACCCAGTGTTATCCTAACCCCGTTGCCAAATTTGATGATTTTAGTCGCTGCACTGTGACTTAGTGCCTGCTGCCAACTAGTAATCGATAAGAGGTAGCAATCAGGGTTGCTTTTGTTATAGTAATAGGTAGCTTTCTCTGTCGCTGTCACCACGGGCAGACGACGTTAGCATTCACGTGCTCAGCTACAATGAGTCACAACTTAGATTTGCATATCAAATGATATGTTGTACTAAGTTTTTAACATGAACAACTTTGTAGGTTCTTGTTTTATAACTTTGCGATTCCAATTTTTCATTCATACAAGTCCTTTCCATTCACCAAAGTCATGGCCGTATTGTATTGTATACACACACGAACGCTATTTGTAAGAAAATAAACAAAAACTACTACGAGAAACGAGAACATCAATGGCAATGCCAACGTTGGCAGCGCAGTTCGACGTAACATTGCTAATATTGACGCCGACGGTAGATACAACTTTGGCGTCGCACACTTCGTTACTTAAAGTCGACATCTTCGTCGTCTCCTTGTCGTTACAGTTCTTCGGGGCAGCGCCACCCACATTTGACGAAACCTTCGTACGGCTGTCCAGCTGATTGCATCTACTTAAGGCGTTTTTCTGAATTATACTCTGTAGAATTGTACTAGTGTTAGTGCATACAAATGTGTATATATGTACATATGCATATACATATATTGGCACATGAGTTTAGCGCAAACACACATTCATTTGCTGAGCTTCATCTCAATAATTTCACACTTGTACGTTAACCACTTCACCCCACTTTACCAATATTTATTTACAACTCCAACTAAACCAGCCGTCTTGGCGTCGACACACTTTTTAAACCTTGAAGATTTACTTTATATTTTTCCAATTACCTCTATTAACAGATAATACACAAAACGCGCACAAGAAAAAATGTCTCGCAAAACACAACAGCGTTGAAAGTCAAATCATCATTAAAAAATCTATTTTTAAAAGCGCTGAATACGCCAACCAACCAATCAACCAGTCAGCCAGCAGCACTGCAAATCACGGAAAATAAACTACACAAAAATTACGCACAGTGAAATATTTTCCTCAAAATGGAAAGTGGAAAAATTGTGACGACAACGTCAGTGTCAATGTCGGTGGTTGCGGCAGCAACGGAGTTAACCAGATTTTGTTAGTGATAAAAGGAGCTGCTGTCATGGTGCCTTTGGGTACGTCTATTTAGCAAACGAAACTTCTTGCACGGTTTAATTGGTTCATCCCTTTGCAGACATTTAAATTTAAGGTGGTGGCGGCATTGAGTTTTTAACTCGCTGCAGGAAACGAGGTCGCACCGCCTCCTCCTAGAATTTCTGCCTATTTTTTATCGACAATCGCTAGCAATGCAACTATTAATCACTTCACAAATATAACGTTCACAGTTTAGAAGTTCTGAAATAATAATCGTCGTTTCTAGGAAGATGAATACACTCACTTTTTCTATTTGCGCTAATGTTAGCAAGGAATATTCGAATTTATATTTATTTTTAGCTGCGAAAAAATTTTATAAGCACAGTGCGCTTTTCGCCAGCCTTGTTCGTTCGTCGTGTTCGTTTGCAGTGTTGCCGACAGTTTTTTAATGGTCTACATAATTTTGAAAAATTCCCTAATTACAAATTGTAACATACAAAATTCCCTACACTTTGAAAATGTATTAATAATTACTTAGCACATGAAGTTTTTTTCTGGTAATCGAGTAAGCAGTAAATAATTCTTTTTACCAGATAATTAATAAATTTTTGTCAAATTTAATTTTAAGAAAAGCATCACTGGAAATGAACTGAAATCAGCCACTAAAGTCTGTTGCTGAATTCATTTCATTCACAAAGTTACCAGCTGTATATACTCTACTAAAGAATTTACGTTCTTTGGTAATGTGGAAAATAGAGCAAAGTCAAAGAAGGTAAATCTGTAGATGTATGTTGGAACGATTTTCCGTCATCCCTTGTCAAATTTGGTTTTGTGACATATCGGTTTCGGCGTTGTGCCATCTTCAGTGTCGTTTTCGACCAAGAAACCAAAATTGACAAATTTAACGTATAGCGTTATCTAGCTTCCAGAAAAAAGCAAGAATTGAAAGCAGGTGAAGACCGCAATTAGTAGAAAGTATGCTTCGTCTAGCAAACCGATCGGTAAGCGAGCGCTCGCTTGCTTTCAACTGTAATTTTTGTAGTTCGGCAGCCATTTTCGCATTTCGTAGCATTTTTCATTGTGGCAACATCGTGCATCATAGGCTCTTCTTGCACAATAAAAGCCTTTTGATAAGATATATTAGGTACGTTCGTTTACAATCTCCAACAGAAAATATCCAACAGCAAAATTCAGTGAAATTGTCTTCTCTTCTGTCACAAAAGAAAAATTTCCAAAATAGTACGCGAACGCAAAATTTGCAGAAACTTGCAAATTCAAAATGGAAAACATTGCATTAGTGTTTTCTTGAAACATTCTACTAAGGAAACTTCACCAAACTAACTTTTACTTGCTACTAGCGTGTTTAACACTCATATTTTATAATTTTCACCTTTAAAATTCCTAAAGAATAATTTCGTAATTATGCAAATTGCAATCATCTGTTTTTGATTAGCTGTTTTGCTGTTGGCAAATTTCTGCTGGCAAAAATTTTCCAGCAGAAACCAACAGCTTCCCCTCAAATTGAAATGTCACTTTGCTCTCTCAATTTCCCCTATTTTGTTAATTTTTGGCGTACGCGAACGCTAAAAGCTGATAGTTTTCGAAAACTTTCAAAAATTATCCGTACCCGAACTTACCTATTGATAAAATCGAGTGTAGCGTTACTGATCTTTTTAAATTAATTAATTTATACCGACAATATGAGTGGGTTTGGAGTTTGAATAGCACTCAGGACACGAACCTTCTTGCTCTACGACATGTTGCAAATGAAGAAGTATGCTTTCAAAATGCCCAATGAATAAAGAAAGCAAGCGACAATTGGAAGCAGGTGAAGACCGCCCGTTATAGCCCTTGACTGGCTATTAATATACCGACCCTGTGGGCCGTTTGCACCATCTCTATAAGAAAGTTCAAACCAATTGATCTTATGTAAGAAGATGGAAAGGTATCTTATTATTTCTGAGATCATATGAACTTAGCATGCATTGATTTTAATTTGAAAAAAATAGCAAGTTTAAATTATTTTGCTTTACCGACGATCGCTTTGCTCTGTATAAAATCGCTACCCTTTCTAATGTTTATCGGAAATTTAGCGAAAATAGCTCTAAAACCAGCGAGAATTGGAAGCTGGACGCCTGTTATGTTAACGGTCCTTAATTAATACAGACGTATGTCAGTTATCTGACACGGAAGTAATATTCTTAAATTAACCCAAGGCGAACTAATTCAAGGTGGAATACTTCACATTTAAGTAAAAAATTGTGTGAAGTTTGCGGTGAAAATGCCTGGAAAAAAATACTTAGAAAAAATAATTAACGAATGGGTGGAATCACAAATTTGACACAAAAAGCAAACGTACTGTAGATTTTTAGAAAAAACAAACAAATGAATTTCTTTATAATTTCATGTTCTGCTCGTCTTACACATGGCATTTTCCATCACGAACGTAAATAAAAGTTTAAAATGTAAACAAAAAAACCAAGCAATCAGCCGATAGGAATATTCCACCTTCTATGAATTCACCTTGAATCAAGGCGAATTAAACAAGGTGGTGTTAAGGAGCATCGTTCTGATTGGCTGGCATACATATATTTGACATTCCGTCCAGCAAAGCAAAAACAAAATCCATGGACGCCTTTTACTTAAATACGCTTACCACCACCTTGATAAATTCGCCTTGCCTTGAATTAACCGAAAACATTTGCAGCTCTTTTAACTCCCCTCTTACTATTTTGTTATTGTCCCACTTGGGCGGTATATGCGGCCTATGTTTGAAAAATATACTATTTTCAATAGTCCGGAAAAATGTAATATTTTGTTATCAATTAAAACGTTACTAAATAAATATAAATCGCTAAAAAGTACAATTTCAGAAAAACGCAATATACTACAGAGGATTTTAAAATATCTGGCAAGGTTGCATTTATTTCTTGTTGCTTTTATTTTGATTTCGCAATTTTCTATATACGTTCTAGAGATGTGTTTATACTTTTAATGTTTTCATTGATACTCGGTATCTAATACAATACTCGCTTGCGAAATGGTTATATTTTTATAAGAGCACCCCACTCTCCGAGTGATGACTATGATAACAGTTAAGAAAACAGGGCATTTTTAGATTTATTATTAAAAACTTTTAAAAAGTAAGGATTGGGTTCCTTGAATAAATAAATTAAAAGAAATGAAAATTTATATAAAGATTTTATATAATATATTTAACTTAATTTTTACAGATATATTGATAAAGGCAATTGTCAATTACGAGAAATATATGCTTTCAAGGGAAGTGGGACAACAAAATATCTCAAATATGATTAGCAGGCCTAACAAGAATGCTTTTAAACGAAAGTAGTCATATTATCGTAAAAACTAATAAATCAGCACATCACTAACGTTCTTTCCGTAGCAAATGCAATTAAAAGAAATTTATAGAAGTCCATACTTATGGAACCAGGAGTAGTATGTTCAATATGTTTAGTTGCCTCCAATGCAGCGCACGTCGAAAATAAAAACGCGCAACAAAGAAGTGGAACGCTGAGTTGACTTACTCCAACGCTTTGTTAAGTGCATTTAATTGGCCGCTGCCATTTTTCTGCTGCAGTTCAAAGTGTTGGTGCTATTTTCTTGTTTACCCAATTGGCGTGAAATCGACTGGAATTTTAATAACAAAAAGTGCAAATACGAAGTGCGGGCAAAGTTACTAAAATATATTAGGCACAATAAAGTTGTTGCCCCTTATATTCAATTAAATTACGTTTCGGTTTGGCAATAAATTGCTTTACAACATCCTTGTGACTTGTCTGCATAAATTTTAATAGAGGAGCAATAACACGGCGCGAGAATGTCTACAAATAAAGATAGCCCTAGCCGTGATTCCATGACATCATCTTCGGCACCCATATCTCTGTTGGCCGATGGAGATTCCCTTACGCGGGACTACAGTTTGGGCAGCCTCACATCTGCAGTCAGTCAAGATGAATATTTTCGATGTCGTGATCATGCGGAAAGCGTATTGAAACGTTTGCAATTATATCTAGACAGCCATCAGCTTTGCGATGTAGTCCTTATTGCTGGAATTGACGGCAAAAGGTAAGTGACGTATGAAAATGCTGAGAACTATTTCTACCATACACTTCCGGAACCAGAAACAAAGACATTTCAAATCTAAGAGATTGTACATACATCATGGCAGTTAAGGTCAGGTCGCCTGACGTAGCAAACAAAGACAGGAAATACAATTGGCAATGTGTATGCATACACACATGCAGCTTAATAGTCCATAGAACGCAAGTACTGCGTCACAAGCTATGTGCCAGACAATTTGTACGTTCCACTACACGCCATTTATCTATCCTCTTCGTCTTTACATGTGTATGTACAAGCATATATACATATGAATGTATTAAGTTTGCACTAATCGTAGTGCGCATCGTTCTTTGTCTGTAAAAAGCTGCGCTATAAGAACATTAAAACCAAACAAAGAATAACTAGTAGGATAATTGAATGACCCTCATATCAGCTCCCTTGTATCCCCCCTTGAACATTCTGCTGCTCTTTCGATTTAGTGTATTTAATGTATGGAAAGCGATTGTTGTAAATTATAAATGAACCGCATTTTTTTTTGTTCTGTTTATGACCCAGTTTGATGTCAGAATGAACTGCATTTAAAATTCCCACAACATACGAACTTAAAGGGGACGTGCGGAAATGGGCAAATGTGTTTCTTTTTGTTTTTCCTTAACCGACTATGCTTTCAAATGTTATGAATGTTTAATTGTACAACGCACATTAGAAATACATATTTAAAAAAGTAAATAATAACTACATACGTACGGCGAGTAAACGAAAACGTTTCGTTGTGCCGTTGATAATTATAAATCACCGAAATAGGACTGGCAATGTAACAAAAATATGACAGATAAACTCTTTTGGGGGAACTGTAATTGAATAAATCGCACAGCGTATGTTTTTTGCGTAATTTCAATTCGGGAATTGCAAAATATATATGTATGTAAAAAGGTATTTTGAGAATAATTATTGAAGTACAAATAATAATACATAAAAGTAAATAAATAGCCAGTAGTGTACCTACTTAAATATTTATTATATCAAGTAAAATGATTTACTTAAATATTTACTTTCGCGTTATTAAAGTTCCATTGATATTAATTAATAACCCCTTGCTTTTCTTATGATTTATCAGAGTGTCTGCTCACCGTGTAGTACTATCGGCATCGAGCGCCTACTTTGCCGCCATGTTCACCGGTTCACTGCGTGAGACCAAAGAGCAGGAAGTCACGCTTGGCGAAGTGCATGGCGATGCACTACAAATACTAATTCAATATTGTTATACGGGATACATTGAGTTACGAGAAGATACTGTGGAAACACTTTTAGCCACTGCCTGTCTGCTACAGCTTAACGCTGTTGTTACTGCCTGCTGCAATTTCCTCGCACGCCAATTGCATCCATCAAACTGCCTAGGATTTGCGTTCTTTGCAGAACGACAAAGCTGCACAACTCTTCTTCGTCTCGCCAAAGCCTATACATGCCAACACTTTATCCAGGTAATAATAAATATATAAAATTTGGTTTATCGTAATGTGTTTATAAAATTTAATTTTTGTTGTAAATCTCATACATAGGTTTGCAAAAATCAAGAATTCTTACAGCTAGACTCCGAACAAATAGGCAAACTTATCTCAAGTGATGATCTCAATGTGCCCACCGAAGAGGAAGTCGTGCACAGTCTAAAGATGTGGGTGCAGCACGATCCTGTCAATCGTGAGAAACACATTCCCGAGTTATTGGCATTGGTGCGGCTGCCATTGTTGAAGCCCTCATTCATAATGGATCACGTTGAAACGCTTTGCAGTTCGAATGAATGTCAACAGCTTGTAATGGAAGCGCTGAAGTGGCATTTATTGCCAGAACGCCGCAATTTGTTAGCTTTGATAGCTTCGGAGCGCACAAAGCCGCGCAAATCGACGGTTGGTCGCTTGCTTGCTGTAGGCGGTATGGATGCGCACAAGGTACAGTTGTAAAAAATTAAAAAAAAAATGTTGATACTAATTTTACATATACATACATACATCTCTATATACATATTTTTAAGGGCGCCATAAGTATTGAAAGCTACTGTCCATATGCGGACAAGTGGTCAGTGTGGAAGAACATGTCCGCACGTCGTTTGCAATTCGGTGTAGCTGTGATGGACGATAAGTTGGTGATAGTGGGCGGTCGTGATGGCTTGAAAACGCTCAATACAGTAGAGAGTTTAGACTTGAATACAATGGCATGGACGGCACTAAATCCCATGGGCACACATCGTCATGGTTTGGGCGTTGCTGTGCTAGAAGGGCCACTTTATGCGGTCGGTGGCCACGATGGTTGGAGTTACTTATCCACTGTTGAACGGTGAGCATAAGCGAATGCCTATCTAAATTATGATTTCATAGTTGATTATTTTTTGCAAACAGTTGGGATCCGACAACTCGCACTTGGAGTTATGTGGCGTCTATGTCTTCGATGCGTTCTACCGCTGGTGTTGCAGTGCTAGGTGGCCGTTTGTATGTGGTGGGCGGTCGCGACGGTTCTGTTTGTCATCGTTCAATTGAGTGTTTTGATCCGCATACAAACAAATGGACTATGCGCGCACCTATGAATAAACGCCGTGGTGGTGTGGGAGTAAGTTCAATTGAATTTTCCTACATACTCGTACATAAACGATTTTTTTTCACTTCAGGTGACCGTTGCAAATGGATTCCTATATGCCTTGGGTGGTCATGATTGTCCGGCAAGTAATCCGTCAGTCTGTCGGACCGACACAGTTGAGCGTTATGACCCAGCTACTGATTCGTGGACTCTGGTAAGTTACTACCAACAAGTAGCGGTATTGAAATAAGGAATCTCTTGTATTGCAGATTTGTTCGCTTAATGCTGGTCGTGACGCAATTGGCTGCGCGCTGCTGGGCGATCGTTTAATGGCAATTGGCGGTTATGATGGTAATCACTATTTGAAGACTGTGGAAGTATATAACGCTGAGACGAACGAGTGGACTCAAGCTGCGCCGCTGACATACAGCCGTGCTGGTGCATGCGTTGTAGCAATACCCAACATAATACCACCTACTCCACCACTGCCCAGTGCAACAGTTTAGTCTTACATATATATTCCTATTTTCATATTAAAAGATATACATACATATATTTTTGTTAATGCGAAATAAGTCGCTTATACTTTAGCGTTTTTAAAGTTATAAAGTTAGCAAAGCAAAATTTGTTCGTTAAAGCATGGCAACTTAATAGAATTCTTTTTTAGCAAAAAAAAAAAAAAATCACAAAATTCTGCGCTAACTGCATCAGAAATAGCTTGCATATTTTGTTTTCTGTTCCTACGCTTGAACATTCGTACGCATTTATGCATTCCATTTATAAAGATCACGCATTCTTTTTGAGTTAATGTTCCATTTTAACAACTCTCACTGATCGTTCTTTTTCTCTTTATCTTTTCTTTATGTTTTCACATTGTTTCGTTTTCTGAAAACTTTTATGGTCTTTGGATTTTGTAGAAGAAATGGAAACCGGTCAGATTGAATCCGATGTGCTACAGACGCACCGTTGAATTTGTCGATTATTACAACCTTTAAACAACTTAATACAACAAACAATACATTTCTTATCATACATACATATTTTTTTACTGAGTGTTTAGATTTAAGAAATAAATTTAATATTTTAATGTACATTTATTTACTTCGCGTACGCATATATTGTACATACATACATACATTGTATGCATAGGAATTATGTGTGCTCGAAGCCCAAATATTGTATTAACGAACCATGAGTATTTACTTCATTAATAAAAAGCATATTTTACATGTAAAATTGTTTAACATTTTTATTTAAAATGGTAAATCTTAACCAAGCACTCACGTTTATAACCACAACCATCGAAATAATCTAACGTGGTCGTGCCGTTTCTAGATGGAGCTAAGTATAGGTTACAGCTTTCGATATGGCAACGCCAAGAAGGCGCACTTAAAATTTTCCACGCTAACTGCTAAAATTATATTTTATTAAAAATAAAAATTGTGGTATTTTAATATTGTTTTTGACCATCACCAACTGTGCACAATTCATTTTTCTACTAAGTTAGAGAAGTATTAGACTTAAAATAAGGAAGACAAATTGTTCGAATGAAAAGTAAGAAGTGGAATATACATAGATCGGAAACTCGTGCTTTCCGACCATTAGAAACCAAGTAACAGAAATGCGGAGCGGAAACTAGACCTTTCCGCCCGTGGCACATAATGGTAGACTGGAAACTAGCCCATTCCAGCTACCAACTACGCAATTATTTTTAATCAATTTTATTTATGATTTTTAAAAATATATCTAACATGTACTTACGCTTTAATGGAAAATATGTATAGTATAATTTTGTAAAATTGTACATTTTAAAGTCGCAAGACTGTAAACAATCAATAAATAAAATTTTTAACAATGGCTAACGAAGGCTAACGAAGGCGGGGGCAAGCACGCCCCTCTGCCAAGGCAAAAAAACAGAAGCAGCAGTAGAACGGGCCCTGTACCAAAAAAAGAAAAAATGGAAAACAAACAACCAAACTACAATTCTGCGGAAGTTAAAGAGTACAACTAACAATCAAGTAATTGGAACTATGAATATAATACTAAACACAAAGTGCCTTACACCGTTTACATTGATAAAAACAACAAGACTGATGAGTGTAACCCCATAAATGCGATTACAGTTTCTAAACTTAAAAACCTACATAAAATAGACGACGTTGACAGTATCACAAAAATTAAATATGGACGATGCAAAATAAATTTTAAAAACGGAAAAGCAGCAAACGAATTCTGCAAAAACCAAAATTTGAAATGAAATTGCAAAACCAATATCGATATTGAAAGTCATTAGAGTGATGAGAAATGAAAACGGCGAAAAATATGCCACTAAAAGCGTACTTTAGTTTATATAATAATTTGGTTTATTATGTAAGCTTTATTAAAAAAAAATAAACATACAAATACAAAATAAATTAAAACAGATAAACATAAATACGGATCTGTTAAAAATAAACACACAATTAAACATATGAAGATACTGCAAGTTAACATCCAACGCCTTAAAAAACCTAATAATAAAGAACTCATAGAAATTACGTTAATTGAAAAACAAATAGATATTGCAATAATAAGCGAAACATGGTTAACAAATAATAAAAACACTTCACTAAAAACCTACAGATTTATTGGAAAATACCGAAATGATGGGTATGGAGGTGTCGGAATATACTATGTACATCAACAAAAAGATCAAAATTTCTATAATTAAATTACTAACAAACGCAGACATATTTGTTATAACAACACCAAAAAACCATCACCAAAAAACATGATTCTATAAGGATCCAAACAAATGTAACCCAATACAAACTAAAAGAATATGCAGAATACCGAGTGGACACACATTTGGAAAATGTAGTATGACAAAACTTAAATAATCTCATATCAGAAATCAAAATCAAAATATATGTAATTGCATTTTTGATCTAGAAGATAGGCGACGGGAGTAACTTAAATCGAAAAAAATAAATAAGTATACCCCGAATGGTTAAACCTAAAGTTATAAAACCATACATTTTTCAGCAGTTTTCGATTTATTTCATTTTATAAAAAAGAAATTCGATTTTTCAATTTCCATTATTTCACGACACTGATTACCACAATAAGTCGGACCGTCGATAATTCGCCCGCTGGCCAATTGAATGGGATGAATAAACTGCTACAACCAAAGCCAAAATATTTAAGAATACTCTTCGAATGACTACAATTCCATTAGCAATTAAGAGTTAAAAAATGTTCAATTCTTATAATATTTACATGCGTTTTCGTTAGTGAGTACATTTATTAGCGAGAAATATTTATAAATAAAATTAGAATTAATTCATTAATATCCAAAAAAAAAAATTAATTAGGCGATGTGTTACGTTTTGGTGTTGATGGTGGTAAATCCATTGTTTTACACACCCAACCAGCAATATCCACCTCTTCAACCTCAGCTTTGCGTATCCAAGGATGATTCTAGAGGGGGGAAAAATATTCAATATATTTTCAAAATAATTATTTTTAGTGCTTTTATACCAGTAATGTTTTCAAATCGGCGCGTTCGTCTGGATTCTTCTTGAGACATATATCTACAAAGTCTTTAAACTCATCGGTAAAAATTTTGTGCTCTAATCTAGGCGGTGGTTCATTGACAATATAATCCAGCAACTCAAAAATTGCCATCACTTTGGGTTCTACCACCGTCTGTTGACCGTCTTCGGAATTATCCTTGAATATCGCTTCAAGTGTCTTACCATCTGGTGGCGGTATAGGATACATACCAATGGCCATCTCAACTAATGACAAGCCAAGTGACCAGATATCTGATTGTACCGAGTAGTGTGTGCCTTGCAAACGTTCAGGCTGTAAGGAAGTTAAGAGGTATACATAATTATTTTTAAATGTACTACATACTTGTTACTTTAAAACGGCTGTATAAAAGTATTGAATTGCTACTCACCGACATATAGCTGCGTGTGCCTACAAATGAATTAGCCATTGAGTCGATTAGCTGCCCCGACACACCAAAATCACAGATCTTTATCTCTCCACTGCTGTTCACTAGAATGTTGCTTGGCTTTACATCCCGATGCATGATGGCGTGCTTGTCACGCAAGTAGCTCAGTCCCTTCAGCACCGCTAACGTTATCTTGCCGAGTATAGATTCCGGTATACGTCCGGCGCGCTTTAATATAAGATCCAACGAACCACCATCCATATACTCCATGCAAATGCTAATTTCGCCATCACTGTAGAAGGCTCCATAGAACCCCACAATATGGGGAAAGTTGCACTCGTGCAACACTTTTAGTTCACGAATAATTTGTTTTTTAATCGCTGGCTTCACCTCAAGGTGTATAAGTTTACGTGCCATTATCAACTCTGTTGGTATGTGACGCACCTTCATGACTACACCACCATTGCCGGATCCCAGTTCGCCCAACTTTTCGAGGTCGTCATCAGATAATTCGCCAATCTTTTCTTTTTGACTAAGAAACACTTTGATACGATTTCGCGCTGAGTCATCCATTTCCAACTCTTCCAAAGTCTCCGTGAGTGCCTCAATGCTCGTCTTCGGCTTCCCCAGTAAACTATGTTTTCTTTAATTCAACTTTTTAATGAATTTTTGTGCAACAAACCGAAAAGCAACAAAATTAAGACACAAAATTGGAGAGAAAGATGAGGAAAGGAAATGGCAAACTGTGGAATTCAGGGTGCATTTATAGTATTGCCCGTACGGATGTTGACACAGATGAATGCCAACATTTATAAATGTAAATACATACATACATATGTACATATGCATATGTAAAAACTTAGAAATGTTAAGTTATTTCGAAGCAAATCTATTAAAGGCTATGCTTGCCGGCATAAATATAACGATAGCAGGTAACAAAAGCTTAATTTTATTTAGAAGGCAGCTACAAAGTGCAACCGCAGAAGATGAAAAATCAATAGCAATATTTATTGGGATACTTACTCTGTTCCAGATGGTGTCTTGAATGGTGGCGTCGGCACAACCTGAGAAGCGGCTACTGTTGCGTCCACAGCCCCCGGTGGCAGCGTAAGATTTAATTTATTTTTCGACATATCCTATATTTGGTTGGGGAAACAAATTAATAAAAAAAAACTACACCGCAAAATACCGAAAACATCCAAGATTGATAAATTAGTAATTTATCACTCTTGGAAAGCACCTCCTTGGCAGTGTTGCAGCACACCAAATGTCGGGCCCCAAATACTAAGTAGGGTTATTTTCTTTTTAAATTATAAACTTTTTACGAAAAGGCAAACAAAAGATACTATTAGATTCAATGGTATTAAAATGATATTTAACTTAATTAAGAAGTTTTTAAATAAAACATAAAAGTAGTAAATACTTATGAACATATCGGGTGTTTTTTTTAGGGGTATAGAACTTCGAATTGAAATAAAACACAAGAAAATCGTTTTAAGGTCCATCAATTTGGCTTTATTGAAAGGATAATTTTATGCCATTAATGTTTAAATATGATTTCGGGCATGTGGCCGCCGCGGCTGGCTCGAATAAAGCCAATTCTACAGGTCCAATTTTCAACCACTTTTTCGAGCATATGGGGCCGTATGTCGGCAATAACGCCACGAATGTTGGCTTCCAATTCCCCTAACGTTTCTGGTTTGTTGGTGTAGACGAGCGACTTCACATATCCCCAAAGAAAATAATCCAATGGTGTCAAATCACACGATCTTGGTGGCCAATTGACAGGTCCATTCCGCGAAATTATGCGCTCAGCGAATGTTTCCTTCAATAAATCGATTGTGACGTGCGCTGTGTGGCATGTAGCGCCGTCTTGTTGAAACCACAACTCATCCACATTCATGCCATCCAATTCGGGAACAAAATAGTCGGTTATCATGGCTCTATACCGGTCTCCATTAACGGTAACTGCATTATTGCGGAAGAAGTATGGCCCAATGACTCCACCAGCCCATAGAGCACACCAAACAGTCAGTTTTTGTGGATGTAATGGCGTTTCAAGGGTCTCATGTAAATTCTCTTCACTCCAAATGCGGCAATTTTGCTTGTTGACGTAGCCATTCAACCAAACATGAGCCTCATCACTGAACAAAATTTTGCGATGAAAATCAGCATCGAGATCAATCTCATTTTCGGCCCATACACCAAAATCACGACGCATTGCATGGTCTCGCGGCTTTAATTCTTGCACAAGCTGGATCTTGTAAGGTCGCAAGCCAAGATCTTTGCGCAAAATCTTCCACAAAGTTGATGGACAAAGCTCCAATTGCTGTGCACGGTGGCGAATCGATTCATTCGGGCCCTCTTCAACACTTTGCTCTACAGCGGCAATTGTTTCTTCGGTGCGCACTGTTTGACGTCTCTGCGGATGCGTATTATCACATAGAGTAAACGTAGTGCGAAAACGATCCATGGTTAACCGAATTAATTGCTCTGATGGACGATTATGTCGACCATAAAATGGACGGAGCTCACGGTAAACTTCGCGAACTGAACCATTATTTTCGAAATAAATTTGCACGATTTGCAAGCGTTGTTCTTTTGTCAACCTGTTCATGATGAAATGGCAAACCAAACTGAACATAAATGACATTAGAGTTGCCAGATTTGACCACAAAATGCCAGTTTTATCTCTATTCGAAAAACAAACCTGTAAAAAAAACACCCTATATAATAAAAGATGCTGGGTGTAAATAAGTTGTTTTGGCATCACTGTCTATGAAATATTTTTCAGCTGTTGCAATTTTTGGCATATGTCTTTCCAATTTGGTATATTTGTATTAATGTCAATCAAAATTTACAAACACGAAAAGATTATTATGAACTGTGAAAATACTTTAATAATAATCAAGAAATGACTTTTAATATTGAAATACTGTTCTTTGAAAACAAAGGAAGGGTTCTAATTGGTCACACTGAAAATGTTATCGATTGTGTGATTCCATCATCAGTGAAACAAAATGATAATGGAACCAATCGAATCAGAAAATGCAAGAAGAGGAGAGTAAAAAATGTGTTGTTTAAAAAAATCAAAAACAAGAAATCGGTGAAAACGAGTGGACATTCGTTAGTGCAGATACGGGATTTTACGGGAGAATTTAAATTATATTAATCAAATATCTTAAAAACTAAAGTAAAGGTTAGGAAAACATATTTAGTGCTCTGCAGGAAGGGTTTGAAGAAAGTTACAGAATATTAAATTGTACAAACGCAAGTGCTCGTATTGAAATTGACGGTGTAAAAACGAGTTGAGCTGAAGGCAGAGCATTTATAATTAAAATTGCTTTAAACAAATATGTATTTTAATCATTTTAAGCTTATCATTTAAATAAAAAAAAGTTAATTCACATAGAAATTAAAAATGTATGCACATATCTTTCATATATGTGTATATGTGTAAGCGTATGTGCAATTTTCTCCAATTGGGAGCGGTGCAAGTGAATAGAGAAAAACAAACAAAAAATTCATGAAGGGAAAAACAGACGAAACGTGGAAGAAGCAGCATCATTGCTGTTAATTTGGTTGATATTTCTTGTTGGGAAAATTTGCTGATTGGATTTACTATTTCGCAGGCACTGAGTGCTGCTGAATCATTGCAAAGAAAGTTTTACGGACCTGTTTTAGGCAATTACCGATATTTGCAGAACTTGGAGAGGTAAGTCCAGACTAGTAATGGGCTTTGGTTGTGGTCTAGGGGTACATCTCGAAAGGTTGGTGGGAGAACCCAAAATACTTCAGTAGAAAAGTTATACAAATCTCAAATGTTGTAACATAAATAATGTAAAGCTACAGTTGTGTTCAATTTAAAGTTAGTATAAGTAGATATGTACATATGTATGTACATATGTAATTTGCAATTTTTTTTACCTATTAAATTTTTAAAAAGTATATATTGTATCATTCATTTCTTGCCAAAAACAATATAAACTCATTTTGCAAACCTTATATAAAAATTTGTATTTAGCATCCTTCAATAAAAATTTGAATATTTAATTAGAAGTTTTACAAAACAACTGAGTATTCAGTTTTACAGGCTATTTTGTAATAAGTAGCATGTCAAGTCGCCAAAACGGTCAGTCTATTTAATTTTTTTTTCAAAATTACCATTGTTTTTTGAAATTTCTTTTATCAAGGGTGTTCATATAAAAATTAATTTTTCAAAAGAAGCGGTAATATTAGGTATTTTTGAGTTAAACATTGTTTTATGTCATAAAATAATGAGCTGCATACATACATACATACATACATACATATGTACATTAAAAGGGCGAGTTTTTGATTAAATTATAATTTGGTTTTTGTTAGGAAATGAACTGGAGTTTAGTGAAAATGTTTTGAAATTAAATTCAATTGCCAACATTTTTTTAAACGTAGGTACATATGTACATATGTACAAACATTTGTATACACGAAATAAGTCGATATCTGAATCGGGTTAGTTGAAAGTTTTTCAGAGATATGAGTATGTACATATGTACATATGTATGTAGATTTGTATGGTTTTTTAATATTCAACTTCTTTATCTCTGCTTCTATTAATCGCATCTTAACAATTTTTAACTCATTTAAGCTTTACAATTTCTTTTAAATAAGTAAAAAAAAAAAATAAACATCAATCAAATTTGTCAACCAATTATTAAAAATGTTTCCCTACAATGACTGTAATCAAAGATACATACATACATACATACATTGTATATGAATAAAAATTATTGTATATGGAGTCATATAGTAGTTTAAAGATATTGGGCCATAATCAAAGTAAAGTCAACTCCAAAGTTAGTAACAGCTTTTAAACATACTTTTCGCTGAGATAACTGTCGAATAAGGTATTCGATAGTCTCGCGCGACGGCCAAAAACGTGCAAAAGCGGTTAACGTTACGATATGTGTATCAGGATACATATATATGTATGTATGTATGTATGTATATACCTATTAAGAAGTTTGAATATGAAAATGTTCATTAAACCATCCAATTAAAAAAAAATTCTACTATAAACTGATATATGTATGTATATACACACATGCAGACTAATTCCATGTAGATATATGTACATACATACATCCTATAAAATAAATTTCAGTCGAATCTTAAAAGAAACCTATATACAAACATAAATTTGCAAATTTGCTGTTATGATCCCACAAGAAAATAAAACTTAAGTTTATAAGTGGCAAGTTGTAATGTCAATAGCTATGAAATATGTATTTCAAGGTATTTTTTTTTTGCTTTCTCTCTTGTTTCTATCGTTGTTTTTGCACCGGCCGATACAGCTTGCAATGTACAAGTAAAATAAAGCCTAACGCGGACTCCAACGCATCAAATATGAATGCTTTTTTTATAACCCTCTAATCCATTCACTAAACATACTTACATATTGTATAGCACATACATATGTATGTATGTATGTACATACATATACATACATATGTGCCAAACTGTTTTTTATCAGCTGTTCACATTGTTGGCTTACCCTAGAGTAATCATTTATAGCCTCACTTTTTTGTTGTTTTTGCATTTTCTTCCGCTTCAGCTATCGGCTATACTTTTTTCCTTTGGCATCACTCCATCATCCTGCTACTAGCAGCTACCTATCATGTTTGCATATTTAAATATTTAAGAAAACAAATTATCTCAACATAGTTAGTACTTTTTCATATCACGCACGACATTGTGTTTTGTTTCCGTTGCAATAAGTATTTTATCATATAGTTTCGCATAAATGTTGTTTAAAATGTCGACTTGGCTAACATTTTATTAAATTATAAAGGTTTTCTCGGAAAAATCAATTTTTATAACTTAAAAAAAAAAGCACGGAAGTATGCTACGCACCTACGAATTGCATGTGCTTTACTCGTAGGAGCAAAACAATGAAGGATAAAAGGATTGGCTCTTTTGAAATACATGCGCACAGCTACATATGTACATATCTTCCATACCAACAAGCATTTCTGTGAGTGTTTAAAAAAAGCCTTAATCTAAGCTAGCTTTATATTAGGTCCGTTCGTGTAAAAGTCCAGCAAGAATTATCCAGCAGTTTATCAGAATTATAGAGTATTCTCTCTCAAAGAAAGATGCTTGCAAATTTTTACGCGAAAGCAAAATTTGTAGAAACTTGCAAGTTTAACGAACAGCTGATTGAATTTTTGTTCACATCCAAATATGCAAAATGACAAACATTGCATTAGTGTTTTTCTGAAACATTACACTAACGAAACTTAACTAAACGAACTTTTACTTGCTTCTTGCATGTTTAATACTCAAATTTTTTTTTAATTTTTACCTTTAAAACTCTCAAACAAAAATTTCGTATTTTTACAAATTGCAATCAGCTGCTTTTGATCAGCTGTTTTCTTGCTTGCAAATTTGTGCTGGGTAAAATTTGTCCAATTGGCAACTTCTCTAAATGAAATGTCAAATTTTTGGTCACCGCGAACGCGATTTAACAAAAATCGTGATATTTTGTAACAATTCGTAACAATTATCAGCACCGCGAACACTCTTATTGTATTATATAAATAAATTTCATTGATTTCAGTCTTTTAAATGTAAATAATTGCTTCGCTTTGCTTTCCTTGCTTTCTAATTAACTCTGAAGCAAAGCGAAGCAAAGCGAAGCAAAAGTCGGCGTGAATATTTTCTAATTTAACAGCGCGCTTGACAGAATTTTTATTTGATGAAAAAACCAGCGTTTTATAAAAAAAAGAAACATTTTGTAATATTACTGGTTATAAATAATTGGAAAATTAAAAACAAATACTATAAAAGTTTATTTTGCTTGCTGGGATGTAAAGTAATGTCCATAGTACATAGTAAGTGGTGCATTATTCCTCTTGTATTAAAATATATGTGGTCTCAAAGAGGTGTGGTATTCAAAAGAAATTACAATTTTTTGTACATACATACATATATACATATAGTATGCTTGTACATAATATTGGCTTAATTTATTAAAAAATTATAACCGACTTTGTTCTTTCTTCGACTTAGTTCTTTGAAAGCATACACACTAAAATGGATTTTCGGAGCTTATTAGGTTTATTATTAGTTACTAATTACCACTAATTATATTTGGTAATGCAGGTACACCTGTGCTTCATATTGACATATTTTGGTAATTTATTTTCCTTTTATTTACTTTTTCAATAGAAATACAATTCATTTTCTAGCAAAAATCATATAAACCAACATATAATAATGAGCAAGTTTTAAATATTACCCATTTTTATAGAGGGTGCAGCTTTTTTTCTATATACATAAAAATAAAGTCGGTTCTAACGTTATATGAAGCGAATACATAAAAAAATCTTAAAATTCGGTGGCAATTTTAAGCTACTTGAAGCTTTTACTACAATTGAAAAGCGCCAAAATAGTATATTCGGAAATTATATAAAAATCCTGAGTAAATAGTTCGAAATTTTGGTGGAGTTTTAATAACATATTTTATTTTATTTCTCCTAGCAGCATATGGATATATCATTTCGAAAAAGTACAGCCGCGGTTAAAAATAAAAGCAAAAAGACATGTTTAAAGGAAAAATACTTTTATTTTATTTCAACTGATTTCGTTGCTATAACTAAAACCGCATAAGCTTAAAACTTTGTGTAAAATTATAAATTTGTTATAAGTTTTCATGAAAATTGCTAATAATTCTTTCTTCCGAATTTTTTCGAGTGTGCAGTTTATAGTTAATGAAATTTTTTATTTTAGTTCATGTTGCTCAAAATTGGCATTGATCTTTGATTTTTTTCTACGCTAAGTGGTTATTGTTATACCCGAGATTGTATGTATGTATGTATGAACATACGACTATGTACTCGAATAAGTTGAATGAGTCTGAATGAGTGTGCATTGGCCCATTCAATTCGTAGGTTTCATTAAGTTCGTTGTCATAATTGGCAAAGTAACTAATGAATACCTAATTCGGATCAACGGAAAGAGAAAAATTTATTGCGTATTGAAATTTCAACGTAATTCGGGCAATCAGTTTTGTTCGATAGAGGTGATTTTGTATTGAATGTAAATAACAAGTGAACTCTTTCGCAACTTAGTACTTAGTAGTAATGCTTTAAAAAAGAACCTGAGGTTGGCGAAGCTTCCAAATGCCTTTCATAGCCTCACAAGGGAGGGTAAGCTTCGCATTCGAACCACTTTAATCAAGTAAAGTAGGTGTTGCAATTGTTTTTCAGAAATAACATTTTACACTCATTCACAAGAAATATGCTCAGCGCTACTACTCACTTTTATCACACCTTATATGTAGGTAATATTTACAGAAGTACTTAAGTGTACATATGATCGTTTCAGACGATTTCAATTTGAAAATAATGCTAGAAAGCTAGTATGAAAAGAAGTTCAGTTAATGCTAATTATTTATAATTTATGTAATATTAGCTTGTAAGCAAATATTTATGTTTTAATGTAAAACTTTCTTATAGAGAGATACACAAAAATTAAGGCACTGCATACCTTCAAATGCGTTTCTCAACGACCATTTGAAATTGGATAAGGATAATAATTAAATCAAATAAAAAGTAATTACCCATCAAATTTACTCTTACACTTTACACTCGCGTAATAAACAGCGCTGTTTGGGAATTTTACCTTTAATTTCGCCTTGCTTTGGTAACTGACAGCTTTTTATTTAATTGATGTGTTGTTAAAATTTCAAAATTGTTTTTTATATTTTGTACATAGATCCTTTTCATTTAAAAATCTCACTTACTCAGTTTCACAATAAATTTTAAGTTTTTTTTTTGAATTTTGACAAAAAATGCACTTAGTTTTTATCTCATTCACTTTTTAATTTTTTTGTGAACGCTCACTCATTCGTGGAACAAAATTTCGAAATGTAAAATGCAAAATGTATTAAATGAGAACTGTATCATTAGTATTTTTTAATATATTTAATTAAATTATTTAATTTCTATATACTTAACGTAAAGCTTATTTATAATTGTTTTACAGCTACATTCGTTATCTGTTTCTTGTAACAAATTAACCGGTGGAAAATAAATAGAATATTACTTACCTTTATAAGAAGCGAAAAGCTGACGGCTAAAAATTGCCAGCAAAAATTTTGCACTGCTCTTGGCGCTCTTTTCTGGTGTTTTGTTCTGCTAGTTTTTTTGTGTCAAGAAACACCTTCAAAAAGACATGAGCGACAATAAGTTATTCTTGAAATCTGCAATAAAAGCTCGCTGCCATTTGTTTGTATAATTGCTCCAAATATAATACAACACAAAATTGTTTTGATACAATTAAGATCTAGTTGAGCAATTATGAGTTGAAATTTTGTATGTAGCTCAACTAGCTGCCAGTTTGAAGCAAGTATAATTGGGTCAAATGCAAATGTGCACTAAATTTTAGGCTGTTTGATTAACTGGTTTATGGCAAAAAATCTAAAATCTGTACTGAATGTAAGTTTTTATCAAATTGACTTCGATTATGTCGCAAATTTCGTATTTTCCGACATTATTATTACATAAAAGACCACTACTACATTTAAGACCGATTTCAAAGGATACTATGTCGCTTATGTGCGAGTATATCAGACAAAGATAACCCAAAGATACACCTACTCCTGGAGTGTGAGGCTGTTACGCGGAGAAAGGACACTCTGGGGCTGGCTAAAGGTTCAATTAGAGGTACCATACCATAACGCCATAACCATAATCGTAGTCATAGCCATAACCATATTTAAGCCATCGCTTAGTGGTGCCATAACCATAAACAGCTGATATTTGCAACAAACTGAAAGTAAATAAAAATTTAGTAAAGTATGTAAAACGCGGACGCAAAATATAAATTAAAACTCACCAAAACAAAATAAACTGCACACGAAGAACAAAAATATCACAATAAACAAGGCGAATTAGCAATCAGCTGTTTATGGTTACGGCAAAAACCAAAATTCAGTTGGTCGCTGTGGTTATGGTTATGGTTATGGCGTTATGGTATGGCACCACTAATCGATTACAGTGTAACCTATAAGGTTGGTTGGATCAGCTGTTTTCTATGGTTATGGTTATGGCACCTCTAATTGAACCTTAAGGAACTGAGCGCAAAATAAACTTTCCAGTCGTAGTGGATACCTCATTATTTATCTATGTATCTACATATCAACTAGATATTAAGAAATTTTCGTGCCAAGTTTAGTAAAGAACGTTGATGTGATTACTGAGATACATGCGTGGATAGGGTCACGCTCAATTTTCAAAATTTTATAATAATAATAATAATAATAATTTGTGGTGTGCGTCTTTATATTCTACCCCAAATGGAGGGACTTACAGTTTTGTGCCGACTCCGAACGGCAGATGTACATATCGCACCCTAAACCAAAAACAGTCACAACTCAAAAAATCTCAAATGTTCAGGAGAGGCAAAACAAACAGTCTCTTAAATAATGATGATAATTTCCAGTAAAAGAAGATAGTAACTACGAAAAAATTTCTGGAGCAGTTGGGGAAGTATTCCGTGAATTAGTTTATGTGGAAAAAGGATTAAAATTTTTTTTTTTATATCCAAGAGAAGTAAAAAATTTTATGTAAAAATGGTTGTAATATTTTAAACGTACTTTTCCAGTAAATAAGATACATAGTTACGATGAAGAAATTTTCGGAGCATGTTGGGAAGTATTCTGGGAAGAGGTTTATGTGATAAAAGCGATTTAAAAAAATTTTGAGTTGTGACGCTTTTTGGTTTAGGGTGCCTTATGTATTTTATGAGAAGCTTTTTCATGGCAGAAATAGCCTCGGAGGTTTGCCATAGCCATCCGAGGGGTTACCGCTATTAGAAAATAACTTTTCTATGATTTGGATTTCACTTGCCCTGGCTGATATTCGAACCTCGAACTCAGCGGCATATCGAGTTATAGCGCGCACCGCTACCCACTCGACCACAGCGGCCAAAATTGTATAATTATCTTAATTCTGCTTTGTCTTAACGTGTATATTTATCGTTATAGACATCGAACATATCGAGTCATAACCGCCAAAATGACGTAACCAACCAATGAAACATTTTAGAGAAGGCTGATTCTCTTAAATTTCTCGGCAGAAGCAAAGCGCATTTTAATAAATATAGACGCGTTTTGAAGAAAAAACAACGTTAATCTTGTTTACAAAGAGGCATTCAAATGTGAAGCTTAACTGCGGAGAAAATTAGCTAAAAAGCACCTTCTGATTAAAAAAATGTATTTGTTGCTTACGTCCTTTTGGCGGTTATGGCTCGATATTTTCAATACTCCACATATTTATATAAAAATGAAAGTTTACATCTGTTTAAAGCTAAGCAGGCGTTTCATTGTTAAAATTAGTGAAAAATGTTATATATTGAAATCGAAATATTTCACAACAAATATTCATTTTAAGCAATTTTATTATTGTTTAATATAAAGTCAAGATGAGATATGAGACGCATGCTTGTAATTCAAAGTTCAAAATTCACAATAAATAAATATATAAAGTTTTTTTATTTTAATTTTGGTCTAAAGTTGGTGTTTGTGACCTTTGTGTCAAATCTAAATGAGCCAACAAATTGTTTTGCATTTATTACAAATCTTAGTACAGTCTGCCGCTGAAGATTCTACACATTTTGGGCTTCTTTTTGCAAATATATTTGCACATTTATATTTATTTATGCCCACACACATAAGCACACACTCACAAACATCCACGTGCGCATCGAAAGAAAAAATTATTACAAATTGCTGTAAAAGTGGTTATCCTTGATTTGGGCAAGATTTTTACGCCTCTCAGTTCACTGGCAAACGATTTTTCAACGCGACAAAAAAATTTAAACGTTTCATTGCTGAAAACAAAAAAAAAACATTGTTGATTTAATTTTTATTGATTAATATTTTTAAGTACATTTATATGTTTGTACATACATATGTATATGTTAAATGTATATTTAGCTATGCAATTTATGAACTTAACATTGCTTGGCGACCTTCAATTCAATCGAAAATGATGCCAAATCTTTTTTGAGCTCCCTTGGCATAAATCTCACTTGAAGTTTACACCTTCAATAACAACTAAAAAAAAAAAACGGAAAACGGAAAACAACACCACAAAAACACTTACTCAAATATTTTCGCATGTGTGAAAATTATGCCTTACTTTATGTACATAAGTATAAATTTAACCCATAATGTATATATTTACTTGGTTATGCACATACAGTTGTACGTAAATACCCAGCTGGACTGGAAAGCATGGCATTATTCTCGTTCTCCACACTTTTTTTTGCGTCTTGCAGTAATTCTAATAACCTAACCTGCAATCGAATCGCATAATTTATAGCGCCAACCGTTCGTATTTCACACGGCTTCGTTTACTTCACGAGGTAAATTTCCTCGAAAGTGAAATGCAGAAAATGTCCATTTGATTTGAAATATAGAGCATAGCATTTCTTATATTATTTGCATTAAGATATGAACAACAATTTTAGCAATGATTTATTCAACACACTCTTGAAGAGAGGTTTTCTAAGATTTTCACTTAGCTTTCATCTTTGAAAGTTATTTGACGTTTCAGCAAGTACTGCATCGTCGTGCTATAAATAAAACTAACTTTACTGAAATCTCATTACTCTTATTTCCATAATGTTTTCAGGCCTTCTTTCGTTATTAAAAACGGTGCAAGCGATTTTTTTTTGTTTGAAGTTCGGTGTCTCCCATTAAACTTACAATTTATTTTGCTGACTATTGCTGGAATCGGGTGCAGGCGTTGGCTTAGTTGTTGGCGCTGATGTTTGAGTGTTTCTAGAGTGAACGTGTCTGATAACTGCCTATTTGTCTGCAGTTTTTAAATATGCTCCTTTTTTTGTGTTTTTTCCCTTCAACATAATTATTTTGTTAACACTGTTTAAAAGCCGTTTTGCATGTTTGTTTTGTTCTTATTTTTCTATCGCAGTTTATTCTCCTGTTCACCACAAATATTTGCTTTAACGTTAGGATAACTTTTTTGTTTTATTCATATCTACATTTTGCAACTTTGCAATTTCGCACAAATCGCTTCCAATTTTGCTTTTTTTATATGTATATTCAATTTACTGTTAATATTCAATAGCATCAACTGATTTCGCATCGAATCGAAATGTTTGCGCGCCAAATGATCGAATTTAAAATTTATTCACACTTTGCATTGCACGCCAACTCGATGCAATGCAAATCAATCTATGGGAATGGGAATGAATGCAGTCATTTTGATTGGCTTCGAAATGCCATTATCTACATATTTAAACATATACATACATATTTATGTACATTAGACCGCCTTACCTCTTTGACAAAAAAAGTTCGCCGCACACACCCCAATCCAAAGTATTTTTCCAATGCTATTTAAAAAAAAAAAACTTTTTTTTAATTCATAAATTACTCTAAGCAAAAAAGCCTCTTCTAGCTCGACTACGACAGAGATAAAGTACAAATTGAATTTAAGCTGACTCTTATTTACATCTGGCTTGACCGTGACTATGATTGTGTGCCATTAAGTATTTATTCGAAATCGCGAATTTTTTTTGTGGTGCGGTCTAATGTGCTACATATGTACATACAATAATAGATGCATACTCGTACATTTATTTAGTAGTGCTTTACTGCATTATTTGGATGCGCTTATTGTTTGTTGCGACGAGCCATTGTTAGTGTTATTGTTGTTGGTGCAACTTGGTTCAATAGCAAATTGTTTCGTTTCCTTGATTTCATGCATAGTGTTGTACGAGTACATTCAATTGCTCCAGCATGCCATCTGAACATTGTTATTGTTATTGATGTTGCGCTGCTGCGATTGCCTTTGGCTTGTTGCCTATTTTTCTTGTTTTTTCTCTACACATTTGATATTTGTGTAAAGAGTTCAGCTGCAGACAAAAGTCAATGTACAGGGGTTATCCCAAAAGTTTTCACATTCAATAAACTTTACCTTAAAAGTTATTTAATTAAAATGATTTAAATCTAACTAAATAAAACGTATACAAGAAGATTATTATTGGAAATCTTCCCTTTCATATTTGGCTCTACAGTCGTTTGTAGGTTTTGGCGAAGACTGGAAAAACTTCGCCAGTTGTCTCTTTCCTTTGTTATGTTATTTAGGCGTCAGCACTAAGCGTAAAAATGTTCCTTTGCACTCGAACGCCGTTCATCGTGATGTTTGGGTGACCTTACTTTCGCTGCCCACCCATACACGCGAATGCTCTTAAATCGTTTTCATCGAGATTTTTGTTCATCGAAAAAAACTTTCGTTAGGTAAAGAATGAGTTTAAGGGATAGATCTTTCAAATCGTATTGTCACTTTGTTTATCTAAGGACTTGGCATTTCGATTGTCTACCAAACCCGGGATACTTAGCTTGCAAAATTTTTTACTTCTTCGAGGAAATACATAACTACGTACAGTGACAGGAATTGCAATATGCCAGCACTTCTGGTGTTTGATGTTAGGAGTTATTTTTTTTTGTCGGAACCGGGCAGACAATTTCACTCAGGCTACATGCCGCTCATTGTACCGTGTTCATACCCTTTTAAATTTTTTTTTAAATGCGCATGTCACGTGTAGTGAGTGTCAACCAGTTGTCTACTTATCCATTTGATCAGTGAGGATAGCCATTTTAAAGTAACATGCAACATGAATTTTAACCATCTGCAGCCTTTTGATGATCTCCAGTCATTTCTTAGCGAAGCGTTCACTCATTTTCTGGTGTTGGCTTCGCTGGTTGCGGGCCGAGTCATGTCTGCTCTGAGCCAATTCAAGATAAATGTCCATATGCCTCGTTACCAGGTACTCCTAACATAATTTAGTTGCGACTTTCATTGACAAAATGATTTGGAAGTAGTTAGAGGGCTGCCTATTTTCCTGAGTACATCTAGATTCTCCTGAAGGCACGTTAACAAAATAGAGAAGAGTAAAGCGATAATGTTTTATCTCCTATAAAAACCCAGTTTTAAACCCAACGTCAATATTGGCATCATCGGTAAAGATTCTTTTTTAAGCTGAAAAATGCTATTCTGACGATCCTGGTGATAGAGATCTCCAATAATGTACCTCAGAATCGCATTTTCTCATCTTTTAATTTAGTTAAACCATTGTGTGTATTTTTTTTTGTATAAAAAAGGAACTTGCGCACTCAAAGTCGGCTAAGTATTGGAAGAAATATTTTTCAAAAACTCGATATCATTGGCCAAAGTAGAGAAGCGGTTGATATAGTATCAATTTTGTTCTGTACCCAAGAGAAAAGGGGCCTCCAAGAATACCATTAGTTTTGTCTGTTGGATGGTACAATGGTAGAGCAGATATAAAGGCTTACTAAGCGTGGACTTCTTTCCGCTGAGCTTAAATTCTTGAGTCGAGATTCACAGTTTCTTTGAACATTGATCTATGTTAGTGTTATTGCCAATAAACATAAAACAAATACAAACAAATCCAGTATCATTCCTTAAGTGATGCATAAATGTTGACCCAAAACTCAGCAGTTAGATATTTAAGTATACATTTTTTATGAATTGTCTCAAGATAAATCAAATTAACTGAATTGTTTTGTATCAGAAGATATTAGCGAGTGTCAGAATCTCAAAAATAGCATGCGCGCGAACCTCCGTCGAAAGCCGTCGTTGTGAAAACTTTCTTTTTGTGAAAAAAAGGAGAAAAAAATGCATGCCATCTGTAGGCAATCTATGGTATATAATTTGTTTTGTGTGTTGATCACATTTATTCTGTTTATTGATTATTTTCATGATAAACAAATGTAGAAAAACCAAAGTTGGTGCTGGACTTTAAGTAAAAAATTAAAGAATCAAATTTGTAAAATGCGGAAACTCATGGGACTCGTATTCTATGAAAGAAAATTTCGTTTTATGATTTGCGTAGAAATTTTCTAATATATAAAGCTTATTTCAAAAATGTTGAACGCTGCAGTAGCAGCTATAATGTGGCGGCTTTTATGGTATCTAATAAAAATACTTACATACATATGTATGTACATCTGTATGTATGAATATACTCGTACCTATGTTTATGTACTTCTGTGTACTCTATGTGTTATTGTCTATCTTCAATTCTCCCACCATCAAGTTTTCTCGCGTCGTACATTTTTTGGAGCATCCGCTGAAATGAAACAAACCTGCGCGTATATTTTATTTATGACTACAATTTTGTATAAGACCACTACATCTGCTGGCTTCTTGCGGCTTTACTCAGTTTTTTTATATTTCTTTTTTTTTGTTTATGGGTATTTATTTATTTCTCGGCGTCGCTGTTACTATTTTCTTCAAGTTTTTTATGTTACTCGCGGGCGCGTACATTTGCTCCTGAGTTAGTGCAGTGATGCCACAAACAACAGACGAACAGACGAACAGACGTACAATGCCATTTACGGTAATGCAATTCCATCAGTTGCATCAGTACCAAGGCAACAACAAGATCAAACTACAGTTGCGCTAAGGCGTACAGCACATAGAGGCATTTACTTGTATCTGAAACTCTGTCAATACTCGTATCTTCTATCTACAAATATGTATGTATGTATGTAGTATCTGTAGAGTGCATATCTGGCATCTTATAATGCCCATCCAACCAGCCGACTGCCATAGTTGGTGGTGGCCAACACATTTCGTCATAGAACGTTCCAAAGTTAAGCTCTACAGAGCGGTAGGGAGATTCACGCCAATATCGTTACTTTTGGAGCTCTTCAGTTAGCTGCACAGCAAAAAAAGGTAATTACGCCTTGTTGGCTTAGTTTTTCTGTGAAAAAAAAAAATACGATTTTGTATACTCGTATTTATGTAGATTGAAATTCCTCATATGCCAAATACTCTTTCTGTCGCATAAGGGCAAACGCTGAAGGGTTGTTGCTTGTTTTTTTGGCTATAACTTGCCGGTCAAATTGCCAAGTTTGCTACTTGGGGCTTAGGCGCTAAGTAAACTGCTTGAATACCCCTAGCTTATATACAATACATATATATGTACATACATACCTACATACATTCCGTATGCATTTGATGCTCACAATCTTTTGCAGCTGCTTCTCTTCCGCATCCATAGACATCTGTTTCTTTCTTTTGAACATTTTATGGCTGTTGGTGCTGGCGTACAAATTAACTGCAATTGCCAACCGTTACTAGTGTTGTTATTTTTTCTGGTAGTACTTGCTTTAATAATATATAGATATGTATGTATGTATGTATGTACATTTATGACGCCCAAACAAGCGAGCTGTTTAGTAAGCCACATGCAGGTGGTTTACAATTGTTGTTGCTGCTATTTTTTCTTTGGCTTAAGTTTATGTTATTAGCGCAAAATGTTGATTATCGAAATATGTATAAGGTAACCGATATATTGTGCTCCACTACTTTTTTTTTATACCTCTTTTCTGTTTTTGTTTCTACATACGAGTATTCTTAATTATAGAAAGCCGTCATAGTCCAATATGAGTTACTAAATCAAACGATCGTATCTTATGAGCGTGAATGTCTGTATTTTCTAGTAGATTTCGAAACTTTAGTCTCAAGCTATTAGTGTTCATTTGTCATCAATCAAATTGAAGAACTCAATAAAAAAAATTAAAATATGAACTAAACATTTGATATTTATACATTTTATTTGTTTTTAATTGTTTATGAGTTTTCAGGCCTTCTTTATTTGAATCTTTATGTTTCAATAAAAAAAATTACGAAATTTCTAATTAGATAATGTTTTATCGTAAAATTTAAAAGTTAAAATTTTCAATAAAATTTAGGTAGCTGATTCAATGAAAATATGCACTGTATTATTTTGAAAACATGTAATTACGAGTCTGGCTTTATCGCAATCTTCTCTCTATCATTATTCAATTTTAGTGCGATTATTTCGCCATTTCAGATTGATTATGTTGTTGTGTGTACTTTAGAATTTGTTTTCTTGTCAGGCTCTTCGATTTACAAATATATTTTTGTTAATGTCGATGAAATGAAATAAGTGTCAAATATATAGAAAACAAGTAAGAAAAGCTAAATTCGGGCCAAACCGATTTTTAAATACCCTCGCGATGTATTTTTTGCATGAGCGGTGCCCATAATTTCATAAAAACCCAGTTTCTTTGTTTCAAATCGCTGCTATTAATAAACTCAATTTGTTCCAATAAATACTGAAAAACAAAGTTTTTTGTATTATTCAAAATTTCCGTTATATGGAAGTTGAGCGTGGTTATGGTCCGATTTCAAAAATTGTTGACGGTGATGTTAGTGATATCAAGGACAATATATAATATAATATAATTTTGGTGCTTACACTATATAGCTCAGTGTTTGGCCGAGCTTATCCTACCATTTGTGGTGAGCGTCTTTATATTTTACCACAAATGGAAGGACCTATTTTGTGCCGACTCCAAACGGCAGTTGTTTTTTATGGGAAGCTTTTTTATGGCAGAAATACCCTCGGAGGTTTGCCATTGACTGCCGAGGGGTGACCGCTATTAGAAAAAACTTTTTTTTTCTATGATTAAGATTTTCGAACTCACCGGCATATCGAGTTATAGCACGCACCGCTACCAACTCGACCACAGTGGCCACATCAAGGACAATATGTTCACCAATTTATGTGACGGTAGCTTACATCGTTGTTGAGATACCTACAGACGTTTTTTTTATAAGTGGGCGGGCCGTTGAAAAAAGACACGGAAGCTCCCGTTTAAAATTTGAAAAAATTATTATTACATAAAAAGTTGACTATATCCAATACAATGCCTTCTTGTTAGCGAATAAGACGAATTTGACAACTGCAGTGCACTGATTATTACGAGACCGGACAACGACTTACGATTGTAGTCGTGTTTAAAAATAAAAACGAAGCTTGACAAGGCTAGCGATATTGTTAAGACTATTTGTAGAAACACCAATTAGTCTTGATCGCTCTACCTAGATCTAAACTTAATTAAGTGACTATATTTATTACTTCTTGACCTACTTCGTGCCATGCCCAACTCTTAGCCAAACATTGCGAATATTTTCACGAAAAATTTCGCTCATATTTACACCTAACAAACGGTGTCGCACAGCGTGGCGGCTGCAGCTTTACAAAAATAAAAAAATAAAACATAAAATAATTAATGGAAAAAAAAGAACACAATACATACTTAGTTTAGTAAAAGTATTCATACAATACTCCTATAGCGCATTCAAACTTTTTCTTTTGCGTTTTTGTTTTCGAATGCGCACATAATCTGCTTTTCCACAAGTTGGTCACCTGTGTTTTATTTTTGTTTGGTGAGCCAACTGTGACTCTTCTCTTAACTGGCGCACATCCATACGTACATACGTATGTGCCATACATTGTGTGCTGTATAAAAAATATATTTTACACGCAAACTTATTTATCGTCTCTTGTGGCAGTCATCACAACTAATCGCTTTGAAACTGACAGAATTGTGTCTTAGACTTTCTATAAAATATGTATGTACGAGTATAAGTTGCTAGATTGATATTTCGTTTATTTCTCCTCTTGACCATTACACATTTTAAGTTTACACATACATATACACATATTTCAAAGCTAACTAATTGTGTGGCTGTATTATTATTTTCAATGAACTTTTTATATTTTATTTAGGCCACATTTTATTACACTTCACCTTTTTTGTAGTAGACTTTACAGTACAAGAGGGCTTAAATACGTTTGAACACATGAACATGTGTATGAATGTATGTTTGTATGTATGTATGTATATATTTCTATTATATTCTCATATAATTTATGCATTTGAAAGCTAAATATTTGACAAAAAAAAAAAGGTGTAAAATAGTGTTTTCCAATTTACAGTGGAACGAAATCATAATATATTGACCAGAAAGTAAAAGTCAACCTTAAAAGTTGGTGCGTTTGAAATTCTTTTTTTGCAAGAACAGAACATAAAGCCTTAAATGATTTAATTTATTTTTCAAGAACAATTTAATTTAAATTGAATGCATTTTCGAAATGAACTTTTAATTGCAAAAAAAAAAATATTTATTTGCATGTACATATGTATGTACGTGTACATGTAAAAAAGTGGCATATTTTAATTCGCTCGTTCCCTGGAATTGTTCTATATCGAAAAAATATTCTCCAAATTTTCTTTTAAAATCCAAAAATTTTAAAGGTCCTTTAAGGGTTGTCATAAAATTGATATGGGGAAAACACATTTTCGTAGAATATTGTAAAACAAAAAGTCATAAAGTAAAACAAAAAAAAAAACAAATGTTTGAACTATCGAAAACTTTTATGAACATACAACTTTACGATATTTTACAACACCTTGCCTTGTGAATCTCCTAAATATGTTTCAATCAGCAAACTTTGTTTATCTTCAGAAGGCCTCAAAGAACTATTTAATTTATGAGCGTGAAGTTAGCTAAACACCCATCGCAAATCGCAACGGTATACTATTGGTATTTTGCCGCTAATTTAATTTAAATTGTGTTAGATAATATTGCCTATTCCAGTAAACAAAGCTTAAAGAGGGATAATATTAGGTAGAATGCAGGAAACGCCGTATATTGCAAAAGGATTTATCAAAGAAAACAAGAAAAATGTAGCTAAGCTATGAAAACAGCTAAGGATGCGGCAGCATAGTTTGGGCCTGCAATTAAAAATAAGTCCGAAATGAAATGGAAATTTATATTTAAATGTGCGCAGAAATAAAGTTTTGTTTTGCAACATAGACATGTTCGAATTTTCGAAGCGAAATTTATTCCGGGTGAAACTCACAATAGGTGGATTCATTCCGGGCGTATGAAAAAATTTCCGGTGAATTTTTTTTCGTGCGAAACTTACGATAAGGGTGAATATAAAGATTTCAAAACTAGTCCCAATTTTGCCGCTAATTTGTTGCTCATTAATTACGCAACAATTATTTTTTTGGACAACATTTTTTTTTGTTTACGAGTAATTTCATATGGAGTTGGCATACTTGTACCAAAAATCTGAAAAAAGTTTAAAACTTCCTTAAAATGATTTTAACTACTTTTATAATTTGTTGCTAATTAGTTGCTAAGTGATTACATACAAATTTATTTTGTTGCTCTTTTTGTTTTTGTTTTTTTGTCCAAAAAATAATAATTTATGCGTAGCTAATGAGCAACAAATTAGCGGCAAAATTGGGACTAGTTTTGAAATTTTTATATTGCGTTTCACTAAAAAAAACAAAAACAAAAAGAACAAAACAAAATAAATTTTTATGTAATCACTTTGCAACTAATAAGCAACAAATGCTAAAGGTGGTCAAAATCGTTTTAAGGACGTTTTGAACTTTTTGAAATTTTTGGTATAAGTATGCCAACTCCATATGAAATTTAAAAAAAAAAATGTTTGTCCAAAAAAAATTTTACAATTTTTTCATCGAAATTTTAAATTGTATACCACCGAACAATGGCCCTATTCGATTGGAAATTTCGATATCAGCGAAAATGTAAAACCGCCCTCAATTTTGTTTTCATTTTAAAACCCCAAAGAATTTCATTATGCATTTTGTTCGCATTTTCAATATTTCTTTCTTTGTAGTTTTAATTATTGTTGTTGCCTTTATATTGTACACTCTGTTCACCAATAATGGCAGCAATTATTTTAAATTAATTTTAAATCGTTAATTCTCTAACAAACACCGTTAAAAATAATTTTTTAAATTTTTTGAAAAATGTAGAAAACGTTTATCACAATTAGGACCTTTTAAAAAAAAAATTTAGAATTTTTTTGGGGTATGCAAATATGTACTAGCTCATTTAATTTTAGTACAACAAAGTGCAAATTTCTAGTGACTATGAATAACCGCTGGTTTTTGACAATTTTTTCACTAACGCTCTTTCTCAATTCCTTCCATATAAAAATAATTGCCGTTTTGCGTTGTGTTTAATATAAAATTTTTTTTTTCAAAAGTTTTAAATTTTGATAAAATCTTGTTAAATCATTGTGCATTTTTTAAATGAGTAACATATTTTACTTGAAAAGTAATATTAAAAAAATTAGAAGAAAAATAGAGTTGTTAAATCTGTCAATATGTGGTTGTGCTATAATTTGTGAACAGAGTATATAGTATTGCTTTTGAGCATCACGCCTAGCAAGCCACTATAACTCGTAAATACGCATTTTGTATAAAAAATGTATTTGCACTTATGTATGTACCTATGTAGTATGTAAGCGGCACTTCCCTTTGCCTTTCAATGATGCACTTTACAACTACAAACATACGATTACATACACTTGTCGTCAGCAATTAAAGTCAACTTTAACTTTTCTTACACAGTACAACACATGATTTGGCAACTCAATTCTGAGAACTGTATGTGAAATTAGACCCAAAAAGAATAATTTCTGCATCATTCGTTTTGTCTTCTTACCTGCCAAAATATTTTTAATATCGATTTGAAGTTAGTACTATCGTATAGGGGAATTTATCACGTTTTAGGCCCCGTTGTTTGACATAGCTCGACAGCCACTAGCCCGATTTAGTTGAAATAAATTTTAAAAAATTTAGAATTACTATTCATCATTAATCTGTTCATATATTGTTTTCCTATACAAGCAACAGTTTCCAAGTCAAAAATAAGCGCAAGAAGAAAAAAAATTTTTTTTAAATTCATAAAATATACAAAACGGAAATAAGTTTTAAGTCTAGTTACTTTTTCGCAAAGTCACATAACCTATGAGCAAAATGAGACAAAGATCCTGAAAATCGATGCACGCGTTTCGCTTTTATTCGCAATTGAGTAAAGGTATGAATTTCAAAAATTTGCTCGACATATGCAATCAATGAACTGAAAAATGTTGTACTGTGTTATTTTTAAATATTTACAATATTTTTGTATGATAAATATGTAATTCCTTTCGTAAATTTTTAATAAAACTTAAGTACTCGTACAACGCGAAAAATCGAAGTTTTAAACTTTGTGCAGAATTCACAAATAATTAAAAAATTTTAAAAACTTTTTGATCTCGAAGTTCTGTAAATTCAAAATTTGTTTTATTTATTTTGGAAAAATTCAGGGTATGTAATTTTGTAGTCTATTCAATTTTGTTATAATGAAGTGAATGTGTAAAGTGACTTTAAATAACCGGATTTTATTCTATACAACGCACAAACGAAATATATTTTTTAAATGAAAAAAAAAAAAAAAAATGATCAACACCCTCGGCGAAAAATATTCGCAAAAATTACTTTTTAGACATTTGACATGCCAACCACTGATTCCGAATGAACTCCCGTCGTAACAAAATCTCCCGTCACGTCAGTTGAAAGAAAATGCATATATTTTCAAAGGTAAAGTTTACAATAGTTATTTATATACAAAAAATATTTAAATGAGTTTCATTGTGGAAGCTGTTCTCCGATATGGTTATTTTTCAACCTGCAAATCCTTTTTACCGTTTCCTTTAAATTATTGAATGTGGTTGCTTCTTTTCTCGTTGCTCTGGGTTCAATTTTGTTTAGATATGGCTTCCGTTGTACACAATTTTATGGTCCAACCAAACTTGTAAACTAAAGTGAATAACAGAAACAAAATATTGTTTAACTTTTTATAATAATTCAAAAAATTAGCACACATTTTTGCCTATTTAAATTTTTTTCAGGTGGTTGCTGTTGAAGTTTTATGTTGTAATGTAGTTGAATGTACATTGGCACTTTATATTTGTGTTTAATACGAAACATTCAATTCAAATAAACAGCACTTCCTTCTGAATATGTGTATCAATTCACTAAGATGACTAACGAAAGTCTTATCCTTAACTGGAGGCCCAACGCTTTTCAGCTGCACGAGGTTTTTGGAAAACCTTTCGCAATGTCTGCCCGCTCCTCCATCATATTCACTAGTCTCATACTAACTCCGGTAAGTGGATGGGCTTGACCTGTTGAAAAAAATTTTAATTTATGCCGTACAGCCATTAATAAACCCTTTTTACATTTTTAATTATTTTGGTGAAATATATCCACTTAGTTTCTAGCTCACTTGTATTTTTTTGTTTATTTAAATTATTATTTTCACTTCTCCCGATAACGGAAAACGTTCGTAGATTATTCTCACGAACAAATGTCAAAACTCCGTGTCACTCGGAATCCGTGAGGGCAATCTCCCGAATTTCGAAATTTCGTAAGAATTTCGTGATCACGTCGGAGCTCCGACGGAATTCATGATAGGCCTGTGAAACTTCCAAACGGCTTCATAACTGTATACACAGAATTGTTCTGAAATCTCTGGGTAAAAGAAAATAATATATCGTAAAAAACATGTGAATATCAAAAAAAGTTGTAGATCACTTAAGTTTCTGACCGCAAGTGTATGTATGTATGTACATTATATTGCCTTTGTTCTTTTGAGGATTATTATACTCGTATTATTAATTAAATCGCTTTTTTTTATTAACCATATCAACGCACTGCATACATACGTACATAAATACTGTCCTTTCTTATTAGTTTGCCATAGACTTCAGAGTACAACATAGCTACGCAATATTATGTCAATTAAGTTCGCTGGCAAATTGTTGCGCCTCACCACAGAATCCATTTGTGTGTTATAAATTAGAGTGGAGGCGCAGAAGAAGTGCAAACGCCCATCAAATGTGGCCGTCCCAACACGTTTTCTATGGTATGCGTGTATTTATTAATACGCGTGTACTCGTATGTGTTTATGTACATATGAACGCGGGCTGTTATCAGCTCGAGCTACATATTTTAAAAGCATACTTTATGCACTTGTAGATATAAAGCACATTTTCACACAAACATTTATATACAAATCGATATGATGTTGTGCAATGATGTTATTTGAGTAAAGTGCATTGATGAAATTGCTGGCAACTTGCATTTTTAATTTCAAGTGCTTTTCCTTGAATTTAGTTTTCTAAATTTTATATAAAAAAATAAAATAAAAACATCGATTATACACAAACGTTTGCTTATTTGCTTTAGGGTCTTTTGTCTTGTTTAAAACCTGAGAATGCCCTGCTTAAGAGTTTGTACTTTCACCATAAGAAATAGAAAGAAGTAATAATTAAATTGTATTAAATTAACCTTTTGTAGGTGTTAGCATTCATAAATATTGTTTGTTTTTCCTTCCGCCGCTAATAAATAGAGACTTTTGCTCAGTTTTGTGCCGATTTCGAACGGCAGATGTATTTTATGAGAAGCTTTTTCATGGCAGAAATGCGCTCGAAGGTTTGCCATTGCCTGCCAAGAAGGGACCGCTATTGAAAAAAAACCGCACCAAAAAATAAAGACACGTTTAACTATACAATAGCGTAGATTTTGCTCAATAATGTTGAATTCATTATTAGTGACACATTCTTCGTTTTTTTTTTGTTTTACGCCCAAAATCATCCATTTATACTTATTGCATTGACCTTGAGTTTTCACTGTGAATAAATCGAGGTTCTAGAATGATTAAAAATATTTAAATTCTACAGAAATCAAATTTTACTTGTCAAATTAATTTTACAGGTCAAGAACAACAGTAATTGAAAATTAGGTCTTTTTGGCTCCACATTTGGCAAAAATGTATGAAAGTTTGCTCAAAAAAAAAAAAAAAAAAAATGTTTACTTTTCTCGAAATAATGTTGCCCTGTTTGCTTTACTCAGCCCTTTCAATGCGTTGCGGGTCCATTTCTCAATTTCTTGGTTTGTGACCAATCAAAGTTGCAACAATTTCTTTTAATATAGCCATTTTTCAAGAAGACAAATAGCCTAATGCAAAAGTTACAATGAGAGAAGGCAACATTTTCTTCGAAAAAATAAATCGCCATTAGTTAATGTAAAAAGTGCTTTAAATAATGATTACATGTGTTTTTATTTATTGAATCTAGAAAAAAGAAGACAACAGCACGAAATTCAATTGCAGTCGTACGTATATTTTTTCGTGTTTTACATGCTTCTGTGAAATATTTAATGCCGAGAAATTCTGAGAGCTCATAGTTCTGTTTATGGATTTCGAAATCTTAGTCTCTTTAAATTAACATTGCATAGATAAATATTTTACCAATCCAATTTCGAAGAGCATGCGAAATTTTTCACCGATTATTGCTGGAAAAAATATTGTTTTAAAAATTTCGAGTAAAAAATATTCAAATGAAATGTTAAAGTTATCGATATGGTATTGTATTCCTAGGTACAAATGGTTTTAAATAAATCAACATAAAGAAGTGTTTGGAAATAAATATGTATATTTATGTACATACTTATATCCATTAATTCATGAAATTAGCATAAATAATAATTTTTATAATTTTCATCCAATTTTAGTTAGGTAAATCATCAAAATACATATGTTCTATGTATGACACATGAATTTGGCAAAACAACTAAGACTGACAGTGAACGTTAATTGCAATTAGTTTGAAAAAAATTACTTAGCAAATTAACGGCAGATGTGCGAAAAAAAGTGAACGAAATAATGAAGCGGTCGAGTGAGCAAACGAACGAAATGTTTTGAGATAGATAATGACGGTCGATATGGCAATAGTTGGCCCGTTCTGGTACACAGATTCGTTTGTTATCACAAAAAAGATATGAGCATATATGTAAATGCGTATGTACATATATGTATACACAAAAAAGCAAAATAATACAATTAAAATTAGTATATAATCACAGAAAATACAACTTATCTATTTGACTATATGATGAAAGTGTACAACAAACTACATGAAAAGTTCGTTTGGTTGCAGTCACCTACTGAACGAAATAGGGTGTGCCAGAAAGTGAGAAATTTCAAGAGTATATCTAAGAGAGTTGAAGATAATCGGCAAATGCAAAAATGTGGACAAAAGATAGTGTTAATAAAATATGCAGTAAAAAATAAAATAAAAAATATGACGAAAACTAATAGTTTCCTGAAAAGTCCTTGTCAGTATGACTTTTTGAACACTTTAGAAAAACTAAAGTCAAAATGACCCCAATTTATAAAATTGTGTTGATTAAAAGCATCAACAAAAAGTACCTCATGACCTTTTATAACTTTTTAATGGAACCTTTTACCTTACTACGGTGCATTTAAAGAATCATCGTATACATCAATACTTCAGACTTTGTTTAAAATTTTTAAGCAATTTTCGTATTTAAAAAAAATTCTAACAATTTTAAATCCCATTAAATTTTAGTAAAATTATTTGCAAATTTTAAGTGGCTAAAAATTTAAATGTAATGACATTTTTGTCCTGCAATAACTATTAATATTTTTTTAAAAAGTCTAATTAAAAATTATAAAACTTAATAAGAACTTAACCATTTTTTTATACAATTTCTATTGAATCTTTGATTTACATGATATTTCTTTAACTCTGAAATAAATTTAAAAAAGAACAAAAAAAATATTTGTAACGAAAAACAGGGAATATGTTAAAAATTTATATAATCCTTCCAGTTGTGCTCGACACTTTGAACAGTCGAACTTTCCAAAAAAAATTAATTATTTCCGTTAGAATTCACCAAAAATTTGGATCAATAAGGTAATTTTTATTTTTTTTTGTGTCTGTAGGGAGGTATGTGTGGAAAATTTCATTGAGATATTCCAATTTTAGTTATTAAGCAAAAAAACAACAAAAAGTGGTTTGGTGGAAGTAAATTGTAAGTGAATACCAAAAAACTCCTTACCGTCATCGAATAAATTTGTTGCGCCACTGTTGTTTTCTATCCGTCTTACCGCAAATTTCTAACATCGATTCATTTTGCTTCTCAGCGAGAATTACTAAAAGCACACAAATATTTATAATTTAGCCGCAAACCTATTGACTTTCTGGTCCGCCAAAAATGAGTTTAATGCGAGCATACTTTCTGAGTCAATGCCACCACCGAAAAGCAAGCTGGTATAATGTAGAAGGTATTGAATTTCTTAGTTGATAGTATACATTTGTTTAAGGCGCAAATGTTTCATAGTACGTTATTCGATAATCACATGCACATACATACATATTCCAGGAGGTAGCGAGGAATCGTAGAATACATATATAATCTGTCAGGGATAACAAAAGGTGCCTAAATACCAACAAAACTATATAATATATTTATTTACATAAAGATTTTGACATCATCCTTGACTTGGTTACACGAACACGATTTTAATGTGACACATACCTTTTTTTTTGTGCCAAAGGCGTCTACGTTTTTTGTGTGCGTACAGCTTCTTGCCCTTAGTTTGAGGCATACATACATACAAGGTGGCGCAAAAATTGTCATCCAATATTTTTTGGCCTTACTAAATTTATGAGCATCCTGTCAGAATTACTGGCGATATGTACTCGCATGTATGAAGGCTACAGGAGTCCGATGCTTCTTACCGTAGACTCATGACTCCAAGAAACCGCATAGTTAGAAATCTGGAAAAGTTAAATCGGCTGATCTTGCATATCTACAAGACAAGTTATTTAATCGGAAAAAATACTCGTTTTCGCGATTCTTGGTTTGTATAGGCAATCATTTCTTTGGACGTGTTCTTTGAATTCTCTTTCAAATATCTTCACAATTGTCAAAGTTAAACTGACATTTGCCGTCTTTCGCAAAATCATAGCATTTGCGTTAAGGTGACGACTTTTGCGCCACCTTGTTCAAGCAAACATATGTACATATGTAGCTAAGCCGCACCTCGATTTGATGCCGTGACTTTGTTCTGTGGCATGCACTAAAACATATGAGAAACATAAATGACCAAAGTAAACAATTCCGGTCATTTAACGTTGGAACACTCAAGTAGGTTCATGTGCACATTCATAAATACATTTGTACGTAAGTTGCTAAAAGAATGCCGCAGCAGTGTAAAAGCTTCGCTCTTGTTAACTAATGGCTACTAATGTGCTCATCGCCACAATATCAAAACCCTCATTATTTATATATACTCGTATGTACTTATATACATATTAACATAATGATTTGTTCTACAAATTCGTTTGTAGCAGTTAAACAAGTGAAAACAGTAAAGCTGAAGAGAAAATAAAATCGACAAAACAAAAAGTGGCACATAAATAAAACTTGGAGCTTGTGTGAATGTCTTTTAAACATGAGCTCAAATACATAAAAGTTGTTTGTCATATAACAATTTTATAGACACTACATACCTGCATACATACATACATATGTATAAAGGCTTATAACAGCATCGAGTATGGTAGGTAGTGCCGTAAAACGCCGAATGATTACAAAGAAAAAAATGCTTGTTCAAATTGACATCAGACTCAATGTGGAAAGGTCGAAAATACCGAAAAACGATCAATTGCCGCATGTTAATTTCAATCAATAACCAGAACAGAATTGCTTGAGAAGTTAGAAAAGAAAGAAAGGGTCCAATTATATTCTCACATGAGCTATAAATCTTCCTTCTTAAATTTTTTTTTTTTGAAGTCTTAATTGAGAGATTTTCATGCTTCGCGGTCTCGCTCAATGAACTCGAATATACTAGTACATTTGACTTAAAAATGACTTAAAATGCATTCTTTGCGTTTTATAGCTTATTTTTAGAGTGAATTTCCCAGCTTTTTTAGGGGGTTTTTCCAAACGATTTAAGAAGTCTTTTTTTGATGATATATTGCAGCGTTTGCTGTGTGATAAGTTAACATTAATGCTTAACGCTCCAAGAGCATTCGGGAAAAAACAGAACTCCTGAAATTCTCAAAAATAAAACTCTTTCAAATTCTTGTTTGAAAACGATAACGATTTACCTTATATCGGGACATGTTCTGCAATTCACTTTCGAAGGAAATAACGTGTTAAGTCTATCTCAATTTTCCAAGTACGATCGTAAGTGTTCCTGTTCATAAGCTCTAGTTTTATTATTTGGTCATCGCATGAAGATTTTTAGTCTTCGAAATTGCTGAAAAGTAGATGTAACTTCCGGTGAATATTTACAAATTTTTGATATTGAGCTTAAATCTGCTTCGGATTTCTCATGAAAAAATATGCACTGCAAAACACAATACATCCGGTTTGGTAGTTATTTATAATAATAATAATAATAATCCCAACGGTTTTATCCCTCCATACCCGCCCGACCGACGCGAGGGGCGCATCCGCATGACGCACGGATATAAAAAAAAAAATTTTGTTTTTTCATATATGTTGCGCCGAGCCATGAAAGGCAGAGGTTTGTTAAGTGTCGAGATCTAAAACTGTTCAGCTACAGAACAAATGCTCATCAGCTGATCAAATAGTTATATATGTATATGTATGTATGTATTAATTATTGAGAGAATTGAGTATAGTTTTCTTTATGTAAAAAAGTGAGTCTGAAATATCAAAAGAACCGGAGTGAGTGTTAAAATCCTGACACAAACTACGGAGTGGCTCATTTAACTCAAAATTGCTTTTACATGGCTTCAGGAAGAGAGGCCGGAAATTTCTTGAAATTCTGGAGGGAACGTTTAGTTTTATTTCGCTAAGAAGAGATGGACTAGAGATCAAGCCTGTCAGTAACTTGACCAAAAATACAATGCCTAGCATTTCTCTGCGACTAGCAAGTGAGGGAAGATTAATGAGTTTTAAACGACTTATATATGGCGGCAGGTTGTACTGAGAATCCCAACGAAAATTCCTTAAAGCAAAAAGTAGAAATTGTTTTTGAATTGACTCTATTCTGTCGGAATGAACTTGATAGCGCGGGTTCCAAACAACAGATCCATATTCCAGTGTCAGTAAACTCAACAAAAATAATATTAAAACTAAAAAACAATTTTTTTTACAATTTTCGACGTAGACTGATAAGAATAGATTGCATCCATCACATAATTTGTCTTTCAGTATTCTTTAACTTCTATATTGAGTTCGAAAAATATTTGATACAGATCGGTATGCGACTTGACTGGGGATAGTGGCGTATTATCTAAGATCCTTCCATTTATGAGTCAAAATCACACCACAAGTCGGCCAAATATCGAGCTGCAGGTATGTGGCCGCTGTGGTCGAGTTGGTAGCGGTGCGTGCTATAACTCGATATGCCGCTGAGTTCGAGGTTTGAATCTAAGTCACTGCAGCAAAATCTTAATCATAGAAAAAGTTGTATGCTAATAGCGGCCGCCCCTCGACAGGCAATGTCAAACCTCCGAGGGTATTTCTGCCATTAAAAAAGCTTCACATCTGCCATTCGGAGTCGGCACAGAACTGTAGGTCCCTCCGTATTAAACAAGCGATGCCCACGCCATATAACCTTCTGTACTTTTTGTTTTTGTAAAACACTTCAGCATTTAATTTCTTACTCAAACAAAATATCCCATCCATTGCTACATACGAGTACGCAGGGATCCAAAAATGTTAAGAAATTTTGTACTTTTTGTTTTTATTCGATTTCGTTTTGAAAAGACACACTGTATGAAAGTGCGGTACACGGAATTTGTGCCAATATCAGTTTAATGTAGTATATTCGACTGTATTGGAATTTCAGTTTTGGCTCAAAACAAACAAACAAAGTGAATTTCGGAACATTCACACATACATACATATATAAGTACATATAAAAATGTCGGCTGAAATGTAATAACGCAGAGTCAAATTGATTTACCAATGCCCCTGCGAATGCGGCGGAATGGACGATTGAACTATGTATTTGACTGACTTTGTGTGCGTACGTACTCGTTTATATATATGTATACATATATGCATGTATGTATTTATCGTTAATTTTTGTACGTGTGTATATATAAGTTACATGTCTATAAGCATACAAGCATACCGGTCAAAATAATAGCACTGATTTATATGCAAAAATTTTGAATGTTAGTTATTCCTTTCTACATAGAATTTATTATTTATTTTTTAATCAAAGTCCACATAATTCTCTAACAAAAGCCATCTAAATTCAAGTTTCACACTTTTCGCATTCCATGCAAAAAAAATTCAAATTTTTAAAAAGGTTCATCGACCTTTCCTACTTTTTGATCAGAATTTTTAAAACATTTTTCAGTATAACCTGCCCATTCAATTTTAGACTAACAACCTGCTTAGGGTGATCTGCATGAAAATGCCTTCACCGAAAAAAAATTTTAAGAAATCAACGGTATATTTTAGCGAACTGGAACTTGCACTTTGTTAGACTAAAATTAAATGGGTTGTAAAACTGCATACTTAAAAGTGTTCGATTTTTGTAAAAGATTCTTCAAAGTTTGATGAAACATTTTCGCTGGTTTTTGTTCGAGAATTAACTAAACTTTTATTACGGCATAACCGAAAATTAATAAAGAAATAGCCAATTATCAAAATTTGTAAATATAAGAACTGCTTTTATTTTTACCGCCATAGTACCTACATACATGCATATGTATACATTAGTTGGCCTTTTCGAGTTTCCAATTTCGTGCTCAAAATGCTTAACGTTGTAATGTTAGTAGCGGAAAAAAAACACCAAAAACAATAACGAAAAATGCAGCCATCAGGTTTGTGACTAATCAATTTCTTCGTGTGTACCACCAATTGAATATGTAACACGTACTAATGAATGTTCTTATATGTATGTACAACATATGGCACACTAAATGCTAAAAAGTCACAACACGAATTTTTGTTTTTGTCAAAAATATTCCGTGATTTGAACTCGCGATTTTTAAACTGGAAATTCGGACGCAATCGTTGCTAAGTAATGAAAATTAAAAAAAAAATTTTTGCATGAAGTATATTTTTATAAGGAAATGAGCACAAAACAAATCTAAATTTTTTAATATTGCAAATATTTCAAAAAGTTGAGTTGTGCCATTTTCACTTAGAGTCTCTGCATGTAGACATATATGTATGTATGTATGTACATTAGACTGAGTCAAAAATACTATTTTTTCTTCGGTCTAAATTGGATTTTGTCATTATGTAGCCGCATGGAACAAGTACTTTATCATAACAAAACGGAGTGGACTTAAATGCTTATTGAATTGTTTATAAAGTAGCGGGAACATTTTTTTTCATGAAATATCCTATTTTTGCAAGCGATAAATTTCAGCACAATTTTTTTTTCTGACCGATAACGAAATCTTTTTTTATTCCTTCGAATAATTTTTTTTTTTGACAGTAAATATACATTAATTTATACGAGTATGTAAGTCTATTAAGAACAAGTTTCTAACAATTATTTACATTAAAATTTTTAATTTTTATGGGTGATAGTTGAAAATTCAAGCTAGAAAGATGAAATTTCACCAAAAAAATTTTTTGAGCTTGTTTATTTTTGACACAGTCTAATGTATATATTAATGTTTTCCTACCTTTTACAGTTTACTTTCATGGTACTGAAATGCATCAGCATTTTAATGTTAATCAAGCTTAAGTGCACTGTGCAAGGAGTTTCATTCTATTGAAATCTAACTCAGTAGAATTTACGAGTTGACGTTGCAGCAAACTGCAATAACTGACCAGTAAGTTGCACAAATACAAATACCCCTAAATACTTATATTTAAGTTTTAGTGAATAACATTATCATAAATTATTGTTTGACATGTTATGTTGATATTTTAATGGGAAAACTTAGAGACATGGGAATAGTATTATTGCATTTAAGAAAGGTTAAGAAAAGACTTAAGACATGACTCAACATGAATTTGGTGTTTGAAAACTGCTAAAATTGTTTTAAAAACATAAAAAAATTATTTAAAATTGTAAGAACTAACTACTGCACATTTCTTAAAATTAAGGTGTATACATATTTTCAGTAACCCCCATAAATATGAAATGAAAATGGTACTTTATAATTGCAATTTTGAACTTTTACTGCATCCAACTGAGGCACCAAAATGATGCAGGACCATATTTTTCCCTGGCTAGTTCGTTGGCGATTCTGAGCTTAGCTTGATTTACTACTCACGCACAGCATCACTATATTTTTCGAATATGATCTAGTCATAACGTTTCGATGTTTGAGTCTTGCTAAAATACCGGAAGGGTAGACGACGACACCTCTTTTACGTTTTTTGTATTTCTAGTGCATCCGCTTTGAGAGAGCTTTGAATGCTGCTAGGCATGACGGAGGTCGATAATGCTATCCTCTCATCGAAAAATATATAAATATAAAGGTCTAGGAACTTGTTTGAACATTTCGATCAAGAAGTATGGCTGCAAATTGTTTGAATATTTTTTCACTTGCTTTTGATTCGATGCTGTGAAAGTTGAATTCTAACAAATGATTTCTTTAATTTGAAATTTTAAGGAGCATTTTTAAAGATTTGTTTGTAGTTTAAGACTTAGGTTTATTTGGTTTTGTTTAAAAATAACGAACTCTATTTTAATCGTAAAATAAAATAAATTAAATAAAAGAAAAATAAACCATAAACCTTTTTTAATTTAATTTGAATATATTAAATCTTGTTTTGGCTTTAAAACTGCATGAGAATTTACATTTTTGTATTTGAGTCAAAGCACACTATTTTATCAAGCTTTCTTATATTTAATAAAATATTGTAGACTAACAAAAGCAACACCAACTTTTTCAAACCATCAAGGCTTAATATGTTCATCCATATACCTAAATGAGCGCTTATGTTAATAAAAAGAAGACAAGAAAGGTTTTTAGCTAATATATGTAAATTCATATAAACTATTGTAGCATTGATTTACTTAGTTAAATATTTTTGTGAATCATCGTGGCTCATTAAGACTCTTATTTGATTCGTCCGCTTTTCCGATTGGGTTGCGCCAGTTCGTCAGTGTTGCACGCGATATCAAATTACAGTGGCGGGCGTAGACATTTTTGGTGGGGGATATTCTTTTTTAAGGATGTTTTAGGTGTGACCAATTTTTTTATAAAACATATGCACTTAGATATGTATGATTTTGGCAATAGTTTTCATTCAAAAAGATTTACAATAATAAATGTATTTAAACACTTTTAAAAAAGTGAGCGCGTAAGGTGACGATGTACTTCATACGAATTAAATTAAAATCCAGTATATGGACCAATATAAAAACCTTCTACGAGTAAAAACAAAATAATGGAAAATAAGTGTTTTCAAAAGGCGATTTGGGTACATAAGGCCCCAATGTATGCACCTCCATTTTTTCAAGTGTACTCGTACATACACACATACATATGTACATATGTACGAGTATGTTAGTGCCTTTGATTCATCACCGCCTGTTGTCGATTGTTTATGAATGAATCAGACTGGAAATATTCACCGACGTTGTAGCAACTATTCTAGTCAGCGTGATCTCTCTTTCCACCATGCAGCGCTTCCATTGAGGCAATGAATTTAGATTAGTTTTCTTTTAGTTATTTTCGAAAAATTATTTAGCACACCGCAAAATATAATTTTTGGTTTTACTTGCATTAGTAATATACATTTTTTTTGCCGCAGTGGATAGCTTTTATTAATTTTTACTTCTTCTAATCTTCATTTTCTTTTTGCTTCTCAATTCGCTTATCGGTTAAGCGATATTTATATACATATGTACATATGTACATGTTTACATTTTTTCGTACATTCGCACATGCATTTTTTAATCTTCTTTTATAAAAAAACATATTGCCGTGTTTGTAAAATTTTATTCATATTGGTTGTAAAGATCAAATATGTGATTTGTGTTTTATTTTCTGGTCGGAGCTCGTTAAGAGTTAAATAAAAAAAATATGAAAGTATGTACCTTTTTTTCGATGCATTTGCTAAATTTTTTCAACATTTTCGGTTTGTGTGCATAAAATTTCGCGATCGATAGTAAATTAATTATTTCTGCAGAATTTTAGGCGCATAATTTGCCAAATTATTTATGCGATCATTTTTGTGATAGGCGTGAGAATAATGGTTACATACGTTTAGGCGCCGTTCATATGATTGAAACTATTTATGTTATTTGTAGTAAATGGAAATATTTGATTAGCAAATATGAAACACAGCGCCACTTACTAGCAGTCGATAAAAAATTATTATTTAATATAACCTTAATAAATTCAATTAATTAGTACGTCCATTAGGCTGCTATCAGAAATTGATACCAGGTGAAATCAAAAATAATTGATTAAATGATTACGATATTATTGCCTCATATAGCAACAAAGATGGGGGAGTAGGCAGAAAAAAAGCAAAAACACAACAAAATCGTGAATATTTTCGCCTCAATATTTACGATTTTTTATGCATAATAACTTAGTAAAATGAAGAAAGAAAAACATCGAGAATATTTTTTAATCAAATTTAACTTAGTATTCGTATACTGCGAGGTTCATTATAATTTCCTTTTTCTCATAAGAATTTTGTTGCATTATGATTATTATATAATTTATACAGAAATGGCTGCAAAGAAATATTCAAATTTAAAGGTTATTTTATTTCCAATGGCACAACGACCGTGTGTCGGTTTGGGCCGAAGCCAAAGGCCAAGCCATTGTATCGATGGGCTCTAAAACTGCAGACTCCAAAAGCTTTGAAAAAAGTTTGAAGTTTGTATGCAAATTGGTAGCTTTTTTTTATTTTTGATCGACATTTTTTAACCCAGTTTTGTCTGCTTTTTATTAGCGAATAAACAGTATACGAGTACTAGTTGCAGAGTAATGACAATTAAATCAAGCCAAAACAAGTTTGAAACAAATTAACATAATGTACATATATATCATATTTTTTATTTAATATTCACGTACAAACAAACTAATATATTTTGTATAAGAGGTGTTAGGTAAAAAAAAAAATACTTTAGACATTTGTGAATATATAAATCCGTATAAAAACCCGGGGTGCATTACTCTTACTAGTGGAATTTGAATTGCTGTAAGATGCTGTCATGAGAGGTATAATTAAAAACTCAAATCGAAAGATATTTTAAATTAATTAAACAAGTGATCAATACACATAAATATTAACAATTTGTCTTATCAAACAACGTACATACACATGTTAACAATGGCGTAACAATAAAATACTAAGTATTTTTATAAAACTAATGGGCGCCTGCAACAAACAGACGACTGGCATTTATGTAACAAGGAAATACAAATGCCTTATTCACCTTTTTGTGCATTCAATGTAATTCTTGTAAGGGAATTTGAAAATTAATGTAGTTTGATGTCAAGAAAATACACCTGTAACTACAAACTACACTGAATGCACAGAGGTATGAATATTTGCCAAGTCTTAAGTGAAATTAGCGCACACTATTAGTCAATGGGATTTCCATTCGGCACCATTACATTGAGCACGCCCGGCAGCACTTCGCCTTGTATTGGTCCATAATCAACTCGTTCGCCATCCACTGTTAAAATACCACCTTTATCCGGCGAAGGTTCTATACGGAATGCAAACACCGGCACCACTTCAATATAGTTATTCGGCTCACTCGCCAGGTGTGTGCCGGAGCTCGTACCCAATAGAAAATGCGCCAGTTGTGAGCGACTCACACCGCCGCGTATTATAACCAAATAGATGACACCATCATTAAGACGTGAATCAGGGACGAAGAAGCAGTCTGTGGACAAATGTGTAGTGTAGGCAGCGTGGACCATTACATATTCACCTTCTTCGGTATGCCAAGTTTCGGTGGGCACGGGCTGGTCGAGCTTCGGTATATGCGATGATGGGCGTCTGCTTTCATAATCCAAATTGATCGTTTCGAGGCGATTTAGTACGCTTCGTCGTGAACGCAGGCTTTGATTGTTTAAAGAAAAGTAGGCGGTACGTTTCGATGCAGCCGAATGCCAGCTATCAACGTATGAACGTGAACCGTCTATTGAAGTGGCATCCTCGAAGTTATCCTCGCTCATGCCTGCCGGTGGATTTGCTATATCATTGAATTCCTGCACTTCTGGCGGCAGTTGGCCTTCTTCATTGGATATAGTGGAAACTATATTTCCCAAAGTTTTGCGCGTATACTTTTTATCACAACGTATATAAGAAAGTTTGCCGGTGTAAGTGCGTAAGCCGATTATGCAGCGTATGCTCCAAAATGTGAAGCGCGTTGCACCAATCGAACGCAAACGCTCACTTTCGATATCAATATCGGCAATAAGGCCCCAACCGACGGATAGAAACGAGTACAACTCACAATATTTACCCTCTTTTCCCGTATCGATACGCACAATGTCCATTGGCGCACGCTGACCGCTAACGCATGTCAACGTAGCGTACAGTATAGGCTTCGGCTCGTATGGTTCGCGATAAAGATGAGCAATGCTACGCGCAAGTCCATTTCCCGAACCACAAGGTAATATACCTATAGGCAGTCCACGTGTAATCGCACGCCAATCATCGCGCTCCATTATGCCGTTAAGCACTTCAAAGAATAGTCCATCGCCCGACGCGATCATAATGCCACTGTAGGAACTCAACAAATTGTTGTGTTTGCGCACGAACTCACGCGCATAGTTGCTATGTGTGGTGACATGCAATTCGTATGGTAAATCGGCCTCCTTGAGCACGGGCGCCACCTCTTTATGAAACATCTCGCGTCCCTTACCCCTACCGGCCTTAGGATTCAAAAGAATCAGCATTTGTTTCTCACCCAGCTGGTGTTTAACCGCTGCCTGATTTATACGTATGGCATGTTGCCAACGCTCAGCCACCTTTATGTTCTCTTCGTACGTGTCGAATGAGCGAAAGCGTAAAATGCGCACTGTACGATCGCGACTTAACGTTGTACCCTTTTCGGTCTTTATATACGCATAAATATGCAAAAAGGCGCTTACCATCTTCGATGCACCACTTTCAACTTCCGACTCATCATCTAAACGACGACAAGAGACCAAGCTGCCGCGATTTGATTTCTTCAATCGTGGCCCTAAGCTGCTGCCAATCACATCCACCATTAGTATGCGTTGTTCATTGATTGCATGTTGAGTACGCGATTCGCGTCGAAAAAGGATGGTTTCTTCATTCAATTTGACCTCGACCTTGATTGGTTCTTTCTGTTTGTCATTGTTGATGTAGAAATGTTCGCTCAACTCGATTTGACCGTCAGGCGAAATTTTGGCTACGCTGGACGTTGGTGTTATCACACTGCCAACACTGCTGGTGGCGATATCATCGTACACAAAATTGTTATCCGACAGCTCGAGTGACAACTGACACGGGTCCATAATCGCCAGAGAGCACATTCAGGTCGCACGAAAGCTTCGTCACTCTTTGATTTGCATACGTCGATGATGTGTCAACGCCACCTTTACGTAATTTCGTTTGTGTTTGGTAGTCTCTTAACTTGTTTAAAATTTATTCAAAACTTGTTTATCATTTGTCCAAACTTGCCTGCACTTTGGTTTTGCTTTTGTGCTTTTTGTAGCTTAAGTAGAACACCACCACGATCCACCGTTTGCCTTTACCTACTAACACCTGCTCTCAAAGGTAGTGAACTGACTGCAAAGACCGTCTAAAATCATCGATTTGGTTTTTATTTTTATTACAGCTTACTTATTTACGGCTTTTGATAACACAGTAGGTTGCATGAATGTGTGCCTCGCTGTGTCTGTTTTGGTTTTATCTATCAAGCTTGATAAGAGTTTGATTGCTAATTGCTGTATTGCTATGTTTTGTTTTTTTTATCACCTCGCGTATGCAGCGCTTTTCAGCGGTTTATTTTTATTGTAAATTATTTGGTTTCGTTGCTCTGCTTTATTCCCAACTATAGTACCTAAAAATTGTATTTAATTATTTTTTTTTCACTATGCTCCCGCATTCATGCATTTATCTCTGTTTCACATTACCCCATTACTTCCTGGTGCGTCTATTGAACAATCTGTCTACCAGCCAGTTAACCTTCATTTGCGTTTGTTGCTGTTCTCATACGGGAATATATTTGGTTGGTAGCGAGGAGCGCGTTATTTCAAGCGTGTTGTTTGTCCAATGTTTCGCGCTAATATAAAGCGCTCGTCAATTTTTGTTATTAACTTTTTATTTGTCACAGCGTGATTTCAGTGTACTCATATCTTGAGCTTGTATGCATACCTTATACTCAAATATACATATACATACATACATATACATACATACATATATGTACATATGTATATGTATGAATGCTTTCCTCCAACAAATGAAATTGAGTTTTGAGTTTGAGTTTGGGTGCTGACGATCATCTAAAGTCGCCTACGTTGGCGTTTACTCGTATTCTCCACCCAGCTCAAGTATGTGTGTTTACGTTTGTGTGCGCGTGAGCGTCTTTGAGTATCACGATTGCTTTCAGCTGAAATGCAATTCGAGTGCCTGAGTGAAAATATTTGGGAAGCGGTACTCGGCACTTAACGGGTGCTCTTAATTCGGTTATGATTGCAGGCTTAAAAGATAAAATTATCGGCTCTTTGAGATGGCTTGACAAACAAGGGGGGAACATGTCAACTGCTTGCGATTATAGGAAAATTTTCAAAGGAATATACAGCGTCGCTGTGTACAATATATTATATGGTATTTTTATCAATTATCTTATTACATATAGCAACGACACGTTTTTTTAAGATTTATTATTTTTTTTTTACTTTAAATACTCCGTCAACCCACCTTTGCTGTATGTACGGATTTTAACACTTTGCTACTGCTTCTGTTATTTACACAATTGTATACTTAATATTAAGCAAATAAACAAATAAACCGTAATTAGCACAGTTATTGGTTTGCTCTCACTGACTGCACTTGAAATGTACAGAGATAATATTAAATAAATAGTCTCTGCTCTCATATTAACATACATAGTTACAACTTTTTTTGCCTTTATCAAAAAAAAAACTTTTCAAAATACTCTATTTTAAATATAGTTTTTAGTGTTTTATTATTTCAAATTTCTTTTTTAAATTTTTTTAATCCACGATATTTTTATTGCAGTTATGCCGAACTCCTCTCAGAGATTCTTCCAATCATCCTCAAAGCACTTTTTGGTGTAGGCTTTAGATCCTCTTCATTGCTAGCAAATCTCCAGCTTTTCATATACGAGTATCTCGTCAGTTTTGGTAATAGGAAAATGTCGCAGAGAGTAAAATCCGGTAAATCGATGGCTAAGACAGAATTCTGGTGTACTCGTGCTAGGTTCATTATTGGCATCTTCTCATCGAATGCTTCTATCAACATTTCAAGTGTTTTGAAGCGCTTAATTTTATTTTTATACAAAATTGGTTTTTTCAACACCGCCAAGTACACTAAAATCTTTCCCTCTCACAAAGAAACGAAAAGTGCTATATAATTAAGACTGTCAATATACGATCGTGACAAGAGTCGTGTTTAGTTTGGAATTCGGCGTTGTAGAACTTTCGGCGATCATTCTTTATTCCCATTGGTGGGAAGAAATTTCAAACTATTCAAAAGATATGAAAAAGAAACTAATAAAAAATGTATATACGGTACTTATTTTCACTGCTTACAAATTTTTAGATACGAGGGCGGGTCAATATTTCTTACCTCTTTACTGAAATGGCAACACTGCTACTATCAACAGGTATCTGTCAGTTGACTCCTGTCAAAATTTTAACAAGCAGCGGCATTAAGTTTGCGTTTGACAGCTATTCATAGCAGACTACCGCGAGATTTAAGGAGAAAACCGAGTGCTCATAAAACATTATATTTTGCGAAAAAAGACCATCACTTCAACCAAAGCTAAGCTTGATAAATACTATTGGGACTCTTTACCATCAATTTCAATGGTAAAAAAGTGGTTTAATGAATTTCGTTGTGGCCGTACAAAGACGGAAAATGCTCAACCTTCTGGACACCCAATTGAGGTCTCAACACCCGAAACAGTTGGAAAAATTCACGATATGGTGTTGGCCGATCGGAGATTGAAAGTGGGAGAGATTGTGGAAGCCCTAGGCATCTCACATAGCTCAGTGGTTTCAATTTTAAATTATCACTTGGGTATGAGAAAGCTTTCCGCAAAATGGGTGCCGCGTTTGTTGACAATCGACCACAAACGCAAATGCACACATGTGTTGTTTCCATTGCAAAAATCCATTAATTGGGATACGAATTACTCCCTCATCCGCCCTATTCTTCGGATTTAGCCTCCAGTGAATATTTCTTATTTCCAAATCAGAAGAAATGGCTGGGCGGAAAGAGATTTGACTCCAACGATGAAAACATCTTACAAACAAATCCCTATTTTGATGCCCTCGACAAATCTTATTTATTTGAAGGGTTAAAAAAATTAGGGAAACGTTGGAGAACGCGTATAGAACTCAAAGCAGACTATGTTGAAAAATAAAATATTTGTTTATTCAAAAACTTGTGTTTCATTCAAAAAGTCACGGACTTATTGACCCGCCCTCGTATATTTTAAAATTTATTGGACAAAAAAACAGCGAGAGCAATCATTAGAACGTGTTAATACGTCTCAATTATAATGTTTTGCACACTGGCGTATGTAAATATGTATAATATTACAAATTCATTATAACAAAGCGAAACTCACACTGAACTTCAATATTTATATGAATAATAAGAAAATACGTACATCAGTAGTATTTATGTATGTATGTACTAGGCATGTCAATCCCGGGATCCCGCAATCCCGCCGTCGCGGGATCCTTGGATAAGTCTATTCAAATCACGGAATTGTAGAAAACAAAGAATTTAATAGCCATTTATTTTTCAAATTTTGTATCATTCTTAAAAATTTCCCTTTCAAGGGTAAAACAAAGCCGTTAGAGAGTTTACAATCGACAAATAACACAGCTTGTTAACTCCCTTAATGCTTTGTTTTGTTCTTGCCATCTGGAAGGCTGGAGAATATCCCACTCGAGTTGAAAATGAGCCTGATTATGAAAGCTATGTTAATAGAACTAAAAACAAGGTGCCTGAAGTGGATAAAGCAGAAAGTCTTAAAGATCAATTGCATCAAGTTTTGATGAGCAGCTTGCAATTGTCCAGTAATCGAAAGGCATACAATTTTTCAGAACGCTTGGTAAAAGAAATTGATAGTTATTGTAATGAGGCGATAAAGGCTATATCCTACAGAGAGCATTTAACTTATTGTTTCTTCACTGCAGATTTGAAATGCAACAAATTTAGGTCCAGCTTGGAGGATAACACACTTATGGCTTAAATTTCTTTAAGATTGCATTTTGATAAGGAATAATAATAAGGATAAATTATGCCTCGCTGAAAATGGAATGGGTGATGTATAGGATTTTTACTTTATTTACTGAATGGCAGGCCCGAGTGGGGTGTTCAACACCCAATTCAATTCAACGATTTCAGACGTGTTACATTTTTTTGCAAATTAAAAATTACGAATCAAAACTTCGTGAAATTCGGGATCCCGGGATTGTCCAGGGATTTCGTTTTCAAATCTCGAAAATCCCGCGATTAACAAAATGCCCAAAATTTACATCCCTAGTAGGTGCATATGTATGTACATAAATTGATTAATGTTTAATTGGTTTGTAAGTAAAGATGTGATTTTATATGGAATCTAGCTATATACATACATACATGCATACATACCTTTATTTGTACATTACGTACAAACACGTGTGTATGTATTTATTTTAGAGTTGATCGATTTTACCTTCGTTGCAGTTAACTGTATTTAAATTTTTTTCGCTGGTTAAATTTTTGTGACTTTTTTCTTTGATCCAGATTATTTTATGTATCTATAGGAGTATTATTCGTTTTTCGTGTTTTTATTCTCATCAGAATTGAGAATCTTAAGGAACAGATGTTTTGATAAATTTTTAGTATTATGTATTCTTTATATTTTTTCTAATTATATTATGATTATTAACAAAACAAAAGAGATGTGATTTGTCACTGGACTTGGTTAAAGAAAGCTATACATTTTTGTTAGTTTTTTCAGTTTTTTCGCTATGCAAAAAAAAATAATAAAAAATATAATAACAGTTTGTTTGCTCGACAGAACGAACAGAAAATAATTATCGGCATCTTATTTTTTAAGCAAAGTCAGCGCTTAGTCATAAAATATTTTCGAATGAGTTTTTAATATTGCCATATTTTAAATATTTTTCATATTTGTAAGATATTTTGTATATTTTAATAAAGTTACTATATGTATTTATTAATTACCAGGTTTATTTGTCTTATTATTTATAAATTTTCTTTGTTTTTTTTGCAATAAAAATCGAAAGTATTTATTATTTCTAGAAGGTTTAGAAAAAGCCCGTCCAAAATGTTAGCAGTCAAAATATAACTATAACTTGTATTTCAATATTAAAATTAAAATAAGGAATTATAGTTTGAGGTTTATGTAAAAATATTTAATTATAAATTTGTTACATTTTTTTTAGTGGTGATTTTTTATTTGATAAATTGTCCAATAAAATAATTGTTTCTAGCTTTTTTAACGACTAAAGTTAACAATGTACGAAGTATTTGCAATATTTAGAATATTTCTAAATATTTTATCATAAGCGAAGCTAAAATTTATTTATCAATAAGTATATTTACGAACAGAGAGTATTTAAAATTTTTTTTAATGTACAAACAAAAACTAATTTTCGCTAGACTTACACCTATATTTTTGAATATTTTTACATTTATTTTATAGTACAAGTATCAGATTTTCTTATTATTTCCGATTTTTATAACATTTTTTTTAAGCCAAAAATGCGCTGGTAGGTTTGAAATACATATTACTTAAGTATTTATGTATGTAATATTAAGAGTAATATTTGTACAAACATGTGTAAGTAGTCAGATATCCAATTCTTGTTTAAATAGTTTTTGATAAAATAAATAAACATAAATATAATTAGACACTTATGCACATAATAAAACTCAAAGCGATCTTGTTTCTCCTTTCGTTTGTGATGTGCGACTTATTGTTGCATTACAAATGAAGATATGTACATACATACGGTTTTATTCCAACTCCACTCGGAGGTTTGCCATTGCCGGTAAGGGCTGTGACTGCTTTTTCTACATGTATTATTATACGTATCGCAAACGTCAAACATGTATCATCGCTCTAAGTTTTAAAAATTTCAGCAGAAAGTGAGCGATTTCCGGAGTTGATATCTGTTAGGGCAGGATTAGGAGGGGAGTGACTTGTGAAATCAACGCTCGGTGCACTTCTTTCCGCAAGGCTCGATGAAGTTAGTTTCTTTCGAAAGCTCTTAATGAGCCTCAAATCAAGAATTCCCTATCACTTCAGAATGTTAATATTATATATTAATATGTTTTAAAATAATTCGCTTAAATAATGAGGTTTTCATGTTAAATCTGCCTCGCTTTTAACAATATATAACATACAAATTATAGTCAAAGACATTTTTAGGAAAAACTTTATAAATTCTCGACAAGACTTTAAGATGAAATTACATTTCTATGAATTTTTTTTATAAACTATATGTTTTATTTTTAATTACGGTAGATTCTTTAGTAGTATTGTGAATATCATAGAAATAAAAATTCTGAAAATTTGGTGTTTTGTATATTATTAGCAACAAAATTAAAAATTTTGCCACTGATATTCATTGATTTATTTTTAAGAATTTACAATTTAAATCAGTTTATTCTCTAACGTTAACCATATACACAAATCCAAGTTTAAAACAACAACAAAAAAAATATGAAACAAATTTTAAAATAGATTTTGAACTTTTACTCAGAAGTGCTAGATTTGTTTTTGTCGAGGGTGTTTTTATATGGAAGAAAGTCACAAACCCTTTGACAAAAAAAAGACTAAAAAATCAGCGCTAATTCCTAGCGACTTGAAACTTGTACATTGTTAAATAAGAATTGAATGGGTTATAAAACGGCTTGTTGAAAAAAATTCTAACACTCTGATTTCAAGTTTCTTGAACTTTTTTTAAATTTTCTACAAAGTTTTAAACTTCGATATACATATATACATATATGTTAGAGAATAACCTGAGTTAAAATTGAAAATTTTTAAAAACCAATAAATTATTTTAAGTGACAAACTATGTCCTTTTCAATTTTGTTTCGAATTATATGCAACACCGTACATGCATACTTCATTTGTTTGAAAATTGTATAAATAAATGTAATATCAAGAAAATAAGTATAAAAAACTTTATATTAAAATGCTGTATATGGTCAAAATTTCGATGTATAATTAGAAGGTTATTTGAGTTCTAAGATTTTTCTACTTTTAACAACAAGAGAGAAAGAGAATACTCTGAAGGAGGGATCCACCCAGCAATAGTCCAACGAAAAGTACGTTAAGTTAGCATGGCAACCCCAGCCAAAAATAAATTAATTAAGTGGGGATTTGAAGCTTATTCGTTGCCGTATTTTTAATTTTTTTTTTTTGCTTAAGCCCATTTGTTTTTGGTTAGCCGGTTTTGCAAAAACCCATATCGTGCTATCTTGACGTCAAGTTAACACAAAAATTTTCATAACATTCATCGAAAAATTAATTTATTAAATGTGGAATTTGCAGCTAATTGGTTGCCGATTTTGAAAAAACCAAATTATACTAAATTACTGACATTTAGCTAAGCGTAAAATTGTTTATATATAACACAAACTTTATTATTATAACTCAATTAAGACATGGTCTTTTACAGTGCCGAATTTCATAAAAATAACAATACCAAAGGTTGATTAACAGAAAATCTTAGAACTAATTTGCTCTTTGACAGATAAACCACTGTCAGTAATGGTCGCTATTGTCACTGCTCCATATGATTCCTATGATTTATATTACCTACCATGGAAGCTTTGCCGATAGTTACGAATGCTGATTATAAATTTAACTTTTCAATGTCAAATGAAATTTTAACATGCACCATTACAAAATATTTTCAAAAAAGATTAAAGGGATTACATTTTTTTTAAAAAAGGTTTTCAGCTACTATCAATTAAATTTCAAATGCGTTTTCAATTCTGTGCAGCACTCACAGCTCGCATTACCATTCACCTGTTCAAATTGATCACGCTCAGTTATTATACGAGTGTTTACTATTTTTTTTATATTTTTTTTTCTTGCCTATATACTCGTACACTCGTAAACACATACATACGTTTATATATACTTACATACAAATCACTCCGCTCCATTTGCATACACACTCATTTGAAAAGTCAATACAACAATTGGTTGTAATAATAATATTTCACATCGTTGCAAAAAAATAACAACAAAGCCAACAGAGCGAAAAATGGCAGCAAAGTTATCAATTTACAAAACAACAAGTACATGAATACATCGATTTCCAAACTTCGGCGAATTTTGCTTGGCTTTGTCTTTGTTTAGAATTTGGAATTTGGAATCAGCGCTCGGTACTTGGCGAGGGGTCTGTGACGAAAGCACGTGATAAATAGAATCTGGTCGAATGTAAGATTTCATTGAAGTCGTGGGCGCATGTTCGGTAATATTTAAACATTCGAGAGAGTACCGAATTTGAACTGATACACTCTGTTCCCAAATTATAGCTCAACAAAGCATTTTTCATAAAAATAAAACGAAAAAAATTACTTAAATTCAGTGGTAGTTTGTAGTCATCAGAAACTTGCATTTTATTATTATTTTTTATTTAATGAGCTCCAAAAAGCTCGAAATTTTCAGGGGTTCTTGTTACAGCATTGTATATTTTGTTCACAATTTAAATAAATTTTTATTTCTTAGAGAATACACCGTTCATTTAATTGAAAAATAATGTTTAAAATTTTAAATCAACGGTAATGCCAAGCCACGTGAAACTGTCAAAAAATTATACTAAAATTCAATGGGCTATAAAACTGCATACTCAAAAAAAATTTTAAGATTTCTGAGATAAAATTTCAGAATTTGATTAAAAATTTGTTGAATTAATTTTTAGTTTTCTACAAAGTTTTAAACTTGATTTCATGTTATATTAATTATTTTATTAATTTGGCGCTGATACTTTATATCAGGGCTGCTCAACAAACGAAACGATACCATTTTGTTTTGTTAACGAGCAAAATTAACGAAATGAGTTTGTTGCGTTTCGGCGCCATGTTATCAAAACGAAATCAAATCGTTAATGTTGCAACGTTATAAAATTTCCGTTTTCGTTAATTTTAATGTGCCTAAAAGTATGCAGCGCTTCTGTTTGCGCCTGTTTGCGCTTCTTTTTGCGACGAGTGAATCTCCAGCGTTTTTCTTAACGTTTTAACGTTAACGCCAGCATTTATTTCGGTTAAAAACGTAATGAAATTTATTATGATAATTGCTTTAACGATAATATTTTGAAATGTTTAATTTAACGTCAAAATGCATCCTTGCTTTATACATAGCTCAGTATTTGGCAAAGCTTTTCTTACCATTTGAGGTGGGACGAACAGTCTTTATGTTACGAGTACACTACAGTTTTGTGCCGACTCCGAACGGCAGATGTAGTACTTTATGAGAAGCTTTTTCAATTCTGCCGTGATAACTTTTAAAAATAATAAATTAATTTAAGCTGCAAACTATGTCATTTTGAACGCTGTATATTTGCCGCGCGCATATGATATGCATGCATTTATGTACATATTACGTGAACGTTCAAAGTTTCACAAAATCTGCCGACAAGCTCAAAAACTGGTAAAATCTTTTCACGAAACAGCCTTACAGTTTTTGTAAAAAATTACCAAAGCGGCACAGCTGTTCTGCGGCCTCTCTTCACTTTTACTCTTCTTTATTTCCTCTTTCGCTAACGCACTATGCTTACGTTACGTATTTGGTAAGGCGCAATCTTGTTCTCTATCATTATTGAAACCTGTTAATACATGTATATACATATATTTAAAAAAAAAATAAAAAGTAGTCGACAGCCGGTTCCGGTTCAATTTTGGAAGAAGTGTTCAATTTGACAGAATTAGTTGCTGTACCGAAATCTCACTTAAATACAAGATTCTCCCTTATTCGTTATTTAAATTTCGTCAAGAGCTGATGTTTGCATGCTTTTCAAAAATTAAAAAAAGTTCTGAATGTTAGAAACGTAGCAGAATAAATGTAAACAAACAAAACAATAGATAAAAATTGTTTTTTTTTTGTATTTTTTTTCGATTAAGAAAAACTAAAAATTATCATTACCTCGTGACGTCATGCGTGCATCTATTCTTCTAATAGATATTGTGTCATCCTTTTAAAAAATGTGTCGAATACTGAAGCTGATATTGAATTTTCGCTCTAACACTAGCAATATAGCAAATATTATGTGGGCATTGCTGTTTCCTCTCCTAGAATTTTGCTATTTATGGTGTTAGAAGAAATATTTTTTTTTAATCTTTTTTCCGGAGCTTGTAAGAGTTTTGACAATGGTTAACTGACATTTGTTGTTATTCTTTATTTTTTCCTATCGTTGTACTGAGGTTCCAAGTCAGTCGTCTCCTTCTCTCTCTATCTCTCTCACTCTCTCGCCTCTATATGTCTTCCTTTGTTATTTTGTATTATTGCTTCACTTTTAACTTCTTTTATCATGTTTGTTGTTGTTTAAGTTTTCATCACTTTGCTTTGTAGTTATTCATCGCTGTTGGCAATTAAATAAGTGCTCACAAATACCGCTGCTGCTACCATCGTCTGCTCTATACGCACCACAGTTGGTAGTTGACTGATTGACGGGTATTCGGTCATTTTTATTTGGCTGCTTAGTTGGCTAGATCGTTTAGTTGGCAATCATTTTTATATTATAACTAACTGATTTTACTAAAGAATTTCTATATTTTTTCGTCAAAACTTAAATTATTAGAAAAAAAAAAACTATTTCATGGTGTCTTAGTTGTGATTCCATTACACATTTGGCAATGCTGTATTCAAGTGTTTAATTTTGTTAGTGTTTGTGTTAGCACAATTTTTTTTTTTGTTTGTTTTGGTCTTTAACAAAGTGATTAACCAACGAAAAAGTGTTGACGTAAATTATAATAAAAAGTGAATACGTTGCATTTGCGCACATTTATTTTTACCTCTTCGTTTTTTTTTTTTGTGGTAATGAAGTAAATGGTGAAAGTAGTAGGTAGGTACATCATGTCTAATCATCAGATGATGATATCTAACAAGTGTGTGCTCCCTTAATCGGTGGAAGGTGTCTAGCATACATAGTTGTGCACATAAAATATTTGCGTCTGTTATAGTATTCAAATGTACTTACAAAAAAAAACAGCTGTTGCTGGCTTAACGCATTTCTACAAAACTGCTATCAAAACGATGGTTCGTATTTTTTAATTAAATAAATTACAGTTAAAAAATAAATTTTATTTTTATTTTTCATCGCTTACCTGTAAAATGAATTGAAGTGAGGTGAGTTGAGGTGAATATAAGAAACGTGTGGTGAAGTTAAATCTGGTGAAATGAGTTAAAGTGAGGGAAAGTCTGCATACGTGAAGTGTGGGGAAAATTGCCGCTTGATGGGTTCAGGTTACGTGAGTTTATGTGTGGTAAATTTACGTGTGGTGAATATAGAAATGATAGGCTTAGTTGCAATTAATTTAAGAATGGTGAGTTAATGGGTGAAGATTTTAGGTATGTGAGAAATTCGTTTCATCATTTTCGTGTAAACCATGTTTGAATGAGGCTAAAAATGTGCCTTGTGTATCATTCGTCATGTTACCTTCCATGTCCAGTAACTTCACATTAAACAATATGAGTTCACGTGGGCTAAGCTTAGGTGTGAGGAGTTGTTGTATGGTGAGTAGAAAAATTATCTTTGCCGTCCGCAACCATAAACGTTTTCTAGTTTTATGACTCAACAAACTATTGAATAATTCTGAAACCGTTATTTAAATGTAAATCTTTCGAGTTTTTGTTAAATAAAGCTTTTCTTAACACTTTATGCTGATTTCAAAGGATATTTAATTCTTCCGTCCGTTTTTATGGAGCAAAATAATACTCGAGTTATAAAAAACCGTAAATTCTGACACCGAGTGTTATAAACGCACAGCTCGGATATGATACACTTTAAGCCGTGAATTCAACTAAAAAATCTATAATTCGACATATTTTGTCGATATTTGATAAAAAAAAAAATAGGATAGTTAGTTTAAACTGTTCGTTTGCTTTACTCGTATTATGGTAAGATTTGTCGATATTTACGTTGAGATTGTTTGTATTGTAATCATATTAAGATTTTTAAGCTTTTTGTGAATATTATCATTTTTTTTGTTAAAGCAACGTATTTGCCGTAATTGAAATTTAATGGTATCTTGTAGAATATAAATAACTGTAAATTTTATTTTAAGAATGGCTTTCGGAAATAAAAAAGTTCTACTTTTATTTAAAAATATGTACATATGTACACACATACATATAGTATATTAAACATTTTATAAAATGACGCGTTAAGAGCTTTTAACTCAACTTTTCGGTTACAATAACTTTTTGATATTGACGAAAAAGGGGAAAAATTATCTCTAGCTTCAAGTTCATTTATATCTCTTTTCCCAATATATTTTTTTAATTTATTGCCTAAAACTTTAGCAAAAAATAAATAATTTCTTTAAGGTCGATTAATAAAAAATACCAAAGCTTTCGAATAGATTTACTTTGTAGTTATGTTTATACGTACATAGATATGTATATCTATATTATATATATCTGCAAATATCAAAAATATGTGTTTTATCATGACTACCGTAGGTGTTATGGTACTGAAATTCTCATACGCCTGGTTTCCATGACGTAAAGCTTTGACAAAAAATTTGACTGAAATGTGAAAATATTGATATTGTACTTGTATTACTTTTGCGTATACGGTTTTTGTTTTAAATAATAACTCATAACCATAACTCGCACCCACATTAATGTTGTTATACGTATGACCTTCCCATTGCTGTTCTACATAAAAAGTTCCCTTTGTTAAATGCTCATATGTAGAGTAATCTCATGTTAATACCAGCGCAGAAATATTCACAATTAAAGTCAAAAATATCGTGTTTAGATGTTAAGCTTATGTGTTAAAACCAAACTTGACAAGGGATGATTGAAAATCGTTCCAAAACTCAGTTAAGCTTAATCAATATTTTTGCAAACATGATACCTTTAATGAATTATGTTGTTTAGATCCTTTCAACGTTGATCCGTACATACACATACATATGCGTACATAATCAACACTAGGTGTTTTGTGAAAATACTCTCCCAATATTCCGCCAGGTGTTTTTTAAAAGATATTTTTGAATCCGCCTGTCCTTCATCGAAAGGCTATTAACTTAATTAACATAGTGATTTGCTCCAAATAAATACAAAACATTTGAATATACTCGTATACATATTAGCAAATGATATGAATGTGTGGCCAACATTAAAGCCTAATTTGACACAATTAATCGCAATTTATGTACATACATACTTACTTCTTAAGTCATACTACGTTTTTTATGCCTCGGAATATAGTATTTTTGGTAACACGCCAATTGTGTTTACGTTCTTGTTTATGTACATATGTATTTTTTTATACCCGAGCGTACTTGTACACAAGGGTATTATTTTGAATACATTTTGACTTTGAAAATCTTTTATTTGTATTGGATTTTCTTTTTCACTTCCTATTTTTACTTGTATCTTTTATGGTAAAGGAAGAAGTGAATTTATTTTCGGTTTTTGTATAGTATAATAAAAAACCGGGTCATTTGAAGTGAGGCAGGGCAGTGCTACTCGTATAAAGCGTCAGGTGCTTCCAATATATTGCGCGCATTTGAAACGAAACCATACCGCAATGGTTTAATGGTTTAGGTCGTACATTATTGATAAGAGACTAGAATGTGGAATAAAATTAAATTTCTATACTACATACGTACTGCCGATAATTTAGAACAAATTCTTTTTTATAATGCTCTCCCGAAATTGGAGCAAGAAATTCGTAGAGCGTGTCGACGCTGCCACTCTGTCATCAACTTGCTGTGGTGCAGGTCTGGTAGCATAAAAATATTGGATTTTTGCTAAATAAATAATAAAAGCCATCATTACGCGATAAAGCAAAATGATTGAAAGAAGCACTCATATATTTTAAAATTTGTTTATTTCATATCACAAAAATATGCATTTTTCTAGCATTTATTATTTTTGCATCAGCATCAATTTAATTAATCGCACTCGCTTTCTTGTATAATTTCAGATTTGTTTAATGTCCCAGAAGACGTACATAATTCCGTGTCAATGATTTACTTATAATTCGTCAACGTCAAGTTTTTAAGGAAAAGGCGACAAAACGGCGTTAAACGTAGTAAATGCACAACTCTGCTTTGGAGTTGTTGTATGTAGCTACACAACTTGAACCAACCAACTTGTGTCATAGGCCCACAACGGCCGGCCACAACAACAGCAGCGACACATATTTAGCTCCGGCATCGGCCAAATACTTTCATAATCGTTATAATTCTGTGAAGCGTAAACTTTAATAGGTAGCAGTAAATTTTGATGCAATCGTAATCATCGCAGCTAAGGGTGACGTCTGGTTAAAATCTAATAAGCACTCCGACTTCGGCGATTCCATTCATTTATTTGCCAAATAACGGTGTGTCCAGCAGAGCGCAACAGAGTGGCGGCGGCAATGACCCTTACCGCGGCTACACAAAAGGAGAGTAGCAAAAAAATGGATGACAAGTGTGCAGTTGAGGAGAATTTGCCATCGTCAGAAATGGACCTTTTAGCCAAATTAGAGGCGGCTAACAAGCTAATCGAGAGCGATGCGAAAAGTCTGAATTCGTTGCATTCGACGCATAGTCGCAAAAATTCGGACACCAGTCAAATCAGTTTGAATTCAAGTAAGTGTAAGTATAACTAAACAAATGTATGTGATTATGGTTGGTAAATTGTTTTAATTATTTCATTTTAGCTGGCAACTCGAATGCTGAGGAAGATATTTGGACGCAATGGGCGACAATACTGAGCGATTGGGAGGGCGCGCTGAAGCGTAAAAATCCATGTGTACGCGATTTGGTGCGACGTGGCATTCCACATCACTTCCGGTAGGCAAACATACATATGTACATATCTGCGTTCGAGTAGCTTATATCGAACTTGCTGAAAGCATTGTTAGTAAAATTAGTTCAAAGTCTGAATACTAGTTAAAAAACTCTAAAAAATCTAATTCATACAAAACCTATGTACATATTCTACTTAAACGCTTTTTCAAAACTGAACCTTAATTTGTTAAAGAAGGACTATAAGTTTAGAATAAAATAAATAAAGATATTTGCGCAATGTAATATTTTCCTGAAATCTTAATTTAAAAAGTAAACTTTAAAACATATAAGTCGACTAGAAGTGAAAAAAACCAATGGTTGACTGCCAAATCTTGACAAAAAAATGTAAGCTTATCTCAAACTGATTTCAGGCTCATAAAAATATAGGAGTCTTGAGTTAATCAATAGCTAAAGGTCAAAATTTAGCGAATTGCCTATGAGTTAATTCTCTGCTTAAGTACACTGAGAAACCAACTATAGATAATAATGTGTATATAATTAGTTTTCTTCTCGAATGTTCATGGAAAATTCCTTGAGATTTCTTCAGATTAATAGTAAATGCGTTTGCTGTTGTTGCGAAAAAAAGTAAAAATCGATATAGATTTTGCTAATTTTTATCCTTCGCAAGAATATTTTTTTTTTAATTTTTTGCGCTCTTATTCACTTGAAAGACGATTTATTCGTTTTATTTCGTTAAATACGTGTATGGAAATTTTTTGATTCATTCGCTGCAGGCGATTTCGAAACCCGTATTACGTGAAAAAACAAGGTTAAGTTATTTTCGTCATACGTAAAGTTTCGATATTTCGAAGACAAAATTTCGATTTATTAATTTCCCCCCAATATACACCTTAAAATTACCCTTTTATGCTAAAAAAAGAATCTAAAGGATATAAAGCATAAAAAAATGTCTCAACCTTTTTGATATCTATTTGAATTTATATCAATTTTCAACACAGTTTATCTTTTATTTTTATATTTTAGGATCCTCTTCTTAAAAATATCCAAAGCCTAGAGAAATTGATCTAATTTGAATTTTTCATAAAAATCATTTAACTAATCCTTGTTTATGAATCCTTATTAAATTGTTTTAAACGTTTTTTTTTTTTTATTTTTTGTTGAAAGATGAATTTCGAAACATTTTATTTGTTCTACTTGAAGCATTTTATAATGTTAAAATAATTCTTCTATACTCGAAAGAGCCAAAAAAATGCAAAAATTAACCTTCGGTGAAACTTAAAGGAAGTTGCTTTAGAAGAAAAACTAAATTTTTTTAGGCTAACACTTGATAACATTTGGTTAAAAGATAATTGATTGAACGCAGCATCGCCGAGGTTTGCCATTGTCGTAAAATATATAGCTTGTAACTCTTGTCTGCAAACAAATATGTTATAGACTTCTAAAAAATATGATTTCTTTTGGAAGAACTAAAAAATAAAGTAAATCAAAAAAATTAACTTTTCCGGAGATAAAAAATTTCAAAAGAAACTATAAACAACTCAGCATAAAAATCGTCAATTTTCAACACATTTTGATTAATTCCAAAAGATTGTGCAGGTTTTTTTTTTGTAATTTCGTTCACCAATTCGGAGAAATCGCAAGCAAGATAAGTGTAAATATTAATTAGATTAAACCAAAAGAATCAATCAGACTTCGAACTGTATTTTTTTTATTTCAACACAAAAATACTACATATGATTTTACATTAAAAAAAAAGGTTTTTACTTACTATGGTTTTTGGTAAATTAATTATTATTTTTCTATTTAGTGCAATTGTTTGGCAACAACTGTGCGGCGCCTCCGATACGGACAAGAAACAATATGCCGATTATATTAAGGCCACTTCAGCATGTGAGAAGGTCATCCGGCGTGACATTGCACGCACCTATCCGGAGGTGGATTTCTTCAAAGAGAAGGATGGCCCAGGCCAAGAAGCGCTTTTCAATGTGATCAAAGCATATTCGTTACATGATCGCGAAGTAGGCTACTGCCAGGGTTCCGGCTTCATCGTGGGACTGCTTTTGATGCAGGTGGGTAAGGGTTTAAATAATGGTAGATATGTATATACAATTTTTTTGTTCTTTTTTTTTTTGAAAATCAACAAAATCTTAAACTCTTATGAATATCTACATACATACATATCTATAAATTAACTTTAATTTTAATTAATTAATTTTAAGATGCCCGAAGAGGAGGCTTTCGCTGTGCTTGTACAAATTATGCAGCAGCATCGCATGCGCGACATGTTTAAGCCGTCAATGTCGGAACTGGGTCTGTGCATGTATCAACTAGAAAGCTTGGTACAAGAGCAAATTCCCGAAATGCATATACACTTCCAGCAGCAGGTAGGTAGCGGCACAAATCAATAGTTTAAGCAAATTATACCTACATACATGTGTATGTTGTCCTTATGTTTCCTTAAAGGGTTTCCAAACCACCATGTACGCTTCCAGCTGGTTCCTTACGCTTTATACTACTACACTCAATCTCAATCTAAGTTGTCGCATAATGGACGTTTTCCTTAGCGAAGGCATGGAGTTTATATTCAAAGTGGCGCTGGCGTTACTCTTGCTGGGCAAGGAAACATTGTTGTGCTTAGATATGGAGGCAATGTTGAAGGTAATCGGAAGAATAATGAAGCATTTTTACATACATTGTTTAGCTAAATGTATACATGTGTGTGTGCCCATTCGAATATAATTTCTGGTGGATTAGTATAATGAAAATGTTTTTTTTTTTATTCAGTTCTTCCAAAAAGAGTTGCCCGGTCGGGTCGAGGCTGATTCGGAAGCTTTCTTCAATTTGGCCTACTCCATCAAGATCAACACGAAACGCATGAAGAAAATGGAAAAGGAATATCAAGACTTAAAGAAGAAGGAACAAGAAGAAATGGTTGAGTTGCGTCGTTTCCGGCGTGAGAATCGTCTGCTTAAACAACGAAATGATTTATTAGAAGCTGAAAGCGCTGAATTGGCCGATCGTCTGGTGCGCGGGCAGGTCTCACGTGCCGAAGAAGAGGAAACTAGGTTGATATATGAATTCTTAACTTGTATTCGTTATTTTTAATAGCAAATATGTTTACTATTTAGTTATGCAATTCAAACGGAGTTAATGCAGCTACGTCGCTCATATCTCGAGGTATCACATCAGCTAGAAAATGCTAATGAGGAAGTACGTGGCTTAAGTTTACGTTTACAAGAAAATGTAAGTGTGTTGATGCCCCAATATTGAATTACATAATTATCATCTTGTGCCTAATCATCAAAAGTGTTGCTAATCAAACTGAAATTATCATTAAACATATATTTTTAATAATATTTTCTTTCTTATTTCGGTTTTTTGGTGTTTAACACGAAACAAAATCACAATTACTTTTTTAATAAATACAACCACCTTTTAAACTAAAATATGCAAATCAAATTTACACACGATTCTCGCCACTAAACAGAACGTATCAATCGATAGTGTAAGTAATGCGCAGCCGCAGCCGGTGAAGGAAACAAAGGTTAATGTTTTTTCTATCCCTCTTATTCTTCCTTAGAATCTCTTAAATGCATGGCTATCTATATAATGTTAAAATTATTTAGCAACTAACGTTACTTTAACTAAAAAATATAGACTAAAAACTAATTTCAAAAATGTATATTGAAATTAAAATCATTAAAATGCATGTATAGCTTTTTGAAAAATATTCTTGTTACTTCTATTTAAATAACACTATTAAAGATGTAAGATGCTAACAAAATGACATTCATGCAAAGCTTTCCAAACGCGATAGAAATATTTACCATTGGACCATTATTGGATAGATTTCGTTTTCCTCAGTAAAACTAAAAACTTTGCAAAAGTGAATATAAACTAAAATTAAAATGTACATTTAAATATTGCGTTCGTCATAAATGTCATCTATGAATCTATGCACCAGTTAAAACGTTTTTTTTCTTGCAAAATTTTGTAATTTATGTATTTATATAGAAAAATAAAAAACTGCCCATGACATATGTTGTTGTTGTCTATCAAGCTATTAAAATATAACACCACTCTATTTATGTGTACATACATTTAAGCACGCTGCATGTTCTTTTCTACATATGTATGTATCTTCGGCACTTAATTTAACTGCTATATAATGTAAATATTATTTTCTGCTCTATCAATAATATATGCAGAATAATTCACGTCAGTCATCCATTGATGAATTGTGCATGAAAGAGGAAGCGCTTAAGCAGCGCGACGAAATGGTCTCATGCCTGCTCGAAGAGTTGGTCAAAGTGCGTCAAAGTCTGGCCGAGAGTGAGGATCAAATACGCAACCTCAAAACAAAGATAGAGGAACTCGAAGAGGATAAAAAGACATTACGGGAAACTACGCCCGACAATTCCGTAGCTCATTTGCAAGATGAACTGATTGCTAGTAAATTGCGCGAAGCTGAGGCTAGTCTCTCGCTGAAGGATCTCAAACAACGCGTTCAGGAGTTGAGCACTCAATGGCATCGTCAACTGCAAGAAAACAGAAATGATCATAGTCAACAATCGATGGATTCGACACCAAAGAAATTGCTAACCAATTTCTTTGACAACTCTAAGTCGAATGAGCATACACAGCGTTTGGAGGAGGATTTGATGACAACGCGTATTCGTGAAATGGAAACACTGACCGAGTTAAAGGAGTTGCGCTTAAAGGTACATACTAAATTAAACATGTACATGGACATTAAGCATATACTAAACGAACGCTGCTGTTTTTTTTTATTTTTTATTTAGGTTATGGAACTAGAAACGCAAGTTCAGGTTTCCACAAATCAACTACGCCGCCAAGACGAAGAGAATAAGAAACTACGCGAACAGCTGGAGCAGGCTGTTAGTCGTGAAAAGGAAATGTCTAATAAGGCACGCGAACAGCAGCACCGGTATGCAATTTTTTTTGTTTTTTTTTTTTTTGTTTTTTGTTTGAAAGTCTTGTATATGCTTAACAAAATTTGTAATCCTTTTTTAGGTACTCCGATCTGGAATCTCGCATGAAAGATGAGCTGATGAATGTGAAAATTAAATTTACTGAACAAAGTCAGACAGTTGCTGAACTGAAGCAGGAAATATCGCGGTTGGAAACGAAGGTATAACGTTATTAAAATGTGATGTAAATATATAAAAGTAGTAAGTTTACGTATTGGAAAAATAATTGAAGTATTAATGAGAAATGTGTTCTTGATTTTAGCGGGGAAAATCACCTTTTGAACTTAAGAAAATTTCAAATTTTGTATACCATCAAATAATAAGTTGTGCAGAGTCTCAAGAAAAAAACTTTTTTTTTGAAAATTAAATTTACGTTGATACAATTCAAAGCAAAAAATTATAATCCTTTTATTTTCTCTGCCAAATATGATATTTTTTTTGCAGTTAAGTTTTTTTCAGCTAAAATAAAAGTAATTTTTTAAGTTTAATTTTTCCTAAGAACAATTACTTTTATAACTCAAAAATCAATTTTTAAAGTTTCATCTTATATTCAGTGAATAATATTAACATCGAACTAAAATATTGTTTTAATCTTTCACAGAATTCTGAAATTGTAGCTGAAGGTGAACTACGCTCTAATTTGGATGAATCTGACAAAGTGCGTGACCTGCAGGATCGTCTGGCTGATCTCAAAGCAGAGGTTAGTTACAACATGCAATAAACAGCTTGAAAACAACGGAATATTCCCCCTTGATTTACCTTTTGGTTTATTCAAATTTATGCTGTAAATAATCTATTAAAGAGAATGCAAAACAAAAATTGGTGAACAGCTCATATTTTCACTAATACCATTCACATAGCTGCAATATTTAAAAAAAAAAAAATAACATAATCTACAAAGAGAACGGATGTTCACGCTCTATCTAAGGTCACTACGACCAGTCAGCCAGCTCATTAAGCGCTGTTATGTTTTATTTAAAATATTTTTATGATACATTTTATTATTTCATTTGTTCGTACTCGCATACATACACACATGAAAAAATAAACGTGCTCTTGTGCAATTGCTCAGTCTGACTTTGTACGTTCAATTGTGGGAATATCAATTTGCATAGTGTGGAAATACATAAATGATTTTGCACTGCTGATGCAGTTAACCCACTTAAAACAATTTTAAAACTAAAAACACATCTATTCATACATCTATTTCAAGCAGAAATAATTCGATAAATATGCCCGCTTGATGTTTACTTTCGCTGCGAATGTTTTGTACCAAATATATAGTGAAATATAGGAAATTACTTAATTTATACAATTGTGTGTGTGTATATCCCTTGTTTTTGTTAAAAAATTACACTTTTATTAACTATAATTTCGTATATATATTTTTTTATTGTTTTTTATTAATTCCATTTTAAAATTTTGAGAAAAAATACACATTTCAATATCAATTATTCACTATGTATACTTTTTTTTTAGTATCCCACGCCAATAACAAGCCCCGATATTGAACCATGGAAGTGGATAAGCTAAATAAACAAAGAATGAAAAATATAAAAAATCAGGTCATTACTAACCAACCAATCAACTTAATTTCATGTACTGCTCATTTAACCAAATTTTGCTTACCTTAAAATGGCAGAACCAATCATTAGTCGCATTACGAAACTACAGAAAAATCATTGTTCGCAAAAAAATATTAAATTCTAATATGGTAGTAAAAAATGTAATTTTCTTATTGCTGCATGCCGTTTGTTGATTGAATATTATTTACCAATATACGCATTTGCATGGTACTCGTAATAATAAAAGTTCAAATATTCATATTAATCGGAAAAAATCTTATTATACATACATACATATAAACTGCATGATATTTTGACAAAAGCATATACTGCGTTCAAAGAATGTTTGTTGTCCCTAAAGGACAATTAAAATTCATCAACTTTTAGTTTTATTTTCTTAACGTTTTTAGCAAATTTACTGTTTAGTTTGTCATTTTCCTCCACAACATATACCTAAATTTAAATTTTACATCTTAAAAATTGTGATTTGTTTATTAAACACTGAGCAAGTTAATCCTATATGTACTTACATACATTAATTGAAAGTCAGGCGAATATAACCCTAAAAAGTTGAAGAAAATTAAAACGTGTCGCATTTATAGCTCCAATGCTAGATTTACGTTAGACACGTTGCATTTAGCTGAAACGTTTAAAGGTGGTCATCCAAAAAGATTCTAAAGGTTAATAACACTCCTAGAATGTGCCGATGAATATGCAAAGGGTGTCTGAATAAAAATACAAGTCGAAAAAGTGTTACCTCAATAAATTTATATGTAATAAATAAATGAAAGAATTTCGTATAAATCAATGACTTTTCGCTCTTATTCCGTTGTTGATGCGATAATTTTCTTTGTTCGCGAATCGTCATCGGTAAATTTTTTTTTTTTTTAATTTTAAATTTTTTTTCGCATTGAATTAGTTTCTGGGCGGTATGCATTAGTAACAAAAAATCGACTTTCCATTTCGGTTCCTTGGCTATTTTAAATTGTAGTTGGTGGTGCGTATCAGCATATAACATACTTAAATGGCTGGTGTGTTCTTAAAATCAACTCGCTTTGTTTTAAATACTTACTCTGAAAGTTACGGGCATACGTCATTTTAAAGTTATAGCACTACGATACATAGCTGCGCTGCTTTATTATTGTTCCAAATTAAAGATTTTTTAGAAAAGCGTTGATTTTAAAGTGCGTGTTTTTTTAATCTTTGAAACATTTTTATTAGATCTTTTAGAAATCGTCAGAATACGACACGACATATTTTTTTTTTTAGAAAATGACACATGGGACAGCAGAAGGAGAAAACTTTGTTTTTGAGTTTATAGAAAATGTATACATACATATGTTTTCGTAATAATTGTTAGCATGCCCCTACATGTACATATGTATATACATATAAACTTGTACAATATATATAAATACGTATCAAACTTAAATGCCTAGTAAACAAAACTTTGTCAGTAAAATTTCTCAATAATTTACAAACTTTCGTCATACTCGTACTTTACAGCTAACCGCCATTCGAAGTCGTGGCAAATATCCAAACAACAAATTGCGAAGCGCCTCAATACAATCGTTCGAATCCAACGATATTGATTTTAATGAATTGAATTTGCGACGTGAGAGCGCCGAATTTTCGAAAACATAATACACAAAGGAAATGAGTAGGTCAATGGTTCCACACCCCCGGAGATACCACATCGCACAGTTGGCGCAATGATATTGAATGGATAAAAGGTGTAACTACAAAAACAACAACAACAATAACAAAAAATACGGAAACACAAACATACAAGTAAAATGCTATTATTAAAAAGTAGAAAATTCCAAATTAAAATTAACTAATATTTAATTATGATAATTTATAAAATATTAGCCGTAAGTTAGTTTATGCTTGTGAATTTTACGCTTTGCAGCAATTATACGTTTTCTATTTAATTAAATATTATTTGGAAATTTTTATTTGCATTCGTGTATAACTGTGTAAAACTAATTTATTGTAGTTTGTTATAGCGATTGATTAATATTATTATCTATTGTATTATTACTATTAATATAATTGTAATGAAAAAGAAAGTAATGCAAGTGTATGCGTATTTTAAACGCCAGCGCTAAAACTTTAACGCTAAATATACATACATATGTATGTCTAACCTCGTGTTTATGTTTATTGCAAAATGTGATAGTATGGGTGTTAGTATCCCTGCTACTTCAACTTATCGCTTTCAATTCCCTCACAAGCAACATATCCACAAAAGTGACATTTGTGTATTTATTTTTTCCACCCATGCAATGGATCGAAAATATCCCCGAAAGCGAAAAGAATCCTTTGCATGAAAGATCTTTAATTACATTCGAGTATATACTATGAAGATTGCGTTTGCAGATTCGAGAAAAACAAATTTAAGTTTACATTGCATGCAAAGTAAATATTTGGAGGAGCCTTCGCTGTTTTTTAGCGTCTGAAGTTTATGCGTTGGTGCTATTGAAATTGCTACTACAGCATACACAACCACAATTTACTGCATTCAAGTAAAAACTCTAGTTTGTGGATATACTTAAATATTTATATATGTATATAACTAATGTGTATGTATTTAAACTGTGAGTAAATTTAAATTAAATTAAGAAATGGAATTAAAGAAAAATTCAAGAATGGCGTGTTAGCTGATGGATGTTTGAAAAAAAAAAGAAAAAGATTTTTGGCATAGAATTAATGTAACGTACATAAATGATATGAAATGAAAAGATGTGTCTCAAAAACAACATGTTTTATATAAATTTTACAATGTGTAGCAATAATTTATATACTTTAAACATGAATGTACGTGCATACATACATCACTGTGACAAACAGTTGTAAATTATTATGAGAATACTACGACTTAAAATTTTACATGTACATGCAACCATTTGGCACTAATTACTGTGGAAAGGTCGATTATGAATAGTAGAGATTTACTGAAACCCCTCTATCATATATACTGAGGATTCGCTGATTAACTGTGTATCGAAATGTAAGTGTGGAAAAGGCTTTTCATCAGAAAAAAAAAAATTTTAGCAGCATTTTTACAAAAAATTAAAACATGCACTTCTATAGCCCATTAAAGTTAAGTACCTCATTAAGCAAGTGAAGTGACATGCATAGACATTTGCTTAGTTTTGAGAAATTTTGTTCGGCTTTGTTATCCGTTTTCTTGCATGTCAAAACTTTTGTAACATTTATCTGCACGACACTGTATGTGTGTTATCCACTGAAGTAAATTTAATTAATTAGAAAAAAATTTAATTTTTGCGGGGAATCTAAAGGTTGCCGATAGCATTTAATACGAGTAGTCTTTTGGCAAGTAGTATAGAATTCGAAAGATATTGTTTGGTTAGCGGGTTTTATAACCTGCATAATTCAATATTATATCGATTTCTTCCTTTTCATACTTACATACTCTGATGCACATTTTTATTCAGTGAATACCTCCATCTGCGCACATACATACATACAAATTACAGGAATTTTGTTTTTACACGCACGTGGCCAAAACGTAGAAGATTCAAGTTAAAAGTTAGAAAATTATGAATTTTTAAATAATAAAAGTAGTAAAAAATAAAAAAAAAAACAAAATAAATATGCAACCAAATCATACATAGAAAAATTGCGCGACTGTAACCCCTTTTCAGAAAAAAAAAATTGTTAATTAGTGTAACACCAAAATTATTTCAGTTGTGTTACTTAACATGCGCTAACATCTAAAAGAAGTACATTGCAGACCAATAAGTAGAGTATATTTGAAAATTCGAATGTTTTGGCTGAATGGCTATGAATTTGTCTGGTAGTTTGGATTGGATTGGCCGCGGTTGCATTATATCGCAGCGGACAGCAAAAACTCCTGTTTACTAATAGTGGGGAGAAATCTACAAACACCTTTCTTGTTTTTAAAAATGAATCTCATTTACGTTGGTGTAAATGGTGCCGCGCGAGTAACCACATGCATAACTTTTATTGGTAAATCGGCAGATTTTTCTTTTACCGGTGTACTCGTATTTAACATAAATACCAACATTTTATTGGTGAATTTTTGTTAGTAAGATTTTTAATATTAAATGTCGTCAGAGCAGTGTTTTTCCTTTAAAATTGATTTTGTGGGTGATCGCTTTAAACAGTTCGCATTCCTTTCCAGAAATTGGTGCTGCCTAAATTACATACATACATACATACAATATCTGTGGAAAAAAAAAATTAAAAACAATTTTGTCGGTTTTACTTTCGACGCATTTATTTTGATAATTCATAGACAAAATCAATATTTTAATTCTCTGTTCGAAAATTGTATAAGAACCATTCCTTTTAAAGCTTGACGTTGACTACACAGTTTTATTGTTTTTCAATGAAGCTAGAGATCCACTTTAAGATTTTCACTTAGGATTTATTACTAATATTTATATTTAAGCTACAATACAAAGTGCAATACATGTCTGCGACAAAAAACGAGTTTTAACGAATTTTTAAGCTTAATAATTTTATTATAACATTTCAATTATATTTATATGTATTTGCAAATTTTATTTTAAGTATGTTTTGAATGCATAACTGCCAATTAAAAATTTGTATTGGTATTTTAATGAAAACTTAATTGACTGTAATTACTAGGTATTATTAATATAATTTTAGTCGCAGTAGATCTTATGTTTAGAAGAAAAATAATTATGTTAGGCGAACGTTGAAGCACAAATTATGATTGTTATATTTTATATACATATGTACATAAATATTTGTTTATGCTTCAGTTGATTTTTTGTGTATACATATGTATATACATTTATTGCGTATACATTTTTTATTTGTTTCATTTTCTTTTCCAATGACGTCCATTTTTATTTTAAATTATGAAATTTTGTTACTACTTTTTGTTATGTACTGTACTTACACTATTAATATTTTCCGCACAAAATTAGATAAAAACCACTAGAACATATCTCGAACTACATACATACATGCCAGCAAAAGTTGAATAGAAAAAAAACAAACCAGTTAAAAAAAAACACAAATTGACATTACTCTGATTTTTGGAAAACAAAAATTTTGAGTTTTCCATTATTACATATTAAAAAAATGCTAAAGAAATTGGTAGTTTCGAGCATACATAATTTAGTAAAATATAAAAAAAAACTCGATTTGATACTAACCGAAATGTAAAAATCAATGCTCTGTTTTCAAAATATTAAACACTTCCGTTAATACATCTTAAAACTTGTTCAATGAAAATGCCAAACTAATAGATATCTCTCTTGTGACTATATATTTCGCAACAATAAAATATCCCACAGTTCTTCGAAGAAACCCCACAACTTTTACGTGTTTAAGAAAAATAAAATATATATCTAACAGACAAATGAAAAACGTTAGACCACAAATAACTTTGTGAAACAAAATTACCAAAATTGAATTTAAATAATTGATATAAAGAAAGCTAAGGCATTTATTCCTTATTGTAAAGTGTTTTTAGCCAACGATTTTAAACGATATTATACTATCCATAAACAATATTATGATGCAAAAAGGTAAACACATAAACACACATACATTAAAAAATATATCTAGTACATATTATTATAAATGAAAAATTGAAAATTAAATATGTGGACACTGTGTAATGCCAGCAAACTAAAATGCATTCGAAATTATTCAAATTTAGGAAAAAGAGCCAGAAGGCGCATTATGTAATTACAAAAAAAAAAATATATATGTATATGTTTATAAACATATATATACAATAATAATGCATGTGTTTGTCAAGCAGTGCAATTGAATCAAAATAAATGTATTGTAGTTTGTTAAACTACATAAAACACACAAATTACGGAAATTGCGAATAAAAATTCTTTAAATCAATAGCATTGCGTTTTTAATTTGATTTCGTACAAATCAAACTGTCGGGCGGTTCGAACAGGAAAGTAAATTAAGGCAAATTCTGACCAGTTATTTTCTTTTTATTTCCTTTAAAATATGTTTAATTTAAATTCAGTTTATTCTCTAACATAAATCTTATAACCATTGTTTGAAACTCTAAATACAATGTTTTATAGTTTAACAAATTTTCATAAAAATTTCTCACTAAATTTTAGTAAATAATGTGTAAGTTTCAAGGGGGTAAAAATTTCCTCTAATATTGAGAAAATCTCAAATGTGAAATTTTAATAAAATTTTTTTAAATCTTAATCATTTTTTGAAAACAGTTGTAAACCTCGCTTTACGTGTTTTTTTAAGCGAATGAACTGTGAATATTAAAAAATATGATGTTATTAAAACCCTTAATATGTATGGTTACTAGCAGGATATTAGTAGCCGCAAGACAACTATACTAAAATTTATATTACGCAAGACAACCCGTTACTGGCTATCGGCTACCGAAAGTATGTAAATGGTTCACTTTTAAAACGATCTTTATATTTTTACTACGTACTGTCACAATCATATGAAAACAAAAAATCATTTAACATCCACACGTTGTTAACAACACTCCATTAACCTACAACATCTGTATCAAAAACGCAAGCCCTGTGTAAAGACACATATCGTTTAAAGCTGTTCAATACCTGGAACCGCAAGCCCTGCGTACACACGCAGATCGTTTAAAGCAGTACAATAACTGGAGGGATAATTGGCGTTCTACAAGCTGAAGCTTTAGACATTGAAACCAAAACCCAAAAAAAAAAATATTTTTTTACTATTTCTTCAAAATGTACTTGTCAAAAAAGTTAAATCAGGGATGTTGTCTGCGCACTTTTGTATACTGGGATCAATCTTACTTAATAAGAAGAAAAATTTTAGCAGCCGTGGCTAGAAAACAGGCAACTATACACTAGTCATATGTACATACATATAAATAAGTGTGAGTATTAGAGCTCGGGGTGATCCAATATTCCGAAGGCATTTTCTAAATTTTGGATAATCGAAAAATAGGGAGATGTAAACATTTGATTTAACAAACTGATAGAAACAATTGAATAAATGATTTAATTTTTCAATTTTCTTTTTGTTTCAAACATAAAATTTCCAACATTACAAGTTGCAATGCAACAAAAATAAACATGTGTATGTTTACATAACTGATTGTTCCCACGACAGTCGGCTCTTTTTTATCGGAACAAAGAACAACCTGGATTTTTATAAGGACTGTCATTTCCGCAGTATTCCCCAAAATTGTTTAGGAAATGTTTTATGCTATTACAGCCTTTTCGTAGGTTGTTGTGTTTTTTCCCCTCAATTGGATGAGAATCACAACAGAAATATCATAAATAGTGCACTCTTTTGTTAGCTACATTCTGCAAGCGTTAAAGACGTCATAAAGAAAGATGAATAATTACATAGAATCACATGTCAAGACCATGATAGAGCAGAGGAACAGGTCATCGCAGCTGTGGTTAAAATTTAATCTGAAATTGGCATTTTGTTAGCCGACTAGTCGACTAGGTGTATGCATCTGTTTTAATACAGAATACGATACGCTAACAATCTTATTTCCTGACTGCCGATTGGAATTTAAGCCTGCATCCACTGCGACCAAGTGTCCGTCATATACAACTTTATATATATCTACGGCAAATCAACCATCGCTTAGATATTCACAATTCGCCGAATATTAGAAATTAATGAGTAAAAATGAATCGAAATGCTGGAATTCGGCATGATCGCAAAAGTAATACGGATTCATAGACCTTAGACTATAGTCAAAGAGTAGCATCGCGTTGTTTAGCAGAAGGCCAATTTTACTGGATACTCGTATAAACGCTTTTCGTTTGATATTAATATTGTAAATATAATATTTTTTTTGACTTTGTGTAATATCAATTTTAGTTCTATATAAGAAATATAGTTATATATATTTATTTATTTATTTATTTATTTATTTATTTCGTCTTTGAATTCAAATTCTTACAGACTACTTTTAATATGAAGAAAAGTTTAGGCTACATCAAGGAATAATGAAAATCGTGCTGAAAACTTCGTTATATAAGAAATTTAGTAATAGGTATTCTTAGAAATTTCCTGAAGAGAAACTAAGTTTACCAATTGGAAAACATTTGGGAGATTTCCCAAGTCTCGCAAAACACTTGTGGACTGTGCACGGACTGCAAATATTTTTGATAGGAAATCCGGTTTTTACCATGCAATCCGTACAGTCTGTGCACTGTTTTGCAGGGGTTTTGCAAGATTTAGAAAATCCCTCTATTGAGCTTCCAGATTTGTACCTATACAATTTCCATGTTTTTTTTTGTTGTAAAGTATTAAACCAAACGAAGTACATATTATTTTTTTTCCGATATAGAGGGGTGCTAGGGCTAAGGAAATTAAAGTATCGACTTCATTTTTCCTTCATTTGTCGATCCTAAGCAACATTCAAACCGATTTTTATCAAAAAAACAAAAAAAAAACAACGTTTGCTCATAGCTCAAAACCTTTTTGCCGATTAAAAACAATTTAGCTGCGCATATTAGTACTTCTAGCTATTTATTTATTATGATGACGTTTTACAATAAGTATAACTTTTAGTATTTGGTATTCGTATTTTGCATTTGTAATACATATAACACTATGATTAGATGAAATCTCGTTGCTGTGGTTATTTTATTTACTCATAAATGTGAGCATGTACTCGTATGTGTATTGGTTTAATTACCTAATACAATATTTCCAACTATTTACTTAAAAAATTTTTTTTTTTTAATTATCTAAAGCCTTTTTACCTTAAATATTTGTCTTTTAGTATGTCTGTAGCAATTCTTGTGTCAATTACAATAAATACATATGTACATTTATATGTATGTATGTATCAATATGAAAATTATCAAAATGAAGTTGCAAAATTATAACAGTCATATGTTATGAATTCAGAAGATTCTGATAAAAACCTCTATGTGTAGCTACAAATGTTTAGCTTGAATGTAATTCATAAATTCTCTAATAACAAGTTGACAATTGAAATAAAACTATGCAACAAATACTAGAATCGGTTAAATCAATACATTCGCCCGTATTGCGTGCTTTTCTTATAATAAACTTTTTCTTTTTTAAATTTATCAATATAAAGTTTTCTCTTTGTTACTTAAAACTTATTGATTATTTTATTGTCAAGTGCATTTGCTGCCTTTGGTTTCGTTACACGTTTCCAGTATTTCGGCTCCGTACATCTTCAGAACCGCTAGTGAACCGCTCAATTTATTCATCTAGGCAAATTGTACGCAAAATAGCCTCAATCACTGAGTAGGGATCACAGTTGGAGCTTGGGCGACGATCCTCGAAATAGCCCTTACCGTCATCGTTTACGCCTCGCGGAATGCGAATAGAGCAGCCACGATTGGCGACGCCGGCACTGAAATCATTAATTGAGCTTGTCTCATGTTGACCGGTCAGACGACGCGCATTATCCTGACCCTCTTTTGGATCGTAGGCACGAATGTGACGTTCGTGGTGCTTGGAGAGTTTCTCCACTGCGGCTAGAATTTCCCTGTTAAAGTTAAAAGAAATGAAAATGTTATTATTTCCAACTTTTTTAATTACAATCAAATCCTTACTGCAAGTAATTGGGTATAAAAACTTACTTGATACCGCCATCCTCACGCATTCCTTTTGTAGAAACATTGGTGTGTGCACCAGCGCCATTCCAATCACCAGGCATTGGTTTGGGATCCAAAGTGGCCACAATCTATAAACACACACACACGCGTAGAATTACTATAATTTCATTTATGCAAAATCAGATTCTTGTCACTTACACCAAACTCCTCGGCAATACGATGCAGGAGGAAACGCGACATCCACAAGTCGTCACCAATTGAAATGCCCAAACATGGCCCCACCTGATATTCCCATTGTGCTGGCATCACTTCGGCATTTGTGCCCGACACTTTGATGCCCGCATACAAACAGGCGCGATAATGTGCGTCGACAACATCACGTGCATAGACCTTTAAGGGAATTATGTTTGTTTATTGTGTTTGAGCAAAGTAAGAATCAAATGAACGAAAAACCAAAGTGTCATACCTTATTGGCGCCCACACCACAATAGTAGGGCCCTTGTGGTCCGGGAAAACCGTTCTTGGGCCAGCCCAACGGATGCCCGTCGAAATCAAGGAATGTATACTCTTGTTCAATGCCAAACCATGGCTCTTGATCCTTGCACTTGTTCGCTACTTCGAGGCAATTCTTGCGATGGTTGGTAGCGGTGGGCGTACCATCGAACCGATAGGTGTCGCACATTACCAAAATACTGTTACCGCGACGGAAGGGGTCCTTGTAGATAGCCACGGGATAAAGGTAGGTGTCCGAGTTGGAACCCTCAGCTTGGTAACAAGAACTGCCATCGTAATTCCAAACTGGTAGTTCTGAAAGAAAAAAATTAATTCAAAATTATGCATACATTTAGGAATTTTATTTCAAACTATTCATATATTCGTACACAGACAAAAAACTATGTACATATATAACATATATAATAAAATATCAAAAATGTACATTAAACTATACTAATGACAAAAAAAACTATAAAACTTTGTGCAAAATTCTCGAAATTTTGGCGATTATCTATAAAAATTTAAAATATTTTCATAATAATTTTTTGAAAAGTTTTGAGTATGCAGTTTTAACTGTTTAATAAACATTTTATAAGAAATTTGTAGTATGCAATTTTGTAGCTCATTTAATTGTAGAACAATAAAGTGCAAGTTTCAAGTGTCTAAAATTTACCGTGGATTTTTGAGAATTTTTTCTTCATTGAGCTGCTAAGGGCTATATAAAAATACATTTGGTTTATATGTTAACTTCACGAACAAAAAAATTAAAAAAAAAACCCTTTTTCATAAAGTGTCATACTTTTCCTGTTTGAAATTTTTTTTTAATAGATTTTATATAAAATTTTTAGTAAATGTTTCTTAAGTCGTACGATTATGAATAATTCGGTTCTTGAAATTTTTACTATATGCATAAATGTATATTGGAAATAGAAACTAAAGATGGCACAATGCAGAAGTCGGTTTGTCTCTAAACCAAACTTGACAAGGGATGACGGAAAAGCTTTTTCATATACTTACATACATACATACATACATACAGTTCATCAAAATTCTACCCTTTCGGACAAGATAGAGATGATGAAGAATAAGTATATTTCTTTATTCTACTTATGTATCTATGATTTTGGATAAACCGATATAAAATAAAAAAAAGTTACGTATTAGATACATTTTGTGAGTTCAAAATACACGTGAACCCGATGTGTATCGCTATATTCCTCAAGAACGGGATTTCTCCGACTAGACAGACACACGATTCACTAAGAGATTCTGTCGGATCTAGTTGGCTGTGGCTGAATATTTTGTAGATGACCCTGTTGTAACGACCCGACGACGTGCCATGCAGTCGGACATGAGTCGATCGTCTTTACAGAGAATTTTAGTGTTATACTTGATGATGGTCTCAAGCGATGGCCATCAAGCGAGTAAAACCACGGTTCAAACCCTCAAAAGGTAACAACTAACACAGTACAACACATGATTTGCCAACTCAATTCTGAGAACTGTATGTGAAATTAGACCGAAAAAGAATAATTTCTGCATTATTCGTTTTGTCTTCTTACCTGCCAAAATATTTTTAATATCGATTTGAAGTTAGTACTATCGTATAGGGCCCGACAGCCACTAGCCCGATTTAGTTGAAATAAATTTTAAAAAATTTAGAATTACTATTCCCTTAATCTGTTTATATATTGTTTTCCTATACAAGCAACAGTTTCCAAGTTAAAAATAAGCGCATGAAGAAAAAATTTTTTTTTTTTTTTTTTTAATTCATAAAAATACAAAATGGAAATTTTTCGCAAAGTCACATAACCTATGAGCAAAATGAGACAAAGATCATGAAAATCGATGCACGCGTTTCGCTTTTATTCGCAATTGAGTAAAGGTATGAATTTCAAAAATTTGCTCGACGTGATAAATTCCTCTATACGATAGTACTAACTTCAAATCGATATTAAAAATATTTTAGCAGGTAAGAAGACAAAACGAATGATGCAGAAATTATTCTTTTTGGGTCTAATTTCACATACAGTTCTCAGAATTGAGTTGGCAATCAATGAACTGAAAAATGTTGTACTGTGTAATGATCCACCTTTTTTATTGTAATTGTAAATACATTGTTAATTATTGAATGAAACAACACAATTTCTCTCATCTTTCTGAAAGATCGCGCAAAAATTCACTGCTCATATGCGGTTTTGCACCACCACCACCCACTTTGTAAATATGTATTTATTTATTTATGTACAGATGTATATATAAACAATTTTATGCGATTGTCTGCAACAAACAAAAAGGCGGCAGAATCTATCAACAATGACGCCAAACAGTGGATAAAATGTGCACCTGATACACATGGTAGTATAAAGATAAAGCTGAAGGTCGTTGAGGTTGTCAATCATTACAGCGGAACAATGTTTGTATGTATATATGTTACATACATGCATATGTACATATCCAGATGTATTAGGGTATCTGCTATTTACCCAGTTTTTGTTTTTTCTTAGGCCCAAAATGAAATGTAATATAGCAAAAAGCTCTGAAACTTTCTCAAAGAGAACAATTACTCTCAATTACGTTCTCAAGAAGAACATAATTGTATTTTTATATATTTTTTTAAATTTTATTTATTAAATCATCAATTAAAGTACAACTTAAAAGATTACTAAATACTAATGCTAATATATAATATATGGTGTACAATTTATTATTCAAAATTCAAAAAGTGTATCACTAGATTAAGTTTTGACTTAAATTTTTAATAATTAGAGAATATGTCTACATTTTTACAAAATTGTATAAACTACCTTAGACAGCGTGCAAGCGGTTTATTAAGACTATAATTTGTACTGTGTTAAGGTAAGTGGAACATATTGCTAAGTCTACTGCTTCCGAGTAGGACAATTCATTAATACTATAATTGGTACTGTTATAAGGTAAGTGGAACATATTGCTAAGTCTACTGCTTCCGAGTAGGACAATTCAAAAATATAAGCTTTAATAAGAAGTGGCACTTGACCTTATTCGTGATTATGTCCCTGATAAACATTACTAAGGATTGAAAGCATTGATAACGTTCTCAATGAGAACCAAATAAGAAAAATAGTCTGTCAGAAAACAAGTGTCCAGTCACCCTGCTGAGTTGATTATAATTTCCGAATATTTATACAATCCCGTTTTATCACCTATCGAGAAGCACCCAACTCTTTATTCTACTTGACGTACATAGATGTTTCAAACACATTCATTTGAAGTTTTTTGTATGAGAAGAATTATTGCAGGAAATTCTATTGCAAGTGATGAAAGTATCTGTTAGTTGAGCTCATTAAAACCCTACAATGATATTTTTAGATTTCTTCATTAATTCTGGAATAATTCTTCTCATTTAGGTATTTTTTTTTTAGAACTTCTTATTTGATTTTGGTAAATATTTGTTTCCGTTTTATTCTCTGGCAGATCGTTGCTAAGAATTTTGTTCACAATTTGTTATTCGATAGATGGTTCCTGGAAGTTTTGTTCCTCTTTTGTTTTTTGAAACAACGTTCCGGAAACTTTTGTTACCATTTTATGCTCTTAAAATTGTTTCCGAAAGTATTGTTCGCATTTTGATCTCTTTGGGAAAGTTGCCTAGCGTTTTATAATTATACGAGTACATATAATTATCGTTGAGAGCGTTCTCAACTGTTTTGCTTCAACTTTAGTTAACTCTCGAGAGTGTTGTGTTCTCATTTGGCTTTGAGTTCTATGGAGTTCTTGGTTGTGAAACTGAAAATAAAATTTAGTTATCGATCTCTGCTAGATATATTCTGTGTTTTATATGAACTTCAAGAAATAAAAAAACAAAGCAATTTAATTAAGTTTCAAAAGGAAATTTATAAAAGGGATTTTTTTGCCTATTACAGCTCTTTTTAAGTAAATAAAGGGCTCTTTTCTGGACTCCCTGTTAAAATATATATCCCCTTTATTAAACATTCATTTCGTCTCCAATTTAACAAGCAGTCAAACTAAAATTTATCTGCGTAAAAACAACAAAAAGTTTGATGTATAGCAAAAACCGTAATACGAACTTATAATACAAGTACGTTTAATACTCTATTCACAACCAATTATAAGCTTGAGTTGTAGTGTTTTCTCATTTTCTGCCAACCACGATAATCTGACGTGGGCTGCATTAACAATAATTACAAAGATACGTACATATGTATGTACATGTAGGCACGTTTAATATACCAGTCCGATTTTAAATCCCATCGATTTCTTAACAGAGGAATGTGGCAAAAATTATGGCGCTTTTATATATAATAATTTTAAAATATGTGATATGCCATCATCCAAGAAACATTTGGTGCTTCTCAAGCCTGCAACTTTGTTTCTCAACAGTATATCAAGAGGAAAGTTATAGCGTTCTCTGCCAAAGGGCATTCTTTTTTTGTATTAGCATATACATAACTATCTCTCAAGTTTTGAGAAAGTCAGTTTTCAACCTGAGCTTCAATGTAATCCTCCGATTGGTCTCAAACATACATATAGTCAAGTATTGTTATGGGTATTTTTTTTTTTTTTTTGAAGAACTCTTTATTTACATACATTTGCTATTACTTTTACTAAATACTTTCGTGTGCCTATGCCCTACCACAGTTGCTAATTTTTGTACTCTAAAATCAGTGCTGCAATCTCAACATCCATGAGAATAATATTGGATTGCAGAGGTTTTTGGGGGAAAGATTCTGCGGAAGGATTCCATGGACGAAGGAACAAGTGCTTTACATAGAGTAGTAAGTAAATATATTTTATTTTATAAGCAAATTATACATTTCAATTTAACAGTATGTTATATCTAGAACTTGCTTTTAGAGACAGAATATTTATTTCCAATAACAAAATTTACTAAATTTACAAGATATACAATTCTTGATAAAATAAATATACGACCATGACCTTAAAAAGTCGTGAGTTGGGAAAGAAAACATGATACAAGCATACAAGTTTGGATGGAAAGTATAAACTGAAAAAATATGAATACTAAAGATACAAAAAGTTTTTATATATCACTTTAATATATTCACTTAATATAAGTTCCCTGTAAGTAAAACTGTCGGAGAGATACTTGTACCGGTAGAAAATATTGGAAACATTTAAATTTCATAGTACTTTTTCCAGATCTAAAACTCCTGCACCGGAGTAATATTACCTTGTACTTATGTACATACATACGAGTATATAGTACAAGAACATGGGCAGAGTGTAACAAATTCAAATATTTCATGTCATACGATTTAATACAAGCGTCCCAATTAAAAAAGAAGACGAAGAGTAATGCTACCTCAGCGTTTGAAGGACTTGAAGAGAAGGACTTGGAAGGTAATAATCGGTTGCAGGAGGTGAAAAAAAAAAAATTCAAATAAAGGCTAGCGTAATATACATAAACTGGTATACATAAAAATATATACATATAAAAATATACATATGTATATTCCTGTAAATGGATATGAGATTGAGTGTGCAATTGACTGATCGCATATGTTCCTATTTAGTGAATTGTTGACTGCATTTTGCTGAGTGCATATTTTCCGCGTATTTTGCATCTTATAATTAAGCTAATTTATTTGTTACACAACAGTTACAAACTCGTTTATATATCCGCATACATATGTATGTGTGTACATTAGGCTATGACAAAAAAAACGCTTTTTTCCCATTCCGTTCTTAAAAATAATCCTAGCTAAATTTCAGCACAGCTTCTGAACTTTTCGGTAAGCGTTAAAAAAACAGGAATTTTTCAATAAAGAAAAAGTGTGTCAGTATTTTCTTTTATAAACATTAATTTTTTGAGTATGCAGCTTAATTGGCGGTTCAATTTTTGTATAATAAAGTGATAGTTTTAAGTGACTACAAATAACAAAATGGTAAAAAAAAAGTGTCAAATATCAGCGGCAGTTTGTAGCCTCTTAAAACTAACGCTTTATTGTATTAAAATTTAATTGGCCGAAAACTGCATACCAAAAATTTTATGATTTATTTGTATTTTATTGAAAATTCATATTTTTACGAATACTAACTGAATAATGAATATACTATAGGGCTGGAATTTTTTAATTTCATTTGTTTTTTTGCCGACAACAAAACTTTCATATGGTTCTTAAAAACGTGAATTTTTTTTTTTGATAAAGTCTAATGTACAAATGTATATATATAAATTGTGCTCACTAGGTGTATATACTTACATACATAGTTTAAATTTTGTAATGTGTACATATAGTTTGTTGTTGATTTTTTTTTGCGCTGCACACTTGTGTACATATTAATGTAAGATCGATGTATGCATGTACTATAGTATTGTTGGTATATTCATATCTATAGATACATGTGTATAAATTTATGTACGCGTCTCAGTTCGCTGAGGTGAGAGTCACTTAGCACCTCTTTGATAAATGCGACGCATGCCAAATGTTATCAGGTTTCAATAAACGGATTCTGCTCTTTTCATACACTTTTAGAATTAAGAGAGGAAATAAGCAAACCCGCTCTGATGCTAACATATTAACAACAAAGAAGTCTTCACACAAAGGTTGTTACATTCGTACTGGACCCAGTAAATAGTTATTTGATTTTTTAGACAGTTTTATGAAAAAAAAAAATTGTATACCGGAGTAAATAATTCGGGGAAATATTATTAATGTTTGCTTAGAGATATTTATTTTAGTTACAGTCACCTCTGCATACGTAAATGAATATTTTATTCTTGAATTTGAATTTCATTTAAATGACGTACGTACGTAATTTTATTTAAAAAAAAAAATATATAAACTTAAACACAAAAGTGTAGGTGCAGGTGTGTTTTTCCACAATAAAAGTTGAAAGTTTTTTAAGTAAAATGCATTCCACTACCATGGCAGAACTCTCATAAATCAAAATTTCCAGCTATATTCTTATATATGTATGTACAAAATTGTGAAAAATTTCACAAATTTCCAGCACGGAGTAGACGAAGTTTTCTTCCAACAAATTCATGAACACATAAATATTCAACAGATGCATTTGCAATAAAATTTCAAAATTATGAAACCGAATTCAAAGGAAAACTTTATTTTTTTTTTGGAAATTTATTTAATTTTTGAATATCGAGAGCAAATTTTTTTTTATTTGAATAATTAACATCTTAATTTTGAAAGCAAGTTCTAGTTTGTTATATGCTATGTTAACATAGTAATTTCAAAAATACACAATTTATGAAAAAGTGTTTAATGTGAATTTTAAGCTTTAACTGCCCGATTTTTCGATTTTTGCGAAAATTAATTTTAGTTAAAAAAAGAAAGTGGGTGTAGCCTTAAAAACGAAGAGCTAGTTTTAAGTTTATTTAAACTTAAGTTATAATTAGAAGAAGATTTTCGTCTCCTGGGTAATATATGTATGTATGCTTAGAATATAGGTCAACTTGGATAGTAAATAAGTTTTTTGTAAATACCTCGACTCTTGCGCCACCTAACGGAATAATCATGTTCCCATTTAATTTCAGTGCAATTCGAAAAATCTATTCAAAAATAAAGTGTTCAAACTCGAAAAAATAGAAAATTATTACGTTGATATGCATGCAGAACCATTTAAATATATGTTGATCTTTTAACAGTTATTAATTAATTTGTATTAAACACATTGTATCGACTAAGGCCATGTTATCGGCTATCAAAGAGCGAATTGCTCTACTCTCCCATCGGTACGCAGATATGATGTTTGTACATACATATGTATATCTATTAAGCCGGCATTATCAATCTAAAATTAGGAATTTTTCTTTTCTAATAACTACATATTTGCGCATATGTTCGTTTATGTTTATTAACAATTAAATTTAAACAAACTTTCGCATTTCTTTATCCAACTATGAAACATATGACTTTTAAGTCAATAAAGAATATTTTGCCTCTTATTTCATTGCCACGATTCTCAACATTTACTGTTTTATTATACGCTACAATTAGCATATTTGTTGTTGGCGTATGTAGATTTGCTTTGTTTACTTTTTGTCTCGGCATTTTGTTTGATTTGTTTTTGCGTTGTTTTGTTTTATTTTGCTTTAGCTTGCATTGCTTGCAACTCTCGCCACCGTATTCACTTCAGTCCATTTAATTATTCATACTTTAAGCGAATAAATGACTTGTGACTTGTGAGTGCATAAATTGTTTATGATTGCATTTGTGCAATTTTGTAATTTTCATCAATTGATCAGTCACCTTTCACATGTTCACAGGTATATACATATGTACATACATCCATACATACATATATGTAACATCACAGATAACGGGTTTATTGGTGGAATTGTTGGGGTTGCAGTTTGAAAGTTCTTATCGCACAGACTACTCAAGATTTTCATTGTTTATAAAATGATAGTGAATAATTTTGTTCTTAAGGTAAAACACCCTTACATACTTATGTATGTACATACAGACATACATACGTTAACACGCATGTAAGTCATTCAGTTTAAGCACTTTGAAATGTTTTTATAGGAGTCACTGTTTTAATTATGAATTTTACTGATATAACAACGACCATACCATTACACTTATTTAAATATTTCCATAAGTTTCAAATAACGTAAGGAGGAAGTGTTCGCTAGAAGTGATTTTTAAAAGGGTAAGGTTGTTAAGCTTGTACAAATAAACTGTTACAATGTTTCAATAAAAAAGACAATCAAAAGTACTTAAAGAGATGTCAGTCCATGTATAGTGATCTGCAGCTATACCTAATCTCAAACTATATCCACACCAAATATGATATTTAATTTTTCTTTAAAAATATTTTTATTACTTTTTAATTTTTACTCAAAGACTAACTTAAACAAAAATAAGGCAAATTTAAAGCTTACTATAAAAATAAAATAAAAAAAAAAAATAAAATTTTTTTAATACATAACAATTTTTTCATATAATTCATTATACGAATTATTAGTTTATTGGTGATGTAAAAAAGTATAATCATACGGTTTTGCCCAGGGGCGGAGCAAAATGTAATGTTCCAAAGTAAAAATAATTTGTTTTAAGCACCGATATCGTCTTCAAGCTCTTCCTCAGCGTAGCTGCATTTTTTATTGTTGCTTGCGCGTGGGATACCAACTCTTGTTACCGTGTTCACTATATTAATAACCTTCTTTTTTGCTTTCACGTTTGCTTTTGGTTTCCTGCAAATTTTTATTACCGATAAATTTGTCTTTTTTTAAATTTTCGGTATCTTGAAGTTTTTTCCTGTATTCGGATAGTATACGGTTTTGCCCCACCGATTTTGCCCTCCAAGTCCTGCGTGGACATTTAGACTTGTAACGGGAAATGTATTCATCATATACAGTAAGTGGAATATTGCATTAAAAATTCAAAAAATTAATGAGAACGTTTGTCAGGAACGTCGAAGTGTGGTTCCTCGAAACGGATAATGGAAATGACACAATAGCTCGGAAATAACATCTACTCAACTGAGCAAACAACCTCCTGGAAATTCCGCGAGATGGCATTTAAAATCAAATTTAAAATAGCTTCTATATGCCCCGTATACGGTTTTGCCCCCCTTCCCGAAACCGATATGTGTAAAAAGATTATTCTTTTATATATGCAGCTTTTAATTATTTTGTAGCAATAAAATTATTGATAAATATTTTTAGTAATTTGTTGCCCAAATTAAACCCTTCTACAAACTTTTATAAAAAGTACGTATGCACTTTTCTAGCCCATTCAATTATGTTACTCAAAATGCAACTTTCAAAGAGCTTAAAATTTCCGTGAATTTTTGACAATTTTTTCCTGACGCTCCATTGTAATTTCGTTAATTTGCTCGATCCTCGAGACATTTTCATATGGAAAAAAACTTGAGAGTCCGTTTAGTACTTGGGTATAGTCAGAATTAGAAATTGAACTGTATTTTAATTAAAAAATGAATGAATACTGTGAACATTATTCGTTTGTAACTTTGAGGCAGGAGGAGGTTGTTGTGTATTTCGACTTGGTTTCGTTCCCCATGATCAAACTTGATTTTCATGTGGAAAAAAAAAATTACCAAACTCAAAAAATAAATTTTAAAAATTGTTTTTTTTTTGTTTAAATTAAACGGCGTAAAATTTGCGATACTTGTACTTGGGATGTATGTATATAAAAATACACGTATGTATATGTATGTCTGTGGATAAATGGCCGTAACTGCGTATTTACCTTGGCGTATGAGTAACATTGAAGTGTTTGGAAAACGAAAGAGATACCATAATATTCTGCCACCATTTCTGCGATAATTCGTTTTTTCCCTATACAAAATTCGTTGGAGATTTTGAGTGAACTCGAAATTTTTTTTTGATTTCAAATTGAAAAATAGGGCTCCATATTTTTCAATATACGAGTAGCACAATCCTACGGTGTGAGAGCATTAAATTTAGAGAAAATACACCTTTAATTAAATTGAAACGATACCTACAAATCTACATAAGTATATACATACATATATATTAATATGTTAATAGCTGTAGTGCGATATGTATATACATATCTACTCGTATGAACCGAAGTATAAATTTCTATTAAAAATGCAGCATCTGCCACAAAAAGGTGCGGAAGCAATGCTAATTTTTAATTCTAATTGTGTTTCTTTGCCGACTACAGTAAGCTTTTTCAATTCAATTTAAAGATTTTGTATTGTTTTTTAAAAAACAAAAAAAAATTTTTTTTTTTAAATGCACGTGCTTGATTGCTTGTTACTTACGTAATTGTTACGTGCTTATAATACTTGATTTTAATAAGATTAAAATTACGGGAGACGAGCAAATAAACACGCTCAGTGCTGTCAGGGTTTGGCCTAATGCAACGACGACGCTTTTCATTCCATTTTTCAACAACTCACTACGAGTATAATTTAGTTCTGTTCATCACACAATTTAAAACCTGCTGCGCCCCCACGCTTGTACTTTGCCGCTTTTGCTCTGAAATATAAGATAACATGTCAATGGAAAAAAAATATACTTCTAGCTTTCTGGTTTTTATTCTGCTCAAACAAAAAAATATATTAAAACTAAATAGCTTTGTATGCACTGGCGGCTAAAAAAATTTAAATATGAAATTTTGATACAGTTTGACTATTAATTTTTTTTTTAATCTAATGTGTACTATTTTTTTTTTCAAATAAAATTTATTCTTTAAAAATTGCTTCTTAAAAGCAAATTTGAAACTGTTTACAAATTCATTATAATTTTATAAAAAATTCCTCGAATTTTTGATCTTTTGTAAAAAAATAAATGTATATTGTTTTGTGTATGCAGCTGATTTTTTTTTTTTTTTTATAATCGATGATATTGAGATTTTATTTGCCGCATTTGCTTTCATATAACGTTTGAATTCAATTAAATTTTGTTTGGAAAAAATAGAAACCACCTCGACAAACTAAAAAAATGTAATGTGTTATGAAACTGCATGCTCAAAATAATTCTAAATATTATTTTACAAACGTTGAAATGTAATAGAAATTTTTTGCTAAAGAATGAGATGTGTTATAATTGATTAAAATTCGAAATTGAAGAAAAAAAAAATTGAAATTTGCCAAACTGACGTTTTGTTTTTTATTATTTTTGCTGTCAGTGTACTCGTATATCCTTAGTATCGCTTGTCGGATAAATTGTATACTGTCAGTTTGATGTAAACTGTTGCCAATGAAACTGAGTAGCTGCTACTGACATTCTGCTGTGGTCGTTGCTGTTATTGCGGTCGTTATTGTCGTAATTCAAAAATATAAGTATTTAATTTCATGCGAATACAGCGTCACGCAAAGCAAAAATATTCGTACAACTATTAATTTCAGTTTTATTATATAAATACGTACGTACGTATGTAGGCATTTTTGTTA